>JAZHRO010000025.1:74932500-75325000 GCA_037157565.1 Thalassia testudinum
GACAAGACTGTTCTTGCAATTTTCAGGTGTCCCAACCCCTTGGTTTGCAGACATGGTTAACTATTTGGCCATTGGTTAAATCCCCCAGGATTGGATCAAGCAACAACAGGATAGACATATATCTGAGGCCAAATATTACTTTTGGGATGACCCTGAATTATATCGTATCGGCTCTGATCAAATTATTCGCTGATGTGTTGCAGAGAATGAATTTCAGAGCATACTTGAGTTCTACCATGCATCTGTGTGTGGTGGACATTTCTTCGGGAAAAGGACAGCTGCAAAAATTTTGCAATCTGGATTTTATTGGCCATCTTTATTTAAGGATGCCTAGGAATTCTCGAGGTCATGTTCCTAATGCCAGGCACTTGGGAGCATAGCCATGAGAGACATGATGCCTCTAAACCTGATTCTTCCCGTCGAAATCTTAGATGTTTGGGGTATCGATTTCATGGGACCCTTCCTCCCTTCATTTGGACATCAATACATTCTTGTAGCTACCGACTACGTGTCCAAGTGAATTGAGGCTATTCCTACCCAATCCAATGACCACAAGGTGGTCATGATATAGACACATACATTTAGGTTAAACTGCCTATTCATGCTTGTTCTTAGGCTTAGATTTGCATTCCATATTATAAATATTGCATAGCATGCATCATTCTGCATTTAAAGTAGTTGTGTATATTTTAGGTTAATTACATCCTTTTTGTGGTTAGGAGAGAGGGAGATTTATTTTGGAGCCTCAGATTGACAATCCGATCATACGGATCTGATCAGGATGACGATCGGAGTCCAACACCTCTGAATCGCCTTGATCAAAGTCCCGTAGCACCATATGCAGCTCGAGGAAGATCAATGGCCAAGGAATTAGGTGACGTAATTCGGAGCTTCAAACGACAAATCTAACAATGCGGATGGATTTAGGTCGACGATCGCAGCCTAATAGCACGAAAATCGACTCAATTTGACCTCTGTAGCAGCCCCTACAACAAAAAGAAAATGGACGAGCAATATCGTGCCACGTGGCACAACACGTGCCACCCATGTGCATGTACACACCAACGCACGCGCACAATAGCGCGAGCGCGCCTGTGTGCGGAGGCACGCACGTGCAACAGTGGCAGCACACGTAGGCATGTAACACACGAAAACGTGCTACAGCGCAGCAGCAGTGTAGGCACAAGGCTGTCTACAGCAACATTTGCGACGATCCTTCAGCAACGTTTATGGCCATCAGTAAATGTCCTATATACGAATTTGATGCTTTCTTCCACTATAAAAGGACCCCTACCCCTCCCATTTTTCTTCAACTCTTCCTTTCTTCCTCTCACCACCTCCAAGGCTCTAGAGAGAGCTTGTTCCAAGCTCGAGATGCTCCTCTAGATTAGAAAACTAAATATTTTTTCCTCCCCTCATCTCCATTCGTGGAGCATCTTGTGGCCATCTTCTCACCTCCCTTTGCGAAGAAGATCCACGCCGCGGCGTCATCCTGCCCTGCCCTCCATCCTCCGGCTCCATCCTCTTTCATCTCGCCCCTTACCACCTTCCTCCAGGCGATGTCAGTGCGAGTTGTCCTCCAAGCAACCGTCGAGGGGGATTTCTCCCACCTATCTCTACCTACTCTACTCCCACCTACTCTTAAGCTCTAGTAGCCTGCCAAAGATCCATTAGAGCTTACTCCCAAGCTCCAAAGGCCCCCTATTAGTGTAATGATCCTACTTCCCACCAAAAATACATCCTTCATCCCACCACCTTCATAGGTTGCCTTGGAGCCATCATCCCACCTCCATTACAGTAGAAGATCGCCTCCGTCTCCTCACCTCCATTCCAGATCCTCGGTGAAGCACTCCTCTACCCGACGTTCTCCTGCATCTCACCTCCATCATCCTCCGTCTCATCTCCTTTATCCAAGCTCCGCCAGGCGTTGTCGTCTCGCTGAACAACTGATTCGGGAGATTTCCTCTCACCCCTATCTCTTTTATGCTTTCATAGATTATTGTAACAAACATTTGCGTAATATATCATAGTTGTGTTCCATCTCATTTTGTGAACTTGTCTTACTTGTCTTTTTATTTCAAAAAGACAAAAAAATAACAAAACCCCAAAACACCAAAAAGAAAAAAAGCAAAGCGTGGTTTTCAAACAAAGTAAACGTCGCCTCCCTATGTTCGACTCAGGACACCCTTGGAGTTTCGGTTATAAATTATATTTAATAGATGTGTTTTGTGAGCAACGATGATAGGTTCTCCAAACCCTAATTTTAATTCGCAAAACATGCTTCATCAATTTGGCGCCATTGCCGGGGAGGCAATGCTCTTTGATTTTTTTTGCATTTTCTTGCATTACTTACATATTTTTCTAGCCTATCTTTCTTCTTCGATTTATTGTCTTGCAGGAACCCGATCAAGGAGCCGAAGGAAGTAGATTGGAGTAAAGTGCGGGTAGAGACATTTGTAGGTTTTCCCCCAGTTCCCCACCCACTAGATCATTTCGCCACCTTAATAATCAAGACCTAATCTACTTAGGTATTTTCACAAACCCTAGGATAGAAATTGTTTGCCTTGTTTGTCACTCCACTCACCTCGCCATCCACATAAATAAAAAATAAAAATAGAAAAGTTATCTGATTGTGGGATTTCCTGAAAGTGACACACATTAGCACCCACAACTCTCGACTTAAGGCGCACCATTCCACTTTGATTCTACCACTTAACCAGGATATGACCTGTGCACTCGGTACACTTCAACTCAATGCACATAAGTGAGTAGAAATCTTACTAGGTTAAGACTTTTTCTGTGCCTTAACTAAGTGGTGCTATAGACTAATTGATTAAGCTGTTTGGGCCACACTACTCAAATTAAAATTGATTCATCAAGTAGCTTGCCACTTAGGGTTGATTTTTAGGATTGAACCAAGCACTCCACATTTTATTTCTGATTTTTTAAGGAATATATCTATACCCGTGTTTTCAAAACTTGGAGTGTTCTCCTGAACTGGACTGAATACACCTAAGGTTAAACCCTAGAAGCTACCAGACAAGGTTAAACCCTAAAGGACACATCATCAAATAACCTTGATTGCAAATCCTGGTTGTGCACACACACACATTTGAATTGATCATTAAGGGCACAACCCATCTAAAGGGCCCATCACATTCCAAGAGCACAATCATGTCAAGCCTAATTAAAATTGAGTATATGTTGCCTTAAGGATTGATTCGCTCTTCGAGGCTCAGACTGAGATTTTTTTCAATTAATCTACGTTTACTGGTCCATCTGATGTCTAGCTTGGGGAGTAGCATCAAACGGCTGCAACTGGGGGGTACACTAGGAACCTGAGGCACAAGCCAAAGGAAGAACCTTCTCCCAAGCCCATCCTTCTAACTGGTTGGATTGACCGGATAAAAGTAGACCAAATCAGTTGTAATCTCAAGATGGGTCCTAGGAGTCTATAGGTCTTTAGGCAAACCCACCTAAGGACAGGGTTGATTGCTTGTATTGCAGGGCACCTTTCTCTCTTCTGATTTCCCTCCTATTCTACCTTGTATCCTTCCACATCCTACACTCATTTCCCATCCTACCCTCCTACCACCACTTATAGCCAAGATGATTACTATCCCAACTCGACCTATAATTACCCATCCACTAGCTAGGATAACCTTCATTGGTGATATGAATCCGAACCTCAGTGTCCTGGGCCTAACCCTGGACAGCAAGACTATGTTACTATCCTTCCTAGAGCTACAATGATTATAGATCTCCACCCTTTGATGATCAACCTAACCCGATCTAAAACCAAGAAGGATATGTTGACTATAGCACCTACCCTCCCCAGTATTCCACTGAATATAGGTCACCACCATTCTTTGAATAACCCGAGATGACCTACTATCAGGGAGGAACCTAAGAACCTCAATATCTTGACTCCCCTAGAATGAACCCAAACCCACCCAACCTTCAACTGAACCATTCGATTCAGGTGAACCAAGTCCAGGATAGGGTGTTGGCTAACTTGAGGAACACCATCCAATCATTAGAGGCACAGCCAACACCATGCACTTAAGCATTGGAGCTTATGATAAAAATGATAGATGAGTTGAATAGCTCTTTATTGGATTTGCTCCAACTTTTTAGGGATAGGGGCCTGGGTGAGTTTCCACTTGGGAAATTGTCAAGGTTGAGGATGAAATTCATGGTTGCCTTAGTCTAATCTTTGGATGATTCCCAAGATGAACCCCCTTCAAGAGACCCAATGTCTGAACCTACTCAGGCGACTATCGAGGGTGATACATGTTCTGAGACTGGAGATGACCAAATTGGTCTAAAGCAACTGATTCAGGATGAACCAATTGTTTCACCCGAGATCCCCAAGCTTGGGAATGAAGAAACATATGGTTCCTTGGATCAGGAAATGACAATCGACTTTGAGACATATATAAATGCGGATCATGAATTCTTTGACTCTGAGGGTGAAGAGTCTCTTAGTGAAGTCTTACTTGAGCGTAAGGAAGATGATTTTAGTGAAATAAACAGGCTTGAAGAATTTGATGAACAATTTGATAGCCCAATCACTGAAGAGTATGATCATGTTGGGGCTAACTTGGACTAATCGAATACGGATGATTCAATCAGTAGCCCCATTACTCAACCTCACCCTAAAGAATTGAATGATGGTATTTTTGAGATCACTAGACCCAAGTCAATCCTGATTCAGTCACAATTGTTGTTCTCAGGTGTGCAACTATTTGGAGGTCCTGGGAACATTGATTTTAGAGGGTAGAAATGTGGAAATGAAAATCTAGGAAGCTACTTCTGAGGGAAATATGATTTTAGATATAAGGGTTCCTATTGACCTGAAACCACCTACCTTCTATCAGGACCCTTACGATATCTGTCACGTGCGACCCAAGGTTGGAGTAATTGACTATCTTCTTTAGCTGAACTATAAGTGGACATGCAATTTTAATGAGTCAAATCAATCCATTGTCCGATACTTTAGTCTTGGGTTGCACACCACCAAACCGCAGGCCCTACCACACAAGCACAATAATCATAGGTTCTGGGTGATTTTCATCCAAAACCTTAGAACCACTCGACCTTGCGGCATGGGTCTGCACCATAACTTAGTCCATGTCTGTCGACATCTTCTGCTAGCGAGTTTGAGGATTAATCTGTTGATTTTGATTCTAACCTGCACTTGTGAATTCTCAATTTCTTCCTTGTATGTATATTATGCCTAGCTGAAGGCATTAAACTTAGCACGTGTGCATACTCTCTTCTCTCTGCGGAGCTAACCAGGTTGTAACAAAATTTAGGTGATATTCTATTATTCCACCCTTTTCATGTCTTTATTTTTGTAATGAGGACATTGCATCATTTAGGCATGGGGGGGTGGATACTTAATCCTGAAATTATTTCGTTAGCTCTGTAGAATTTCTTTTATTTTCTTAAAAAAAATTAAAAATTAAAAAATAAAAAAAAGGAATTAGGAGAAGAGAACTTAGGCTTTTGAAAGTTATTAACTTTAGGAAATGATATGATAGGACCTGAACACTTAGACTCTTTAGGTCTTCGAGCTTAATTAGCCTGGGTGTCCACTTGAATGTAGACTTAGTCTCGAGTCCTAGCCAAGTAATTGTATTTTAAATTGGTCAATAAATTTGGGTGATAAGTATACGACTTACCAACCTACCCTCTGATTTGAGGGGACTTTAAGCTTAAGCATCTACACATTGTTTGCACTAAGTCACTTTTTGGTAGTTTCTTCGGAAATTGGGTAGCTAATGAACCGTCTAGGGTGGTATGGCTGGCAAGTTGTCGGTGGTAACAACTCATCGGTCGATTGTCCAGAGCCTAACGATAAGACCATTCTCTTCCTAATGCCTTTTGGTAAATCTTAGATCAGGGAAGCCACCTACATAGAAAAAGAAAATAGAGAATAAAAGAAATACTTAGAATAAAAAGAAAAAAATAGAAAAAGAAGAAAATAAAAAAAAATAAATAAAGCCACACTTCATTGCACAAGTATGACTGACAAGTTATTGTGGTTAACAACCCATTGGCTGGTTGTCCAGATCCCAACTCATGAAAATGCATAATAATTTTTGAAACACTTAGGCCCTATTTGGAACTTGTCATTGGGCCCATATCCCATGTTTGGGCCCATTTCTCCATCGTAAATGTAACATGGGAGAGGGCCTCAAAACACAGGATGGTCCTGCAACACGCCCCCCCTTCCATCTTACATTTATCCCATTCGTTTCCCCTGCCCGTATGAAGATTTATTCCGATCTTCATCCCCCCAATCTTTGCCCTGGCGAGTGGGGGTGGGAGATCATTATTACCCTAGTGATGTGGGCACGTTTCGCGAATTAAAATTAGGGTTTGGAGGATCCATCGTTCGTAACTCGAAAAGTGCATCTATCAAAAAAAATTTATACCCAAAACTCGAAAAGTGAGTCCCAGGTCGAACATGGGGAGGCAAATGTTTAGTTTTATAAAATCTATGCTTCACTTAATTTCTTTTTGTTGTTTTACTCCTTTCTAATTTTTTTAGTATTGTTAATAGGGTAAGAGATCAAGTTGATGAAATCTAGCTAATCTACTTGCAAAATAGAAAGAGAGAGACAAACAAACATCTATTTATCAATGAATGTTTGTTACACTATGAAAGTGGAAAATCTACACTATGAAAGTGTAGAAAGATAGAATGAGGTGAGAGAATTCCCCCTCGATAGTTGCCCAGAGGATGACTCACTTTGACATCGCCTAGAGGAAGGTGGTGAGGAGCGAGATGAAGGAGGAGAGAGTCGGAGGATGGAGGATGGGGCAGGATGGCGTCGCGGCGAGGATCTTCTTCCCGAAGGGTGGTGAGAGGATGGCCATGGGATGCTCCACGAATGGGGATGAGGGAAGGGAAAACTATTTGATTTTCTACTCTAGAGGAGCATCCCGGGCTTGGGAGAAGCTCTCTCTAGAGCCTTGGAGGTGGTGGGAGGAAGAAAGGAAGAGATGAAGAAATATGGGAGGGGTAGGGGTCCTTTTATAGTGTAGGAAAGAATCAAATTCGTTTATTGGACATTTAATGACGGTCATAAACATCACTGAAGATCCATCGCAAACATCATTAAAGACAGCCCACGCGTCCGCCCACTGCTATGCTTGTGCCACTGCACGTGCATGCCTTCGCACACGCACGCATACCTGCGTTCTGTGCATGTGCAGTGGTGCATGCATGCACATAGGCAGCCTGGGTTGCGCCATGTGGCACGATATAGGTCGTCCATTTTCTTTCTGTTGTAGGGGCAGCTACAAAGGTTGGATTGAGTCGATTTTCCCACCGTTCGACTGTGATCGTCAACCCAAATCCATTTGCTTGGTCAGATTTGTTGTTTGAAGCTTCGAATTATGTCACCTAGTCCCTTAGCTATTGATCTTCCTCAGATTGCATATGGTGCTACGAAACTCTGATCAAGGTGATTTCAGAGGCGTTGAACTCAAATCATCGTCTTGATCAGATCTGCATGGTCGGATCATCAATTCAAGACTCTGAAATAAATCTCCTTCTCTCCTGACCACAAAAAGGACGTAATTAACCTAAAATATGCACAACTACTCTAAATACAGAATGATGCATGCTATGCAATATTTACAATATGGAATGCAAATCTAAGCCTAGGAACATGCATAAATAAGCATTTTAGCCTAAATGGATGTGTCTACATCATACCCCCATTCCTATCTTTTGCTAGTCCCTAGCAAAATTAGACTACATGCTTTGTATAAAAACTAAAATTAGGATTCAATCACTTAGGACTATGTTGTTTATTAACAATAGAAATTATCAACTAAGTTCCTAAACTACGAAGACTCAACAGTACCTAGGTGTCTACTGGATTGCAGACCGTCCAAGCCCTCACCTTATTGGAAAAGGGAAGATACGTTTTTTTTTTCTTTTCTTCTAATTCTTTTGTACTTTTGGAGTTTGAGAGTTTCGAGATAACTTTTTACAGCTACCCAACCTACCCAAGACTCGAAAAGGACTCTAAGTGCAAAGCATCTAGTGAAAAGAGTGAAAGACTCACTAGGCAGCCGTTAAAATGGAATTTAGGTTTCTACGACCCTAGGTGATCTTGACTAGAGGTTTATCTTTTCGAATGGTAGCTTTCTCCCTACTTTTATTTTTGCGGTAAACATAAGGGCAAACCCAGCATATATCTTCTTGGTTTATTCTACTTTCCCGCTTCTTCCCTACATGTTTTTGGAATTATTGTCTATTTTTGTGAGTTGGGCTCTAGACAACCAGCTAATGGGCTGTTACCCACAACTACTTGCCAGCCATACTCGTGCGGTGAAGTGTGGCTTTATTATTATTATTTTTTATTTTCACCTTTTAATATTTTTTTCTTTTCATCTTAGGTGTTTCTTTTTTTTTCTCTTTTTTCTAAGTAGGTGGCTTTCTTGATCTAAGATTTACCTAAAGGAAGTACAAAGAAAATGGTTTTGTGGCTAGGCTCTGGACAAGCGACCGATAAGCTATTATCACCGACAACTTGCCAGCCATACCACCCTAAGTAGCTCATTAGCTACCCAATATTTGAAAAAACCGCCAAAAAGTGAGTCAGTGCAAAAATTGTGTAGATGCCTAGGCTTAAAGTCCCCTCAAATCAAAGGGCGGGTTGATAAGTTGCTTACTTATCATCCCAATTTATTTACCAAATTAAAATGAATTTGAATTGGTGAGGACTTAAGACTAAGTCCACATTCTAGTGGACACCTGGGTTAATTAAGTCCAAAGACCTGAAGAGTCTAAGTGTCTAGGTCCTATCGTATCATTTCCAAAAGTTAATAACTTCCAAATGCCTAAGTTCTCTTCTACTAACTCTTCTTATTTTTCTTTATCCTTTTGAATTTTCTATTTTTTTTTAAAGAAATTCTATGAAGTTAACAAAATGATTTCAGGGTAAAGATTCCATCCCCCTATGCCAAAATGATGCAATGTCCTCATTGTAAAAACAAAGACATGAGAAGGGCGTAGTAGTCAGAATATCACCTGAGTATCATGAAAATCAGGTCAACTCCGCAGAGAGAAGAGAGTATAAACATGTTAAATTTATTGCCTTTAGCTAAGCATAACATACATACAAGGAAGAAATTGAGAATTCACAAGTGTGGGTCATAATCAAAATCAAATGATTAATCCTCCAACCTGCCAGCAGAAGATGTCCACAGACGTGGACCATATTATGATGTAGACCCATGCCCCAGTGTCAAGTGGTTCTAAGGTTCTAGATGAAAATCACCTAGAACCTAAGATTGTTGTGTTTGCAGGGTCAAGCCTACAGTTTTGTGGTGTGCAACCCAAGACCAAAGTGTCAGACAATGGGTAAAGATGGTTCAATAGGTTTAGATGTCCTCTTAACATTTAGCTTAGAAAAATAATTAGATATTTCGAGCTTGGGTTGAACATGAAAGATAACATAAGGGTCCTAGTAGAAAGTAAGTGGTTTCAGGTCAATAGGTACCCTTAGATCCAAAATCAAAGTTCCCTCAGAACTAGCCTCCCAAATTTTCATTTCAATAATTCTATTCTCCAACATCAAGAGCTTAGGCTCCAAGACCTCTAGCATATCATTCACCCCATATGATTCACCTAAGTCCAGAAATCGTGGCTGAATCAAGATTGACTTGGGCATAATGATCTCAGAAGTCAGATCTTCGAGGTGCAGATGAGGAATGGGGTCACAGATTGAATCATCAAATTTCAGATCCTACAAGTTAACCCCAACCGAATCAAATTCCTCTATTATCGGGCTGTCAAATGGTTCATCGGATTCCTCATGCGTCTTTGTCTCACTAAAATCATTTTCCTTATGCTCAAGTGAGACTTCACCTAAAGATTCTTCACCCTCAGAGTCAAAGAATTGATGATCCTAATTTATATATGTCTCAAAATCTTAAATCATTTCATGATCCAAGGAGACACAATTTTCTTCGTTTCCTGACTTGGGGATCTCGGGTGAATCAATCGGTTCATCCTCAAATGGTTGCCCTAGACCAATCTGGTCATCTCCAGTCTCAGAATATGTATCCCCCCTGACAAGCACCGATCGGGTTCAAACATTGGCTCTCTTGAAAGGGATTCATCTTGAGAGTCATCCCAAGATTTGACTAGGGTAACCATAAATTTCATCCTCAACCTTGACAATTTCCCAAGAAGAAACTCTCCTAGGTCCCTATCCCTAAAACTTTCGAGCAAATCCAATAGAGAACTATTAAGTTCATCAATCATTTTGATCATAGGCTCCAATGCTTCAGTGCATGGTGTTGGCTAAGCTTCTAAAGATTGTATAGTGTTCCTCAAATTAGCCAACACCCTATCCTGGATCTGGTTCACCTAAACCGACTGGTTCAATTCAGGTTTGGGTTAAATCTAGGGGAGTCAAGATGTCGAGGTTCTTGGGTTCCTACCTGATAGTAGGTTTTCTCAGGTTGTTCAAAGGATGGTGGCGACCTATATTCAGTGGAATACTGCGGAGGATAGGTGTTATAATCGTTATATCCTTCCTGATTGTAGATCGGGTTGGTTTGGTCATCAAAGGATGGAGATCTACAATTATTGTAGCCCTGGGAAGGATAGTAATCATAGTCTTGTTGTCCAGGGTTAGACCCTGGACTCTAAGGTCCAGATTTGTATCCCCAATCAAAGTTATCCCAGGTAGTGGATGGGTAATTAAAAGTCAAGTCGAGAAAGTAACCATCTTAGGGATAACTGGTGGTAAAAGGATAGGATGTGAAATGTGTGCAGGATGTGGAAGGGTACATGGTAGAAAAGGAGGGAAAATAGAGAAGAGAAAAGGTGCCTTGCAATACAATCAACCAAACCTATCCTTATGTGGGTAACCTAAAGACCTACAGACTCCCAGGACCCATCTTGAGATTATAAATGATTTGGTCTACTTTTATCCGATCAATCCTGCCAGTTAAAAGGGACTGGGGAGAAGGTTCTTCCTTTGGCTTACGCCTCCGGTCCCTAGTGTACACCCCAGTCAGGTCGTTTGACACTACTCCCTTAGCTAGACATCAGATGGACCAGCAGAAGCAGATTAGCCAAAAAATATCTAAGTCTGAGCCCCGAAGAGCGAATCAATCCTTAAGGCCAACGTCTACTCAGTTTTAGTTTGGCTTGGGTTGCGCCCTTAATGATCAGTTAAAATGTGTGTGTGTGCACAACCATGGTTTACAAACAAGGTTATTTAACGATGTCTTTTTGGGTTTAACCTTGTTTAGTAGCTTTTAGGGTTTAATCTTAGGTATATTCAATCAAAGTTTAGAAAAACACTCCAAGTTTTGAAAGCATGAGTGTAGATATATTCCTTTAGAAATTAGAAATAATATGTGGAATTCCGGGTTCAACCCTAAGAATCAAACCTAACTAGCAAGTTACTTGATGGATCGCTTTTATCTTAAGTGGTGCGACCCAAATAGTTCAATAAATTGGCCTGTTGCACCACTTAGTTAACACACATAGAAATGTTTGACCTATTCAGATTACTACTCACTTATGTGTATTGGGTTGAAGTGCACTGGGTCCACAGTTTAGATCTCAGTTAAGTGGTAGAATCGATGTGATTGTGGACCTTAGGGTGAGAAGTGGGTGTTAAGTGTGTAGCTTTCAGAAAATCCCACAAGAGAAGAGTATTCTTTTTTTGTTTTCTATATATGCAGGGGTGAGATGAGTGGAGGTGGCAAAAAAACCTCCAAATCTATCCTAGGGTTTGTGAAAAGCACCTAAGTTGATTTGGGTTTGAGTTATTAGTGTGGTGAAATTAACTAATGGGTGGGGGTGGTGGGGATAAACTTACAAAATCTTCATCCGCACTTTTCTCCAATCTAACCGCTTTAGCCCGTCTTGGAAGGGTACTTGCAATCACAATAAGATCAGAGAAAAAGTAAGATAAAAGTTAGGTAAGGTGGAAAAAACACGGAAAAAGAACCAAAGAGTGTTGCCTCCGCAGCAATGGTGCCTAAACGATCGAAGCGTGTTTCGTGAATTAAAATCAAGGTTTGGAGGACCCATTGTCGTAGCTCCGAAAACGCGTCTATCAAATAAAATTTATAACCGAAACTCAAAAAGTAAGTCCTGGGTCGAACACGGGGAGGCGAACGTTTGGTTTTATAAAAATCCACTCTTCACTTTATTTCTTTTTGTCGTTTTTGTCTTTTCTAATTTTTTTGGTATTTTTAATAGGGCAAGAGATCAGGTCGATGAAATCTAGCTAATCTACTTACAAAATAAAAAGAGAGAAATAGAAAAATAATCATCTATTTATCAATGAATTTTTGTTACACTATAAAAGTGGAAAATCTACACTATGAAAGAGAAAAAATATAGAATGAGGTGAGAGAAATCCCCCTTGACAGTCACTCGAAGGACGACTCGCTTTGACGTCACCTCGAGCAAGGTGGTGAGGAGTGGGACGAAGGAAAACGGAGCTGAAGGACGGAGGATGGGGTAGGATGGCATCGCGGTGAGGATCTTCTTCTCGAAGGGCAATGAGGGGACAGCCATGGGATGCTCCACGAATGGGGATGAAGGGAGGGAAAACTATTTGATTTTCTACTGTAGAGGAGCATCCTGAGCTTGGGACAAGCTCTCTCTAGAGCCTTGGAGGTGGTAAGAGGAAGAAAGGAAGAGATGAAGAAAAATGGGAGGGGTAGGGATCCTGTTATAGTGGAGGAAAGAATCAAACTCGTATAGAGGACATTTAGTGATGGTCATAAATGTCGTTGAAGATCCACTGCAAATGTCACTGAAGATAGCCCACGCACCCACCCACCACTACGCTGGAGTGCTCCGCGCACCCGTGTCGCATGCCTCCTCCCGCACGCCCGCATGCACTGCTGTTGCACATGCGTGCCTCCGCGCATGCACGAGCACCCTTGCTGCTGTGCATGTGCGGTGGCGCATGCATGTGCATGGGTAGCCCGGGTTGTGCCACATGGTGAGATCAGGGTTGTCCATTTTCTTTCTGTTGTAGGGGTTGCTATAGAGGTCAAATTGACTCGATTTTTACATCGTTAGGCTACGATCGTCGACCCAAATCCATCCACGCGGTGGATTTGTCATTTGAAGCTCTGAATTATGTCACCTAGTCCCTTGGCCGTTATGGGTGAAGGAATCTTTTCTTCAATATCCAAGGGTAGGTGAAGCTTTTACTCATAGAGTAATGCCCTTTCAAACCATCGGTCGATGGATTTTTGTGTTTAGGACTATCGAATGATGGATTCTCGTGGGATAGCGAGGATTCCTTTACCTGCTATCATCAAGCTCTTGTCACTTCGTGGCAAACTCATGCTCTTCAGGGTCTCATGTTTCTACCATCAGTGGTGGCAGATGGATGAGAATATGTTGTGCTGTGAGTAGGAGAAGGGCCTGCAAGTAGACCCTTCAACTGTAATGGCAAGCACTCATCCTCATTTTGTTGATCTTCTTCTACGAGGGAGAGGAAGAAGAGGATCAGCAATCTGGGGGTCGAAGGGTGAGTCAGGTAAAATGGCTCATTATATAAGTCTCTATTTATAATGAGATACTAGTAAACACAAGTAGTGAATTTTGCCTTAACCAAGTTTAATGGACCTGCTTGGGTTTCCCATTCTTGCCTAACCATGTTTAATGAATTTGGTTTGCATTTTAACCTCTGATTCTATCATTTCAAGGAGGTTATATCTAACATGCTTATTTATTTCTTAGAAGTTGCTTTATTCTACAATACCTTTCATCCTAAACCAATTTATTGTCAATCTACATGATGTTTATTTGGTAATTTCTTAGATTTTCTTATATTTGAAGCAACAGTTCAATGGTGCATTTTCCATCAGTGTTTCCAATGTCAGATATGTGTTGCCATGCTTGAGTTTCTCCGTGTCAATCATATTTCCTTTAAAATTTGTTTTAATCTACTGTAACCACAAGAATTTTTTGATAGTGTTTATTGTGGTGCCCGACTGTTTGAATTAAGTTCTTTCAGTCTACCTTGTTTGCACATTGATTCCAGAAGAGTTTTCTGATACTGTTTGAATTTTATGATGCTATATGTCTGCCTTGGTTGAGCCAAGTCAGTTTCTCAGTGTTTCCGATCTCAGTTTCATATATACATTTATTGCAAATTTATAGAAGATTTGTGTAAAATCAAATGTTTCCTTCCATGATCTTATTGATCAATGAGTGAGAAGGGTTGTTATAAGGAATTATTCTTTCCTTTGGCAAGTGTTGGTAATGTTATTGACAAAGGTATGTGTGTGTTCTTGGTGCTGGTGTTAAATTTTGTTTGCAGTCTCATTTTTAGAGACCTCTTGACATGTTGCAGAGGTCTGCTATAGCTTTCAATCTGATGGATAATGTCTCAAACTATTATATTTATGGTTTTCGTTGAGTTTACCATCTGTTGTCTCTAATGCTAGAATGGGGGAACTACTTTTTTCTCTTAAGGCTTTTTAGGAGTTATTGTTTGGTATGAGAGGGATGGATGGATATGGGAGCAGGGACTTCTCTCTTAATTAGCAACCCCAATCAGTGCTTTCTATGAATGCTCATTAATTAGCAACCCCAATCCCTATTGTGTGGTGACTGCAAAACAATATGGAGGTTCATGTCCCCTTGTAAGTGAGATTTTTATTTGGGTTTTGGGGAGGAATATTGTTGTACACAAGTTTAGAATATGGGTGCCTGATATCAGTGCCTTTTGCATCTTCTGCCACTTTGCCTTTAGAAGATTCGGGGCCTCTAATCTTCTATCATTTTTTTAAATCCTATTGGAACTTGGTTGTAGTTGGCTATTCGAGGTTGATTCATTTGAGGCAATTTTGTCGAAGTGAATGAAGATATGTTTAGGAGTGCCTCCATTGTCCTTTGGTGTCAGTAGTTGCAAGGAAATCATATATTTTAGGGGGAAAGATCCTATGATGATGGGGTTGTAAATCACTGTGCTTTGCTTTGTAATTCTTGGAACCATTAGTTTTTGATGGACTTTTATTGGGGCAGACATTTCTAGTTAGATTACCATTTTTCCTTTGTAAAGAAAATCAACATGTTGGGGACTTAATCAACATCTTCAAAGATGCATCCCATGGTAAATCTACATGATTAAATTCCATATTGCATTAGTGCTTGGGTCTGGTCTCTAATCCCATGTTAGGCACCAATATCGTTTTGTCATTTAGGGGATCGGTACCATATAGAGTCATGTTTGTACATTTCAGTAAATGATTTCTTTTCTGTATTTATTTGGTGGAAGATTTTTTGAATGATTGTGGGATAAACCATATTTTGGGTTTGTAGAATTGCTTATGCCACTCTTCAGAATGAATGACATACGAGCTTGTACAATCTATAATGTGTATCTCACTAAAAAAAGCTTGTTGTATGGTTTATTTTAGTGAAGTTTCATTTTACATGACTTGTAATAAATCATTTTATATTGAATATTAGGTGACTTGTTGGAGGAGGCTGGTTCAAATCAATCAATTCGTCATGCCTGCAGGTTAGTTACTTGTTATCGTAGTTTCATCATTTCAAACATTGTTTACAAAGTATGGTTTATGTAAAGAAAACTACAAAATGTAAGTCACCCTTTTGGCTTTCATTACTTCAATACTCATTTTACGAATCATAGATAACCCATTCCATGGTCAGATTCCACTTGGATTACACATAGGTCTATATTACCCAGAAATGACTTACAGTAGAGTATTCCCTACTAGAAGCATGGTGGATCTTTTTCGTCCACCATCACGTAGAGTGACATTGTCTCAAGTTATGAACGACATGTGTAGAATGGCAACATCAAATCTGAGATCTTCGAAGATAAATAAGTGCAAGAATTGGAATTATGAACTGACAACTGAGTTACTTAAGATCTTAAGGAGGCACTATGTCGTCGGTCATTCGAGGGAGGGATCGTTTAGTAAGAACGTATGGAATGAGATCGATGCAAAGTTTGAAGCTGTGACACATATCTATTACTCACGTATCCAGATATTGAATAGATGGAAGAAGCTTAAGAGGAAACACAGCCAATACATTCAACTTTTGAGCAAGAGTGGGTGGAGTATGGATCCAATGACTAATTGCCTAGTTGCACCATCTATAGATGTGTGGGATGAGGTATCATTTATACATTTCCACTGACCTCTTTGTATATTTTAAAATTACTTTGAAATGAGTATATCATCATTTCATGCGATGTCCTTTGCCGTAACTACTAGTGAAACTTAGGTGCCTATGAAATAAGCCATTCCTGCATTGGGATGATGTCCACACAATTGTCAGGAGAGACACTACTACTAGGGAGCATGATATGTCATCAAACACAGATGTAGATGTCACCAATCTGACCGATGATCGGATTAATGAAACTGTGCATACAACCACTCCTCCTCAGTTCCAATTTGGATTCACTCCAAATGTGGAAGTATGGAGTTTCCTACAAGTAAAATACACTGGTGCTTCATTATTTAGCACCTCAGCAAACCCTTCATCCTCAAATTCAATTCCTGTAGCAGGGCAAGGTGAAGCCCAACCCCAACTACACCCCGAAGCAAGTGGGATGAAGTGGCAATCTATTGGCTCATCTATTAGGGGGAAGCATAAGAAATCAGGTAGATCTGCTGTAGCAGCATCCTTGGCTAAAGCTGATGAGTTCACATCGTTATTGAGGACTCTTGTTGAGCATCACATATCTCCACAACAGACAAGTGACACTGTAGGTGAGGAGATCCATGATTGTTTGCGCTTATTGAGGCAGAGGGTTCTTGGAATTGCTCCAGATGATGTCGCTACAACTGTGAACTTCTTAATGAACAAATCGCAGAGGGCTGTCTTCAAGGATCTCCTCCCATATGACGATGAGTTTAGTGCATACCTCCATAGGCACACAGGTACTGACTATAACATCTCATAGAGGGTCTACGATGCTCATGGTTGGACTCATATCCCATTTGTAATTTTCAATTGTTATTCACATTTGGAAAATATGTAGAAGTAATTTCCTTATGTAATTCAGATTTGAACAATGTACCGAACTTTATGTGGTACTGTGATTGAATTATAGTTATGAACTTCCATCTTTATCATTTATGCAAGCTTTCCTTATCGTTAACATGCATAACAGGTATGGATTCTGATGATGAGAGGTCATCCTCAACTGATAGTAGCATCGAGGGAAGTCCGCTTCCAATCGTCGAGGTCATCTTGCCTCTTGCAATGGAATTTCCTCTATTTGATGATGAACCTATACCACGTGAACCTCGCAATGTCAATCCGAACTTTGCTGGACACATTTGGGTTCATGAGATTCTAAATCGACACTGGAGGGGATGTTATGATGAGTTTAGGGTAAGCAAGGAAGCATTCACGGCAATTGTTGGCTTTTTGAAGGAGAGAAGAGGACTATAAGATTCAAGATTTGTAACCATCAACGAATAGCTTGCCATATTCTTGCATGCCCTCGCACGTGGCTCATCGAATCATCATCTAATTGAGAGATTTCAACATTCGAGGGAGGCAATCTCCCGATATTTTAACACCTCTCTCCTCGCATTATGTTTAGTTAGTCAATCCTTCATTTCTTTGCCAGGAGTGAATGCAGAGGTCCTGACTGAGATAAGGACAAACCCAAAATTCTTCCCATATTTCAAGGTAAGCGGTACAATATTCACATTACTGTAATATGTTTACGACATTTCAAGTTCACATTATGTTTACCTTACATTATGTTTACAACTATATCTACCCATGTCACCTAAGTATTTCAAATAATCCTCTACAAGACTTTATATCATTATTGTCAGTTTCAAAGAAATTTCACATTGTTGACTATCAATTGCATTGGATTATCTAGAAACTATTATATGCCATGTTCTACTATAAAAATTATTTTTTTTCTACAATCCTTTGGAAGACATTCTTATCTTCAGAAGAATTTAATAATACATTTAGAAGAATTGTTACCTTCGAACATTGTTATCTTCATAGAGTCCTATATATGACCATGTATTCTTGATTTCTTTCAGAAGAATTTGGCCAAGAAGGCCTCCTGAACTATAATATTCTTGAGTAAAATTGCATGTACGATCAAATCTGGTTTCTGTAGAAACTTCTAACTTTTTGATGATGCAGTAACATAAGAACATAAACTTTGAAGCTTCTCTCCAAGAGAATCCGAGGTTCTCTCTAAGTTTCATGGGTTCAAAGCAAATGTAGATTGGAAAAAATTCATTGCTTGCAAACTGACAAGCATGGAGTCCGCGTGACAGGGAATAGCCTTAGAAACACAAATATCTATCTTGAACAATTTGCTTAAAATTAAAATTTTGAAATGCATGCATTATGATGATTGCCATCAATGAAACACTTCAAACTGTGAACCCTGTATCATGACCAATTCTGATTAAAATCATGGTCAACATTTATATCGGTGTACTATGTTGCTATCATATTTCATGTCATTTATAATAACCACTGTCTATAAATGGTTAGGGAGTGCAAACCATTTTCATTGTATAAAGCATTAATCAGTGAATTCATCTGTGCAGAATGTATGCTTTCCATCGCGAAGAAGCTTGCTGACATCACTTGTTCATCATTTAGACTTCTTTCAACAATTTCCCAGTTTAGAACACAATTTGCTATCGGCTTGATCTTTCCCTTCAAGATATGGTCGGAACATTGACGCTCAGGCTACAACCCCTGACCTTGTCCATTTTCTATTTGGCTTTCTATTTTTTTTTTTTTTGGAAAAAGGGTTTTGTAGTTTTGCAAAGCCCCCAGAGAGAATTTCTAAGATTAGGAACCAGGTGTTGATTTTTAAGATGAGGAGGATCTGTAAGTATTTTCAAGCTCTTTTTTCATTTTTAAATGAATTCTTATGTCAATCTTCTTGTTGCATCCTAGAAATATTTCTCCCACGATTTTGTTGGACATTCCTTTAGATGCTTTGATCATGAACATAGAGATTTTGGGCCTTTCCTTCCAATTATCATAGTAAGATTTTAGTGTTTACTTCCAGTTATCATTGTAAGATTTCAGTATTAGTGCATTTCCGAAAGAAGTATGGTGTGATTTAAGATTAGATCCTATGAATGGCTTTCTTTGTTGAGTTTATATCTTGTATTGTCTTACCTCACAATATAGGTGACTTTTACTACAAGGGATACCACTTGCTTCAATTGATTTACGTAATCGGAGATCCACGTTGGACCACTTATTTCCTCAAACAATCGCATGCTGTAAGTAAAGGGTGGAAATGAAATGGATTATTGCATCTGTATTCGGCACTATTAGTTTAGAAAATTGGATATCAAAAGTTCAATATTTGTCAATAGTTGAGGAATATTGGGTCTCTACCTTCCTATTCTCTATAATTGTTACTTTTAATTCCCATTCAGATGTAACTCTATCTTGATGTACTTACTTCGATGCAGTATATAAATTCTAGCTTTCATTTTTCCACTATTGGATAATGTATGTCTCATTTCTTCCCTCAGCTTAATTGTTTGTACATTCATGCTATAAAAAATACAATTCCTTCCATTTTAAATGCAATTGTATTATTTTGACTCTTCCCATAGATTTCCTTCGTTTGCTTCCTTCGAAGGTAAACATTTTCCTCTGTTTCTTTAAATAAGAGTTGTCCATATATTGTCATGATATATTCGTGGCATCTTTTATTCTTACTCCATCAATGGGTCCACTTTTTTCAAACTATTTTTGGATACTCTTATGTTGTCAATGCACAAGTTAGGCATCTTCATAAAATATTTCATTATTTTTTTGTTAATAGCATACCTAACCCAAGGGCAAAAAAGTCAAAAATAATACTTTCCAACAACCTTCTCATCGTATGGGACCACCTAACAACCAATTTATCCCCCATTCATATGTCTCCACCAAACACCAAACAAAGGATAGTTCATCTTTATCCCTTCCCAAAATCCCATGTCCAACCAAACATGAAAACTCATTTATCCCTCACTTTTTCCTCTATCCCTTGCCTCACAGAATTTATTCTCCTCAATTTATCCTCTGAAACAAACGGAGCCCTTTGAAAGATGCAGGGAAGTAGAATAAACCAGGGAGATATATACTGGGTTCGCCCTTGTGTTGACCCCATAAAACAATTAAAAGTAGGGAGAAAGCTACCATTTGGAAAGATAAACCTCTAGGCAGAAATCCTTAAGGCCACCTAGGGTCGTAGAAACCTAAAGTCTATTTTAACAGCTGCCTAGTGAGTCTATCACCCTTTCACAAGATGCTTAGCACTTAGAGTCCCTTTTGAGTCTTGGGAGGGTCGGGTAGCCGTAAAAAGTTATCTCGAAACCTCAAACACGAAAAGTAAAAAAAAATTAGAAAAGAAGAAAAACAAAAAAATGTATCTTCCCTTTTCAAATAAGGCGAGGACTTGGGCGGTCTACATTCTGGTAGACACCTGGGTACTGTTGAGTTTTCGTAGTTTAGGACCTTGAAATTTTCTATTGTTAATAAACGACTTAGGCCTAAATGATCGAGTCCTAATTCCGCTTTTATACAAAGCATGAAGTTTAATTTTACTAGGGATTAGCAAACGATAAACATGGGGGTATGATGTAGACACATCCATTTAGGTTAAAATGCCTATTTATGCAAGTTCCTAGGCTTAGATTTGCATTCCATATTATAAATATTGCATAGCATGCATCATTATGTATTTAGAGTAGTTGTGTATATTTTAGGTTAATTATATTCTTTTTGTGGTAAGGAGAGAAAGAGATTTATTTCAGAGCCTTGGATTGATGATCCGACCGTACGGATCTGATCAGGATGACGATCGGAGTCCAACACCTCTAAAATCACCTTGATCGGAGTGCCATTGCACCATATGCAGTCCGAGGAAGATTAACGGCCAATGGACTCGGTGATGTAATTTGGAGCCACAAATGACAAATCCAATTACGTGGATGGATTCGAGTCAACAATCACAACCCAACGGCACGAAAATCGACTCAATCCGACCTCTGTAGTAGCCCCTACAACGGAAAGAAGATGGACATCCCAGATCACGCCATGTGGCGCAACCCAGGCCACCCATGAGCACGCACATGCCACTGCACGTGCATAGTAGTGCGGGCACGTGTGCGCGCGAAGGCACGCACGAGTAGTAGCGACAGCCCACGAGGGCGCGTAGCGCACGACACATGCACGCGAAGCGCGCACCAGTGTAGCAGTAGCATAGGTGCTAGGCTATCTTTAGCGATGTTTGCGACAAAACTTCAGCGACTTTTATGACCATCACTAAATGTCCTATATACAAATTTGATTCTTTCCTCCACTATAAAAGGACCCCTACGCCTCCCCTTTTTCTTCATCTCTTCCTTTCTTCCTCTCACCTCCTCCAAGGCTCTAGAGAGAGCTTGTCCTAAGCCCGGGATGATCCTCTAGAGTAGAAAACCAAATATTTTTCCCTCCCCTCATCCCCACTCGTGGAGCATCCCATGGCCATCTTCTCACCTCCCTTCGAGAAGAAGATCTTTGCTACGAAGCCATCCTACCTCTCCCTCCGTCCTCCGGCTCCGTCCTCATTCGTCCCGCTCCTCACCACCTTCCTCTAAGTGATGTCAGAGCAAGTCATTCTCCAAGCGACCATTGAGGGGGATTTCTCTCACTTATCTCTATGTTTATTATTTTTGTAGTATAGATTTCCCACTTTCCTAGTTGTAATAAACATTTCATTATAAAAATACATGATTGTTTCTCTCTCTGTCTGTCTCCCTCTTATTATTTTGCAAGTAGATTACCTAGATTTCATCGACCTGATCTCTTACCCTATTTAAAATATCAAAGAAAATAGAAAACACAAAAATGACAAAAACAAATAAAAAGAGAAATGCGGATTTTCAAAACCAAATATTCGCCTCCCTGTGTTTAACCCAGGACTCACTTTTCGAGTTTCGGTTATAAATTTTATCTGATCGATGGATTTTATCGCGAATCAAACTATGACGACGGCTTTTCCAAACTTGAACCTTTCCATGTGCGAATCCATCCTTATCATCATTGATTTTGTCTAGAAGAATATCTTCAGTCGGTTCGAGATTCCGAGGGCCATCATCAGTGATGGTGGTACTCACTTCACCAATGCCTATTTCCGCAATGTACTGGAAAAATACGAGGTGAATCACAGAATTTCCACACCATACCATTCCCAGACAAATGGACAGGCCAAGATATCAAATCAGGAGATCAAGATCATCTTGCAAAAGGAAGTTAGGCATGATAGAAAAGACTGGACTCAAAAGCTTGATGACGCTCTTGGGCCTACCGTACGGCATATTAGTCACCTATCGACATGTCACCATTTCGTCTGGTGTATGGAAAGGCATGTCATTTACCTGTTGAGATTGAATATAGGGCATTCTGGGCAATCAAGAAATGCAACTTTGATTTAATTTTAGCTGGAAAGACTAGGAAACTCCAACTATCTGAGTTGGAGGAGCTTAGAAATGATGCATACAAGAATGCCAAGATCTATAAGGCTAGGACCGAAGCTCTTTGTGACCACCTGATTTCCTGCGAAAGCTTTGAGTCGAACTAGAAAGTCTAGCTCTTTGATTTTGGACTTAAGCTCTTTCCCAGCAAGCTTAGGTCAAAGTGAAGCGGCCCATTCATCATTGATCAGATATTCCCAAATGGGGCCATTGAGATCTCTGACCCAAAGATGGGTAATTCTTTTAAGGTCAATGGATAGCATCTAAAACCTTACATTGACTGTGTTATTCCAGAACCCATATCAGACAAGGTTACTTTCACCTTGATGTGACTTCTTTGGTTGGACTCCGCCTAGCTGATGGCATTAAACTAAGCACTTGTACAGTCTGACTCAGAGCTGACCTAAGTATCATGGAATACAAGTGATATTTTCTTCATTCTACCCTTCTTCTCGTCCCTTTTATTTTCAATGAGGACATTGCATCAGCTAGGCATGGGGGGTGGATTCATTTTTTGAATCATATTGTCAGCTCTGTGGATTTCTTGTAAATTTCCTTATTTTTCTTTTTTATTTAAGAAGAAAAGCGAATTAGGAAAAGAAAACTTGGGCTTTAGAAATTTTCAATCTTAGGAAATAATACAGGACCTGAACACTTAGACTCTTCAAGTCTTCAGGCTTAATTAGCCCAAGTGTCCACTAAAATGTGGACTTGTTTCTTGAATCCTCACCATTTGAAAATTCATTTCAAGTTGGGGTGATAAGTACATGTCTTATCAACCTACCCTCTGAGTTGAGGGGACTTTAAGTTTAAGCATCTACACACTATTTGCACTAACTCACTTTTCTATGGTTTTTACGAAAATTGGGTAGCTAATGAACCTTCTAGGGTGGTATGGTTGGTAAGTTATCGTGGGTAACAACCCATTGGTTGGTTGTCCAGAGCACAGTCACACGACCATTCTTTTCTTGCTGCCTTTAGGTAAATCTTAAATTAGGGAAGCCGCCTACTTAAAAAAAAAGAAAAGAAAAAGAAAAGTATCCAAAAAGTGAAAAGGAAAAAGAAATAGAAAAAAGGAAAAGAAGAAAGAAATAAGCCACACTTCATAGTACGAGCATGCCTGGAAAGTTGTCGGTGGTAATAGCTAATCAGTCGATTGTCCAAAACCTAGCTCACAAAAATGCATATTTAATTCCAAACACTTAGGAAGAAGTGGAGAAATAGAATAAACTAGGGAGATATACATTGGGTTCACCCTTGTGTTGATCCCATAAAAATAAAAGTAGGGAGAAAACTATTAGTTGTATAGATACACCTTTAGGCAGAATTCCTTTTCAACGTCACCCAGGGGCATAGAAATTCGAAGTCTGTTCAAATCGCCGATTAGTGAGTCCATCACATTTCACACATAAAGATGCTTAGTACTTAGAGCTCTCTTCGAGTCTTGGGTGGGTTGGGTAGCTGTAGAAAGCTGCCTCGAAACCCTGAACTTAAAAGTCCAAAAAAAAAAATTAGAAAAGAAGAAAAACGAAAAAAAGATGCTTCTGCTTTTGAATAAGGTGAGGGCTTGGGTGGTCTACATTTTAGTACACACCAGGGTGCTGTTGTGTCTTTGTAGTTCAGGTCTTCAGTAATTTAATCCTAGTGTTGAAAAATAACTTTTGGTCTTCAATAATTTGATCCTAATTCTATTATAAATAGCATATAATTTTTGCTAAGGACTAGCAAAAGATAGCCATCGGGGTGTGATGTGTATGCATGTAAGTAGCCTAAAATGATTATTTACTCATGTTCTTATTGTCGTAGAAGCATCATGCATTGTAAATATTGCATAACATGCATCATCATGCAGTTAGGTCAAATTGTACAAATTATATAATAATTTGCTCTTTTTGGTGGCCAGGGATAGGGCAATATTTAATAGGGGCCTTGGATTGAAGATCCAACTATACGGATCTGATCAGGGTGACGGTCGGAGTTCAACAACTCCAAGATCGCCCCGATCATACTTCCTTAGCATCAAATGTAGTCCAAA
The DNA here is from genome assembly GCA_037157565.1 of Thalassia testudinum. Classification (NCBI taxonomy): domain Eukaryota; kingdom Viridiplantae; phylum Streptophyta; class Magnoliopsida; order Alismatales; family Hydrocharitaceae; genus Thalassia; species Thalassia testudinum. The sequence continues at coordinate 74,957,060 of JAZHRO010000025.1, forward strand.
AAGATCAAAGGTCAAGGGGCTAGGTTGTGTAAATCCATATTTTATATGACAAATCCAACCACACAGATGGGTTCGGATCGACGATCGCAGCCCAACAGCGTGAAAATTGATCCAATATGACATCCATGGCATCACCTACGAGCATATGAAGATGGACGGTCAGGATGGTGCCACGTGGCACCTTCCCAACCATCCAAACATGCTCGCACCCCTCCACTTGACTTTTAAAGCCATCTACGCTCACACCTCTCAACCGTTGGATTCTCATCCAACGGTCATGAGTGATGGAAGCATGGAGAATCTTTGAGACAATCCACGATTGTAGCTCAATGGGCAAACACCCTACCAAGAGCATGAGGCACGGGTTCAAGACTGCGCACTCCTTAAATCCAGGAGCAAGCGGGGTGCGGTCAAATATGACCGTGTGATGAAGATCGTGCGGGCATGGTAGTGGAGACGTGGCAACTCCAGGTGTGAGAATCACTCACGCACAATCAGACGTGCCACTGCACGCATGATTGCACGCATGGGTACACGATGAAGGAATGGGTGCGGATGCATCCTAAGCCATCTGATCTCACGATCCAACGGCTGAGGATGCGAGATCGTAGATGTGCGTTGAAGTAGCTAAAGGAGAGGAGGCAGGTGTGCGCGTGTACCTTCAACCATGTTTGAGCTACAGTGATGCTCATAAACAGCACTAAAGACACTGAAATTAATGTTTAATCATTAAATTGACATATTTGCCCCTTTATTCTTCAACTATGAAAAGGCCCTACAACCCCCACATTCTTTTCATCCCTTACTTCATCTCTCACCATCTCAAAGCTCTAAAGAAGCTTGTCCCAAACTCGGGATGCTCCTCTAAAGTAAAAATCAAAATTCTATCCACTTCTCACCCTATTCGTGGAGCACCCATGGTTGTTTTCTCACCCTCGTTCCAGAAGTGGATCCCGCGACAACGACACCCTGCCTCACCCCCAGTTCTTCGTGATCCGTCCTATGTCTACCATCTTTGCTCTCCTTCTAGGCGATGTCCGTTTGGCTCATCCTCCAAGCAACCGTCGAGGAGGATAACTTCTCTCCCCATTCTCTTTATCACTTTCTAGGTCAGATTTCTCACTTTCTCATTGTAGTTGTAATAACATTATTTTGATTATAAAAGTTATTTCTCTCTCTCTTGTTGTAGTGTTTATATTGCAAATAGAATAGAATCATTCTGATTATCTCCTCTTTGAACAAAATTTACAAAAAAAATATAGTTGCGGATTTTGAATCAACATAACCTCCCTATGTTCGACCCGAGACTCCTTTTGAGTTTTTGTAAAAATTATTTGATTGTTCATATTTTCTCCCAAATTACACTACGACGATGGGTTTTCAAAACTCAAATCTTTTTGTTATGAATTTTCGTACAACACTTGGTAACCTGAGCACCCAAAATCACACACCAGTTTGGTTCAATACGCTTAATAAGGAAATCATGGCAAAAGTGTTCTGTTTTGAAAAGTCGTCCGAAAGATCTAGCTTAAGAGTGGCTCAACAACACAAGTTGACTGGATGAGTTCCCTGCACAGAAAGGTCAAAAATTCCCCTCGAAGATGCGTAATAACATATTGGCTCCTCAGTACTTGTCTCCTAGGATATCTAAATATCCTATCAAGAGCACGTAAGCACCTTGTGCTAGTTCAGGTGCCATGGGCAGGATTATCCCGAAATGTCAATCGCCAAGGCTTGAATTTAGCTACAAAATGCCATGGGTGGCACTATCCTGAAGTGTCGAAAGCCAGGGTTCTGGGGGTTTCCATGGGTGGTAATATCCCAAAGCATCAAAAGCCAATGACCCTTAGAGGATTGATGGTGGGGACAAGAAATTTGATACAGACCGTGTTTAGGGCCAATTTGATGCTAGATTTAAGGAAATATAAAGAAAAGAGAGAAAACGCTCCAAATGAAAAAGAAATCCATCTATCTCTCTCTTACCAAAAAATGCAATGGCAAACGAAACTTGGGCTTACTACATTCTATGCACAGGTGCTTTAACATCTAGGAGAAATGAACCTCTGGACAGTTTTGCAGGCCTTAGAAACCTTCACGGTAGACTCAGGCTAAAGTTGGTCAGGTCTGGAACTTGGGTGGAACTTGAGTACCTCCAGGCCTTTTATTGCCATTCTAGTCAGATTTCTAGAGAGTGGCACAAATCTGGCATCTAAGCTTCAGAGCATGGTCTAGAGATCTAGTTCTTTCCATGAGATTTTGCTGGGGACTAGCAAAATTTAGGCATGAGGGTATGATGGTAGCACCACCATGAGCCATAACTAGCTTCAGTTAGTCAGAATCAAGTGACAAACGCTCCTACATAATCGCTTGAGAGCCATAATTCCATGCAAATCTATTCTAAGAAGAAAACATTAAAATAGGGTTAATTATACAATTTTAACATCACATCATAAATGCAGAATAATCATGAGGTTTGTCAGAGGTTAATTGAAGGTCAATCAAGCATTAAAATCTTAAGAGTGGGTCCACACAGACAGAAACAGGATTTCATGCATTTCGAGAACTAAATCAGAACACAAAACCCTAATTTCAGACCTGCTTGAATTGAAGAGGTTATGGTCAGGATAAAATTCATCTAAACCTCCTAAAATTCATATAAGAACATTCTTAGAGGTTTGGTACCCTTGGTTTGACTAGTTGAGCCTATTTTGACTTTGAACAGAGTTGTAGGAAGGATTTAACCTTAATTTAGGCTTCTGTGCAAATTTCCAAGTTAAACGTGGTCAAAACTAAAATCCAACTTCACCATTAGATTCCTTGGGTCTAAATTAGTCTCAGGCCAAAATTTAGGCCCAATTAGAGTTCATCTTGACCTAGTTTGCATTTCAGTCCCTAAAATCCTTATTTCTTACAAGTAGACCCGTAACTTTACAAATATTTGTAGAAAAGCCCTGAACTTCTTCATCTTCTTCACCATTAAGTCCCTGCCGCCATTGTTAGGTCAACAGACCTATAGGCGACCATTGACTCCCTCAAAACCCAATCAAACTAACACCAAATCCAACAAAATTTGGTGAGATTGATGTTCACATTGTAAAGAATCTTCTAAAGGCAATCTGGGATCATAACTTACTAAATTGAGCCCTAGCAAATCCATGAAATCCATGGGTTTCTTATGACCCATTCCCTAAGCAAATCAAGCCTCTTCACTTGTTTAAAGCCATGTTTGAGCACTATAAAAGCAACCGCAACTTCAGGCCATGTTCCTTAGCTACATTTGAAGGCCAAATCTCTCTTCTTCTCTCTCCAGCATACACTGATCAGCTCCAGCGAGCTTCCTCCCCCATCTTCCTATAGCCTCCCAATAGCCAAATTGGGAGCGCCACAACCTTCCTCTCATTCTTACTCTCCTCGACAGCCAATTCAAGAGTCGTCCCAACTCCTTCCTCACCATTCCCTCTCCGAAGCCCTCTTTGTCTCTGGCATCAGCCAACCATAGTCGGTGCCAAGTCCTCATCACCTTCATCCTTTAGATAGGTCACCTACTTCCTCTCCCTCCCCTGATTCTTTCTAGCTCCTTCCCCACTCGTTTCAATCGATGACCACCACCCTCCCCCTCCATCTTCCCCGACTTCGACCATGCCTCTAGCATGGTCACCTGACCACATCTGACTACCAAACTACACCACAACACTCCCAAAATCACCACCTTACACCTCCGACCAAAAGCCCTCTCTTTATTTTTCCTTTCATCCACTCTACACACCCACTGGATGAACCCATCATCAGACTCCATCACCGACTCTGTCAGGCTGCTACACACCTCCGCTCATCAAAAGAACACCACCACCATACTCCTTACACACCGACGACTCTTCTGAACCATCTGCTTGGGGCTTTTGAGCCTGTGTTCATCTTTCCAGGTCCTCACCATCTTCTCCTGTCGTTGCCATCATCTCTAGCTTCGACTGTCGCGCTCCAACTTGCTCTGAACTTGATGTAACTTCTAGGTGCTACGGTTCCAATCCAAGAAGTGTTCCAGGCTCTCAATCGAAGCAGCAGGAAATGTCCTCTGCCTCAATTTGATGTAGCACTCAATTGCATTGCTCAAATAATACGATGTCACATTTAGTGCCACATTTTGAGTGGAGCTGCCAACCGAGCATAAATTATTTTTCTACCGACAACTTCTCACCCGTAACATGGCGGTTGGGTCCCCCTTTGCTCGTGCCTCCTCACGCTCACACTCCTCGCCCATGCACATGGGTTTGGACCCCATACCCAAATCTGATTGCTTGCTTATATCTGATCATCCGGTTCTAATAGAAGAAGAGGAGAATTTGTAAGGAGTGGGACGGTTTTGCTTTAGGATCTATCCTGTTGCCTTGAGATGCGTGCCGACTCTCCACAAGAAATTGAAGAAGGCCTCTGACCCTGTGTTGGCTCTATGCACTTGTGCTGTGGTTGAGAGAGGAGCCTTGTGCTAAGGCTGCTTCTGAGTTGATAAAGGCCTTGTGCCTTATTCTAAGGTTCTGATAGTTAAGTCGACTGTGAAGGATTGGTGATGTTTGATTAAGGAATACGGTAGATTCATTTGATTCTTAATTGATGCTTGATCCAAGATACTATTGAGATATTTAATTGCATTAAATGCTCGGGATGTATGCCTAATATTAAGGGAGTTAAGTGGTGATCTAAATCACTATTCTTTTAGCTCTTTTATTCTTTTCATCTTTCTATTTCTTGAGATACTCTTGTTTATCATTGAATATCATTATGAGTTATTTATTCATTGCATATCTTTGTGACAGGTAATTCTTGTGCTCATCTATTTTATATTTTGATTAGTGTTGTGAATTCCATATTTGGTCCCTACGAACGACCTCAGACTCACATTGTTTTCAAGCTTTATAAATTTAAGTGTTTTGTCACGTTTTTGTCAATTGTACTACAATGCAAATACATTTCTTAAGAGATGACTTAAGCACGTTAAACAACAGCAACCTGTCCTTCTCTAGTGCGACCTTGCTACGTCTTTCTACGACCAATAGTGGGGTCTTCTTGACAAACCGATCTCAAGTAGGGACTACGTCAGCATTCCAGATATTACTCATGAGATTTCACTGATGATGCACTGACAGTGCGAGACAGACCTTGTGATGATGAGACATGGGCATCAGGTATCTGGCTAGCTGAATTCTCAGAGTCAATTCCTAGATAGACTTGAAGAGTCTATTCATGGCATTCAGCAGCAACTTCACATGCCTCATCATTATCACTGTTCTACTACAGTTCCTCCCTCTATAGCAGCACCTCCTCTTCCTCCTCCTCCAGCAGCGACAGACCAGTGATAAATGTGCACTTATTCATGATAAAATGCCTACTTATGTTAACTTCTAAGCTTAACATTGCAAATAGCATTGTGAACAACACATAACATTCATTACATTGCATTTAGGATGATTTGTATAAATTGTATATTGATCTTTACATTTTGTGTGGCTAGGGGATAATGCGACATCTTTACGGGCTTCTGATGAAAAGCCTGATCGTACTGGTGGATCCAAAACGATGATCGTAGTTCGACAATGTAAAAATCACCTCAATCCAACATTTGTAGCAGTCCCAACAAAGAAACGAAGATGGACGGCCTAGATGGCATCACGTGGGGCCATCTTGGCCACCCAACATTGGCCACAGCTTCTACCTTGCCTCAAGGAGAAATCCCAACTGTTGGATCTCAATCCAACGACTGAGATTCAACGTTGCAAGTCACTCGACTTCAAAGAAGAACACCCTGATGAGATCTCGACCGTTGGATCTTCATCCAACGATCAACATCGATTAATGCAGTAGCTCTTCGGTGTGACAAACTAACACCCTTGCCACAGTGGTAGCGCACTTGCCTCTCAAAGAAGAGGAGCAGGTTGGAGTGGCAATTCACCGTAGCCTCTACAACGCCAATGAAATTGGACCGCTCGATCGCAATTGAGTGGTCAGGATTAACACACGTAGATGCACACGTGGGTGGGAAAATTCGAGGGACACGATGAATGGTGGAAAAACCACCACATGGCTCTATGGATATGCATTCGCGCGATACGCCCGATCACACGCATCAACTGGGCACGAACTGAAGGCATGGGTCATGCACAATCCTCTCCCTCTAGCTGCAATTGAATGGTTGCGATTCTTCCAGCCTTGATTGCACTAGCCCTCAACACACTGTGCACAATCTCTAAGCAATCCGTACTGTCCACCAGTGATATGAGGATCACTGAGCGACCCGTAGCTGCTCCAATGCCATCTAGCTGCATTGCACGGAAATGTTAGTTGTAAGCACGCAATGCATGAGTGCGTGCGTCACGCTCTGTGCAGCTGTACACGAGTGGTGCACGTGTGGCATGTCTAGCATGTTCATGGTCGTGGGTGACACCTCCCTACACCTATATAAACCCCCTACACCTCCCATTTTTCCCTATCACTTCCTATGCTATTCCCACCTACTCAAGAGCTCTAAAAGCCTATCAAAGTTCCCAAGAGCTCCCTCACAAGCCCTAAGCCACCTATTAGTGTAGAAATTTTTCATATCCACCAAATATTTAACCTTCCTCTCACCACCTTCATAGGTGACCAAAGGGTTGTCCACCCATCTCCATTCAGGAAGCTGATCATCTCCACTGCCTCATCCCCATTCCTACTAGCTTGGTGAAGCTTTCCTCTACCCAGATTCTTCCTACACCTCATCCCTGACATCCAGCATCTCCCATCCTCTGTCCAAGCAGCTGCTAAGTGTTGTCGCCTCGCCAAACATTCACTTTGGGAGATTTCCCCCCAGCTTTATCTCTTTTAACTTGCTAAGCTTATTTAATTATAACAAACATCACTTCATCTCAAGTTATCAAGTTGTGTTCATCTCTCTACTCTCTTTTTATTCATTTTTCAAGTATTTAGTTTTATCATTCTCCTAAAATACCAAAAAAACAACAAAACCCTAAAAATACCAAAAAGAAACAAAGAGAAATGCGGATTTTCAAAGAAATAAACGTCGCCTCCCTGTGTTCAACCCGAGGCTCATCTTGAGTTTCAATATAAATTTTAGTAGGTTAGAGGATTTAGCGACTACAACGATGGGTTCTCCAAAACCCTAACTTTTCTCGCGAAAATACGCTCATGAACTAGCAGATTACTCCTCCTTGTCGGATAGTCAGGCAGCCGATGATGTCTTCGTTAGCCCAGAGACACCTCTGTCTTGGTTGCCTGACCTCCTCAGACAGATCTGACTCGATGGACCTCGAGTTAGATATAGACCTCCAGAGCACTTTGGATGCTTTCATGGCTTCCTTGGAGTACTTTTTTATATGGATAGTTTTTATAGCTTTTGTGGTCTGCATAACTTATATATTATGTGGATTGATTTATCTTGCTTTTCATATATATTTATATATATATCAGATGCATGGTTATCATTTTTTCTAGCTGCATATTTGTTTACATAAGTTGAGCTGCATGTTATATTTCCTGCTTCAATTACATGTTTAAGGGGGAGATGAGTAAAATTGACAACTATGTGTTTACTTTTTGCTGAAATAAAAAGGGGGAGATATTATGCATAACTCTTAAATTTTTTATCTCCCTATACATAATTATAATTTTTTTTTATAAAAGGGGAAGAATGTAAGTACCTCTATTTTGATGCACCAAAATTATTCTATCTGTCAAGACTAATCTTTTAGGATTCTCTCATGGATTCATGGATTAAAGCAAGAAGATAGCCATTTTACTTCTCAGAGTCTTTTTACTTTTCTTAAGTCTAGAATATTTTGTAAGGAACCTCAAATGACTTCAAAAGAACTATGGTGCTTAACATAAATCTCTAAAATTCAAGTTCTTAGGTTAATCATGGCAAATGGAAGTTGAGTTTTGAAAACCCATTGTAGTGTGATTTGCGAGAAAAATCGTCAATAGATAAATTTAATCGAAACTCGAAAAGAATTCCAGGTCGAACACAGGGAGGAGGACGTTTGATTAAAAATCGTGTTTGTTTTATTTGTCACGAAGCAGTTTAGCTGGTCGAATTGAATCTAAACTAGCTATCTTCTTAAAGAATAAATAATAGAAGAAAGAGAGAGAATATTACAAATAAAGAGAAAATAGAGATAGAATAAACACGGATTTCATTACCATAGAGTAGTGTTCATTACAACTACTTGCTACAACTACTCACTACACAAGAAAGCAGCAAATCAACACTAGAAAGCGGTAAAAGAAGGTGGAGAGAAGTTATCCTCCTCGATGGTTGCTTGGCCGAACTAAGGTGGTGAGATCCAGGACAAAGGAGAATGATGGAGGACGATGGAGAATGGGGCAGGACGACGTCATAGTGGGATCTGCTTCACAAATGGCTGTGAGAGGACCACTGCAGAATGCTCCACGAACATGGTAAGAAGGTGGAAAAATTGTATTTTTAACTCTAATGGAGCATCTCGGGTTTGGGACAAGGTCTTAGAACTTTGCAGGGGGTGAGAGAAGAGCGGAAGGGATGAAGAATTCATGTGGTAAGGGTCTCATTTTATAGTTGTAGGGATTGAGTTCAATTAGGTCATTTTATGTTAAAAACATTAATGTAAGGGCCTTTAGTGACAGATTTAAGCATCACTAAAGGCTTGAACATAGGCTTCGTGCACTCGCCCGTGCCGGCTACTTCTACTCCTCACGCCCAATGCCTACGCACGTTCGTACATTCTCATTCGTCCAATCGCGAGATTGAATGATTTAAAATGCAAGTGTCGCTTCGTCTTCAGCTACAGCATGCGCCTACGTCCGATTGCGTGTTGGATCATGCATCATCGCATGCGTACGTGATCCTCAATCATCTGTTGCACCACGTGGCACCCCCCTGCCGCACATCATGCATCCAACGGTTGAATTCAACCGCGCCCACGCCCCGCACTCAATTTAAGGCTTGCGGGTCTCGAACCTGTGCCTCTTCTTCATGAGAAGATGCTTCACCAACATGCCACGGTCGTTCTTTGTTGCGTTTTGAGTTTAACGCATACGTGCCCTCACCTATTGGATCTCAATCCAACGGCTAAGATCTCGCCTCGCCCGCACCTTCAGAAGATGAGAGGGCTGCATAAGGCGTAACCTGGCAAGTTCTTGGCCATTGGATGGGCATCCAATGGCTGAGGTTCATTGAGTGAGCAAAGAAGAAGTGTAGCAGCTGGTGCTGGGCGGTTGTGATGGTGCATGTGGTGCCATCATGGCCATCCATCTTCATTGAGTTGTAGTTGGTGCCACGGATGTCAGATTAGACCGATTTTCACGTTGCTTGGCTGCAATCGTCTATCCGAACCCATCCATGTGGTCAGATTTGTCATCTGAAGTGCAGATTGATATCATCTTGGTCCTTGACCTCTGATCTTCCTCAGACTATATCTGATGCTACGAAAGTTCGATCGGGGCGATCTTGGAGTTGTTGAACTTCGATCGTCGCCCCAATCAGATCCATATGGTTGGATCATCAATCTGAGGCCCAAATTAAATGTCACCCTGTTGCTTGACCACAAAAAGAGAAAATTAACCTAAAAATTTATACAACCTAACCTAAATGCAAGATGATGCATGTTATGCAATATTTATAATATATGATGCAACTCTACACCTAAGAACATGACAAATAGATAGTTTATGTGATATAAACATTTTTACATCACACCCCCATGCCTATCTTTTGCTAGTCCCTAACAAAACTACATGCTATTTATAGGAGAATTAGGCGAGATTTCTTGGGCAAAAGTTATTTCTCGACACTTAGAGATTTCAACTAAGACCTGAACTATAAAGACACAATAGTGCCTGGGTGAATTCCAAAATGCAGACCGCCTCAAGCCCTTGCCTTATTCAAAGAAGGATCTTTTTCTTCTTTTCAAATTTTATTTTGGATTTTTGAGTTTAGGGTTTTAGAGTAGCTTTCTACAGCCACTCAACCCACCCAAGACTCGAGGAGAACCCCAAGTTCTAAAAATCTTTATGTGAAATGTGATAGACTCATTGATTGGCGATTAGAATGAACTTCGGGTTTCTATGCCCATAGGTGACCTTGAAAAGAAATTCTGCCTAAAGGTGAATCTATTCTACTGGTAGCTTTCTCCCTACTTTTATTTTTATGGGGTCAACACAAGGGCGAACATAGTGTATATCTCCACAGCTTATTCTACTTCTTCACTTCTTCCTTGAGCTGGGTTCTGGACAACCTACCAATGGATTGTTACCCACGATAACTTGCCAACCATACTCGTGCGGTGAAGCATGGCTTATTTCTTTACGTTTTCTTTTCTCCTTTTCTATATTTTTATTTTCTTTTTGGATTTTTTTTTTAAAGTAGGTGGCTTCCCTGATCTAAAATTTACCTAAAGGCAGTAGGAAAAGAATGGTCGTGTGACTGAGCTCTAGACAATCTACCAATGGGCTGTTACCCACGATAACTTGCTAGCCATACTACCCTAGAAGGTTCATTAGCTACCCAATTTTCGTTAAAACTATCGAAAAGCGAGTCAGTGCAAATAGTATGTAGATGTTTACACCTAAAATCCCCTCAAATCAGAGGATAGGTTGATAAGTCGTGTACTTAACACCCCAACTTTTTTAACCAAATTGAAGTATATTCAAAATGGAGAGGACTTGATAAACAAATCCACATTTTAGTAGACACTCGGGCTGATTAAGACCGAAGACCTGAGGGGTCTTAGTGTTCAAATCATACAATTTTTTTCTCTAAGATTGAAAATTTTCCAAAGCCCAAGTTCTCTTCCCTAATTCAACCTTTTTCTTTTAGAATAAAGAAAAAATAACATGAATCAATGGAGCTAACAAAATGATTCAGATAATGATATCCACCCCCCCATGCCTATCTAATGCAATGTCCTCATTGTATTAAAAAGACATGAAAGAAGAGTGAGTAGAGTAGAAAGCACCTAAATTGTGTGAATAACAGGTCGACTCTGAGATGAAAACAAACTATATACGTGTTGAATTTAGTGCCTTCCACTAGGAACACTATACAAAGAAGAAGAAATAAAGAATTCACAAGTGCAAGTTAGAATCAAAATCAGAAAATTTAGCTTTGGACCTGTGTTGTACGCACTAGATTAAGGTTTTAAAAGATGTGTTCATTGTAGTAATAATTCCTCAAAAATATCTCGAACAACAGATAAAATTTACAACTCGAATGTCAGAAATGAAGTCTGAGGTTGTTCACTGGGAGAAAATATGGAATTCATTTGCTAATCTCAATATATAATGTAAATGAGCATAATTAATTACTCAAAATCTAAAATGCAATGTATGGCATGAGTACATGAAGAGTAAAAAGTAATCTAAACAAAATAATGGTGATTTGGATCACCAATTATAAGTCTAACATATAGAACAATTACTCAATACAGTTAATATGAAGGAGCTGATAATCTGACGTTTGATTTTGGAATCAGACGTCTTAAGAGATGTTGCTACAATTCTCAATCTTCCTTTTCTTCTACTGTTGTTGTTCTTTCTCTTCTTCTCTTCTTTGGCACTGTCTCTTCTTCCTTCTCTTATTCGGCCCTTCTAATGTACAGAGGGGAACTCTCCTCTAAAATTGACTAAGTATCAAGGAAGCTGAAGAGCAAAACCCCCCTTAACCCCATGCTCTCTCTCTTGTTCTTTCCCTTCATCATCTCAAGGATAATCGGGCAATCGGGTATCGGATCAGAGCACACCCGGGACCAGGGTTGCCTATAGTGGAGTAGCAGCCGAGGTATGCCTAGGAGTAGGCGGGTATATAGGTCGGACCAGGCCCACGTGGATAGTGTCACAGGCGCAGCATGTAATAGGTAGTGGGGGACTTCACCCCCCAGGTTTCTTGAGGAAAAGAGCCTTAGTCACTTCTCCAATTTATGTCACTATATCTTCTCGGTGGTTAACAATGTGGGACTAAAGTCCCACACTTTCCTTCGCGCATAGTAGGCAGCAGCTGGAGGTGGAAGACTTCACCCAAATCGCTTTGGTGGATGATCAACACTCCCAATTACTAGTCCACTTTCACTCATCTTGCCCGCACCTTCAGAAGATGAGAGTGCTACATAGGGCACGACATGGCAAGTTCTTGGCTGTTGGATGGGCATCCAACGGCCTAGGTTCATCGATCGGGCAAAGAAGAAGTGTAGGGGCCAATGCTGGGTGGCTGCGATGGCGCCACGTGGCGCCATCATGGTCGTCCATCTTCATTGAGTGGTAGATGGTGCCACGAATGTCGGATTGGACCGATTTTCATGCCGTTGGGATGCGATCATTGATCCAAACTCATCTGTGAGGTTGATTTGTCATCTGAAGTGCGGATTGACACCATCTCGGTCCCTCATCTCTGATCTTAGTCGAACTATATCTGATGCTACGAAAGTCCAATCGAGGCGATCTTAGAGTTGTTCAACTCCGATCACCACCCTGATCATATCCGTAAGGTTGGATCTTCAATCCGAGGCCCCGATTAATTGTCACCCTGTTAGTTGACCACAAAAGGAGAAAATTAACCTAAAAATTTATACAGCCTAACCTAAATGCAAGATGATGCATGTTATGCAATATTTATAATATATGATGCAACTCTACGCCTAAGAACATGCATAAATAGATAGTTTATGTGACATAAACGTGTTTACATCATTCGACCAACCAGCTTAATTAATCCATCAAAGTAGCCCAATTTAGGAAGTTAATTAATACACCTTTGATTGACCAAATAACTTAATTGATCGACCAAATGTTGATCGATCAAATGACAAGTTTGACTGACCAAATCTGATTTTGATCGACCAATTAGATTCAGATTAGTTCCTTTTCAGCTCAAATTTCTACTATAAATAGAAGTCGAAGGTAGCCCTTTTTAAACAAACATTCCAAGAAGAAATCTCTTTAGTAAAAGAGCTTTCGTGCTTTCTCTTAAGTGCTTCTAGGCTTTTGCTTCTACACTTTCCAAAGCATGTCGATCTAAACCTCTGTGAAGAATTCGATTTGACTTCCCTCGAGGTACCATAGGATTATAATGTTTTTATCTCAATTTATTGCTTTGATTTTGGGTCCCAAGTTGTTGGGAAGACCCGTTGTTGTCGTGCTTCTTTTCAGGTAGAAAAGAGAAGGGATTGTTGTAAGTAGTTTTGCCACCCTTGTTCAAGTGGTACAATAGTGGATTGACTAACCTTGCCTAGTCGAAAAAATCCTAAGCTAGGAGGCTTAGGTAGTGATTTTTACCTAGGAAGGGTTTCCACTATAAATACAGGTGTCATCTTTCCATGTTATTTTGTGGTTTGAATTACTTTCGCTATTATTATTTTTAAATTATCGAGCGATACTATTTACCATTCCCCTCTAGTATAGCATTAAAATTTATAGGGACCACATGGCCTACCTCCTAGCACTTGCCATGGCATGAAAGAAGTGGGTACTTGCATCCCCTTCCTTCAGCCAAAGCTGTCTGGAACGCTCTTGCTAGTCAACCTCCCTAGGGTGATCCTCCTACTGAATCATTGACCTCTACCTCTATCTCTCCTCATGCTCCTCTGTAGTAAGGGGGCCACTCCCTTCAGCTACATCAAGAATAGTCACCCTGTCAAGCGCTTGGCTTCGCCAATGTTCCCTGTCCTCCCTAATCATTCACCTGTATTGCTGAAGTCTCTAACAAAGATGATGAAGTCAGGAATCAAGAGTCTAAATCGCAGATGACTCCTGAGGCTAGGTTGCCTATTCATGGGCAACATAATCGCTGAAGGCCTCCTCCTACAGCCAAGATCTTTGAAATCTAAAATAAGAGCCTCTATGTTGACCCTCCACATTTTCGCAAAGAATGGGGGTATGATTTAAGAAGGGCCTAAGCATGGCCGAAACCCTTGCAAGCCAGTGCACCTCCACTAGATGGACGTTACACAAGAATCTATCCAGTCTAGTGCAAGCTCCGTTCTCTCTCGTCTAAGTGTAGGTCACCCTTGATGTAAGGATATCCTCGAGCTCTAGTTTCGCTACCACCTCTTGGAAACCAAGAGTGGATGAGTCACCTCTCGCACTCGATCTATCCTCGTGGCTGAGGGTGGCATTGAAGTCGCCACCGATCAACCAAGGAACCCCATATATGTAGCCAGCAACCTGTCTCATCTCCTCCCAGAGACGTGGTCTATCTGCTAGTGCACGTGGCCCATACACGCACAAGAGATAAAGAGTGGACCCATCATCAACCCTTGTGAACCGACATGAGGTGATGAACTCACCTACCTACGAGTCCACCAACTTAAGATGATGAGATCACTAGATGGCTTATCCTCCTACAAGACCAACCGACTCCCAAACAAGCAAATCCTCCTCCAGTAGTAGGCCTAAAGGAACCAAATATTTGTGCTCTCCACTCGAGATATGGGTCTCCTAAAGAAAGTGGTAGTCAGCCTTCAAGTCCTAGAGATACCTCATCATTGTGGCTCTCCATTCTCCATCCCTAAGACCACAAACATTCCATGACAGGATGTGTGACAAGGAGAGGCATCTTTCTTCCCCTTGCTAGACTTGACACATCTCCATACTTTAAGGAGACAAGCAAAAGTCTCCTCATCCATCTCCATCACACGTCCACTTCCACAACCCCTCCTACTCCATAGGTTGTACCTACATGGGGAAACAACAAACACCTTCCCATCAGACCTGCTAACTCTACATCGTCTTCCTGGAATAGAGTCCTCCATAGCTACCACATCAGGCTGTGGCTTAGACGACCTCAAGGATGGTCCCATCGGCCAAAGAGTTGAGGGGTTTTCCATATTTCCTCAATTTCTCAAAGGCACCTCTACATGCTTGCATCCCACAGGTAAATCCTCCTATGGCTTCAGATGACTTAAAAATTCTGTGCTACAGTACTCTTCTTTTGTTGTTCTTCTCCTCTGATCTCAGCTTCCTTCTTCTTCTTCTCTTCTCCTTTCTCAGACTTCTCTTCTCTTCACGCACAAGGGCTACGCACCATTCCTCAGTGGCTAAGTGTTGAAACTCCTTCCTTTAGAGCAAAAGCTCCCTTCTCCTGCTTTCTCTTTCCTTTCCTCCTTTCTCTTTCTCTCAAACCAGGGTAACCAAGTATTTGGGTATGCACACCTAGGTCTAGGCTCACAGGCAGTGGGTGATGAGTGAGGTGTGAGGGCTTAGGTCAAGTCAGGTGTGTCGAGTGAGCAAGGACCTCGCCACCAAGTGTTTGAGGTGATAAGCCTTAGACACAAAAATAATATATGTGCCTGCTGCTGCTTTGTCCCACACGATGTGGGACTATCTTCAGGCCTTTTCTTTGTATGCGCCTGCAGGTAAAACCTCATTGAATTAAAGAAGTGGCTAAGGTTCTCCTGCCAAATTGAGGCTGTAACTAGGTATGCTGATGAAGTCTGTAGCACTTGGAAGTGGGATTGAGGTGTCTCGACGCTAGAGGAGCTTGGTCATGGTTGGAGATGAAGGCGGCAATGGGAGGCAGCTGGCTTGACCTGAAACACAAATTCAAAGCCCCAATTAAATAGCTCCCTAGCTTCGTCGAAGTACAGTGAAGGTGATGGTGGGTGTTTTGTGGAGGATGGTAGCATAAGGTGGTGTGTTGGAATCAGAGGAGCGTGAAGGTGGGTGAGTTCGGTGGGCGGTTTGGGTTGGTGGAGTGGCAAATAGGCAAAGGGGATTCATGCAGGGATGAGCGGTGAAACTTGTGAGAGTGTTGGCGAGGCATGTGGTGCGGTGGAGTGATGGGAAAGCCTCGCCAGAGGGTGGCCGATCGAGGAGAAGATGGGGGGCAAATGGCGGCGGCGAGGGTTATTTTTGGCTTTTGAATAGGGGAAACTAATCTAGGGGACTAATTAAACCTAACTAACCTACTCTAATGTCGAAGGGGGTAGGATTGGCATCAGTTGTAGCTTTCTAGTGCCATGGAAGAGAGGTTCTCTGGTGGAGGAGGAGCAAGGAAGAAGGTGAGTTGAGAGCCCCTGATTTGGTCATCGAGGGGTGGAAGAAGTCGGGGAAGAATGTGGCACTCCCAATTTGACCGTTGGAAGGCCATTGGATGACAGGGGGAGGAGCTCCCCAGAGCTAGGCTGGAGATGGCTGGGGAATGAGTTTGAAGTGAGTTTTGAGGCCAAAACATAGCTAAGGGGAGAAGGTTGTGCACAGGGGTCTTTTATAGGCCATTAGGTCAAGCTTCAAGCTTGGAAACCAAGCTTGAAAGATCGAAAATCATGGAATAGGATCTACAAGTTCAAGGAGTTTGCACAAGCTTTTGGACAGATTTGGAAGGTCATGATCAAGCTCAAATGAAAGAGGAAAGTCTCTAGATCTTCCCTTCCAATTTTGGAATGGATTGGACGTGAAATCAAGGAGTTATCCCTGATTGAAGGTCGGTGCAAGGTTGTTAGGTTGTTTAGGAGTTCTACAACCATGGAGGTGGTGTGGGCCTTTATGTGAAGAAGACAACAAAATTAGGGGGGTATATGCAATAATTTCAAAAGTTAGGGGCATGTGTGTGACAGAAAAGACTAAGACTGGACCAAAATGCAAACTAGGTCAAGATGATCTCTGATTGGACCCAAATTCTGGTAAGAACATAATTTGGACCCAAGGAATTTTATGGTTAAGTCAGATTTAGGTTTTGACCAAGTTTGACTAGGTAATTTTTGTAGAATAATAAATTAGGGCAACTGTCGGTCTAAGACTCTATTTTAAGTTAAATTGGGTTCCAATTGTTAAATCAAAGGTACCAAACCTTAGAGATTATTTTTTTTACGATTTTTAGAAGATTTAGGTGAATTTTATCGTGACCAGAACCTCAGTTAATTAAGCGAGTCTATTTTTAGGGTTTCAAATGTCATTTAATTCTCGAAACGCATGAAACATGTTTCTTCCTGCATGAACCTACTTATTAGACATTTATGAACATTTGACCTTTAATTAACCCCTTAGAAACCTCGTGATTGTTCTACATTTATGTTATACTATTAAAACTACAAATTTACCCCTATTTTACTATTTATCTCTCAAAAAGGATGTGTAGTGAATTATGGCTCTTTAGCGGTTATGTAGGAGCATTTACCAATGGAATAAGAATAAGTAACGCTAGATATGGCTAATGATAATGTTATCATCATACCTAACTTTTGCTAGTCCCTTAGCAAAATCTTATGAAATTAACTCAGATTCTAGGCCATGCCTTGGTGTTCAAAGTCCTGCTTCTTTCTTCTTTTTAGAAATTAGGTTAAAATGCTAACACTAGGCCTAGGGGTACTCAACTACCAACCAAGATCCAGACCTGACCAGCTTTAACCTCAGTCTGCTGCAAAGGTTTCTAAGGCTCGTAGGAACTAACCAAAGGTTTGTTGGACCCCATGGTTAAAGCACCCATGCTTGAAACAAGGTTAGTTCTAGGTCAATTTGTAGTGCATTTTTGTAAGAGAGAGGGATAGAAGAATTTTTCATTTTTGGAGTGATTTCTCCCTCCTTTTATTTTCTTCATTTCTAGGTTTAGATTGGCTTAAAAACACTATCTGTATCAAATTCTTAGCTCGCATTATCAACCCTCGAAGGGTCCCTGGCTTTTGATGCTTCGAGATAGCACCGTCTATGGCAACCCCCAGAACCTGGCTTTCAACGCTTCGAGATAGTGCCACCCATGGTGTTTTGTAGCTAAATTCGGGCCCTGGCGATCGACATTTCATGATATTCTAGCCCATGGCACCGGAATCAGCACAAAGTGCTTACATGCCTCTGGTAGGATATTTAGATATCCTAGGAGACAAGCAACGAGGAGACGGTATGTTGTTGCGCATCTTCAAGGGGAATTTCTCAACTCTCCTAGTAGAGAAACCATCCAAATGAACTTGTGTTGATAAGCCGCTCCTAATCTAGGTAGCTTTCTCATAATAGAATAAACGCTTTTGTGTGATTTTGATTATTAAGCGCACTGAACCAGACTTGTGTGTGGATTAGGGTGCTTATGTTACCAAGTCCCACAAACTAAAGGTTAGTTAACGAGGCCGAATAATCCCTAAGCCTTAGATTTAACACATAAGCTTCGCATTTTCCTCAACCTCTTGAGGACTATCCAAATCTTAACAGATACTTGAATTTTTATGCCCTAAAATAAGCCCAAGAGGCCTAAGCTCAACACTCATACTAATCTCCATATCTCTCTGTTATTTTAGGACTTAATTTTTTTCTTTTGATTTTGTCCAAAACTTAAGTAGATTCCATAATCATTTACTAATGACTATGCTTTTTTTGTTTCAAAATGTTGCTCCTTTTTGTCATTTAAATCATCTCCCTATTTCCTTTTCAAGAATGATATGTAATTATCTCTCAAAATTTCCTCCCCTTTCCATTTTTTTTATTTTTCAATTTTTATTTTTTTGTTTTTTTTTTAATATGAGTAATTTTTTTGTGAGAATCATTTAGAAACTTAAATTTTTATGTGTTTTCACTTTAACACCCCCCTATGCCTATGTTTTGCATTGTCCTCATTATAAATCGGAGGGTATGAAATCATCTTGGGTTTAAGAACAGGGTCAACGGGTGGGTGAATGGGTCGACATAACTGTTGTAGACAATTTCAAGCTTTGATATGAATATCAAAGGTGGAGTCGGCTGTTCTAAAATTGAACTCAAAGTGGCGTAAATGTGAAGCTTAAAAGGATAATCAGAAGGATCTCAGGTTTTTGGAATGATGGGTTGCCTACTGTTAAGTGCTAAATTCGATGCCTTCAACTGAGGAGAAAGTGGTCATGGATAAGGAGTGGTCAAATCAAATGAGTTTTCTAGAAAAAGCACCTTGATCAAAAGCTTAGTTGGTCCAACCAAGTGCTTGTTCAGATCTACAGGCTAATGATGCAGCCCAAACCCAATTAGTCTGGTGGGTTGATGGATCTGAATCAATAGATGTGGTGCCCACCAGATGTTGTGAGGCTTAAAAAGATGTGGAAATGAAGATCAAGGGTTTGGCTGAGTCTAATCAGCCTGGTTAGAGTAGGGATCCTCAAATGAAAAAGAGTCTGTGGAGGATGTAGGAATCCTATGAAAGTGATCAGAGAAGGATGGGATGTGATTATTAGTCTGATCAAAGTCTGCAACCCGATCAAAATGAGGGGAAGAATCATATGAAACCAGATCATCGAGAGGAGAATTAGAGTAGAAGTTGATTTCGATTGAGGGTCGGGTTTGGGTTTGGATTTGAGAAGGTTTTAAACGTGGTGCGGAAGAGGTGGCCTCAAGGAGAATTATATGTGTTGAGGGCTCCTCCAGAAAAGGTTCAAAGGTCGATTCATCAAGAGAGTCCTTGTAGTGTTCATCAAAATCAAATGTAAATGCCTAGAGAGTGGATCATGGAAATCTAAGTCAATAAAAGATTCGAATTTTGGATTGCAGACACTCTCGGCACTTACTGCTTCTGAATCCTACAAATCACAAAGGAATGATTCCATCTCATTGGAACCTGATTTTGAATCAATGATCTTAGGATCAGGGACCTCAGAGTCAGAGTTGAAGAACGGATCATGGATGCTGAGGTCGTAAACTAGTTCAAAATTGTCAAGAAGCAAAGGTTCTCCAAAATCAGAGAGGATTCGAAATCATCAGAGAAGTTACGAAGATCATGTTCTGAGTTCAATTCCAAATAAGAGGTTCCACCATAGAAATGATCAAGAGATGTAGAATCAGCAACTTGATTTGGATATATCCTAATTTCATATTCTGAGCTTAAGAAGGTGTCCTTAGTGGGTATAGGCCCGAGTTCTTGGCTCCTAAGATAGACCCAATCCCAACTCTTCCAGCTCCTCGATTTTTGTATCATAGATTAGTATGACTTTCAAAAAATCAACTTGTATTTCAGATGAGTCTGAAGAGGTGTAACCATCAAATGCAGGCCCTGAATCGTAATTCAAATTCAAAATCTAACTTTCAACATTTTATCCCAAATAGGCTCAAATCCAGATGATAGGTTAAGGGTAATGATTGGATCACTAGAATCTAGGCTAGGCTCTACAGGGATGTCAGAATCTTTCTCGAGAATTACCTTAACAGGATAAGGCTCGAGATTTACATTCTTAAGAGGTTTTGTTTTAAATTCTTCATTACAGGTGTTTGATAATTCAAAGCTTGGTGAACCAGGCTCTTGATTTTCTAGGGCTGGCTCAAAATCGAGAACACCTGCAATTGGATCCTCCCAACCCATCTCAAGATCAGGCATATCAATCTGCACATAATTTGAATCAGATTCTATTTGGGTTGGGGGTCCACAACAACCTCGATTTTCTTCCCGGGGCTCTGGGAAATCGTATTGATCCTCAATGTTGTTCCAAGATGTCTCATCAATTTCTGAAGGGATGTATGGGTAATTTTGATCAATGGTTTGTTGTAATCTATTCAACATACACCCACGTTTTTCCATGATACCTTTGTACATCTCCCAAAGGTGTGGATTCGACAAACAATGTATATACTTGGCATTGTGTAGTCTCCACAATTCACTGTATTTAGTTAAAAGATCATCCCGGGTTGAACCAAGTATCATTTGTGTGAATAGCAATCCAGCACAGTTCATAATGTGGGTTGTTATTTCTGATATGGTAACTTGAATCCTGTTAGCTGGATTTGAGGTCCTGAAATAGTCATCATGGTGTTTGAGAGCAACCTCAATCATCTTCTTTTGATGCTCATTTGGGATTTTGGTTTCCTAAACAGTTTTCCTAAAATGTTAGGCTGTATTTTTGAATCAGATGGTGGAATCAAGATGTAGAATCAAACTCAGGATCAGCTTGGAACTTGATTAGATCTGAAAGAAATTCCCAAGAAGCTCTAGTGAGGTCTCTTAGGTAACAAAATGTAATGACCTTCTTGTGTATCTTCTCTATAGAAAAGATGAGGGACTGGATGTTATTTGGACCCAATCAAGGCACCCAAAGAGTTTTGGATGACTAAGGTAATTTTGAGGTGGATGATACCTCTGAATCAGAAATTTGCACACCCGAGAAATACTTGGGCAGCCAGGAAGGGAGAGTCCCGCAAAGACCCTACACGGTAGAGAGTCCCCACGGGTTACAGGGTTTCCCCCACCCGACCTTCCTTGTCACTACGGTTCCAAGTAGATCGGAATGTACAGACTTAAGACCTTAAGTCTACCAATTTTAGCATAGTTAGTGCCTTGAATTTCACTTGATTAGAAGTTGATTTGACTTGTGACCTAATTTGGAGGTTAGTCAACCCACAAAGTAGACCAACTTCACCTGACCTGCCCTAACAATGGCCGAATGAAATCTTGGTCAAGACCTAGAAATCACCCTGAACTGACTCTCAGGTTATTAGGTCAAAGATTTTAAGGTTCAAGTGAAATTAAAGCCTGATTTTTAAGGTTCTTCTTGATTAGATATTTTCAAACAAGGGTATGGGTAGCACACAAATGTGGGAGGATTTATTCTCTTTAATGAAGGCAAATGTGTACTAACACTTCAATCCCTAATGTTGAAAACCCTAATTGACTTTATTTCAAGTCCAATTAAATCTCAAAATGTTCACCTTGGGCTTCAAGCAAGAAGTGTGTTAGCGCAAGGTGATTTAGAAATCAAGTGTAGTCCCTAATAGGTACAGGCAATTTGGGTTGGGAATTCTAAATAGAATCACCTCAATCTTAAATCAGATATGAAAAATTTTTCATAAATCAGGAAAACTTGCCTTTTAAATGAAAATTTACTAAGAAAATGTGGCAAGTGGCTCCTAATTGATTGTTTCCTTTTTATCTTCCCAAGATTAGGAGGTTGATTAGGGAAGAACAGAAAAGTTACTTGCCCTAGAGTTGTTGAATTGTGCAGAAGATCGCCTAGTGATGTACCTCGCAAAATCACAAGAAACAAATAATGGCAAGTTAGTTCTCAAATATAATTAGATAGAAATAAGAATAGTGCTAAATTGCATGTTGCTCCCTGGCAAAAGTGCCGAAATGATTATGTGGGAAATCTATGTTTTAAAATTCTTCATCATAGTATAGTCGAAATCACATGAAAGCAAATAAAATTTATACTCGAATTTGAATTCCGAGATCGAACACAAGGAGCAAATAGGAATTCACATACTAATCTTGATTAATATATAAATCAGCACAAGGAATCAAGCCAAGAATGATTATCAATGAATAATATCTACTCAAAATTGATCTTCAATGTAGAACATGAGTATAACAAGAGTTTAATGAAGTAAAAAGATGTCTAAGAAAAAATAATGGTGATTTAGATCACCAATTATTAGTCCAACCACATGCATATCAAATGTTCAATCAGTGTTAAATAAGTGAATAGTATTCAGACGTTTAATATTCAAATCAGACAACTTAAGCGTTCTATGCTACAGTACTCTTCTTTTGTTGTTCTTCTTCTCCTCTGATCTCAGCTTCCTTCTTCTTCTTTTCTTCTCCTTTCTCAGCCTTTTCTTCTCTTCACACACAAGGGCTACGCACCGTTCCTTAGCGGCCAAGTGTTGAGCCTCCTTCCTTTAGAGCAAAACCCCCTTCCCCCGCTCTCTCTTTCCTTTCCTCCTTTCTCTTTCCCTCAAACCAGGGTAATTAGGTATTCGGGTATGCACACCTGGGTCCAAGCTCACCGACAGTGGGTGATGAGCAAGGAGTGAGGGATTAGGTCGGGTTGGGTGTGTTGAGTGAGCGGGGACCTCACCCTCAAGTGTCAAGGCGATAAGCCTTAGACACAAAAACAATATATGTGCCTGCTACTGTTAGTCACTCCAAAACAGGTTTAAAATCATCGCGTTGCAGTATAGTTTGAATCAGTGTGAAAAACAAATAAAATTTATACTCGAAAGAAATCTGAGGTCATTCGCTGGGAGCAAGTGGCGAAATAATTCTAAGGATTGCAATTCAAATGCAATATAAGAATTTCAAACAAGAATGATATATAAATGAAATCTGATGTCAATAATGCAAAAAGAAGAGAGGGTAAAATGGTGTTTTGAATCACCAAATTACCCTACAATGTTAAGCTTTGCAAGCTACTCAAAGTAACAGAATAATATAAGCCAAACCAATCTCAAGTTAACCAATAGAACCAAGGTATCAATAGGTATCAGACGACAGAATAGGCGCTCAGACACCTTAACAGAGGCAAAGGCTTCTTCCTCTCTTCTCTTCAATCCTCTTCTTCTCTTCTTCTACCTTCTTAAGCTCTAGAGAAGGCACAGCACACCAGCAGAGGATAAGGCCTCTTCCTTTCTCTTCAAGCCTTTGGGAGAGGCACAGGCATAGCAGCATAGAGGCAAAGGACTCTTCAAATTCTCTAAGTGTAGAGAGCAGCAGAGAGAAAAACTGCCCCCAACTCTCTTGCTACTTTATCTCTCAGAATCAGGCAAACCAGACCGGACTGGAATATCCGAGTAAATGGACCAAGGCCCAGACCCACATGGCATGGCCACGGTCAAGGGCAGGTGTGGTGTGTGCACGTGGAGAGGGACCTCACATAATGTTGACTGAGGCAACCAAGCAAATGCACAAAATCAACTTAAGTTGCACGTGCACTTTAGCAACCCACGATGTGGGGCTAAAGTCCCACAGCTTCTTCGTGCATCAACAGTAGTAGGTCGAGCTTGCAATTGTGGGCAAGGAAGGCACTGGCTGCTTCAATCAGGAGTCTGGAACTACAACAGGATGGATTCTGCACCACCTGGGAGTGGAGGCAAGGAAGAACACTACGAGAATAAGACCGTCGAAGTCAGAGAAGGCGAAGGCGGCAACGGCTCTCCGGTGAACACCTAAAATGCAATGTACGGCCTTGTGGCCATGATAAAACAGTCCAGAGGGACCACTGTGGAATGGAGAGTGTGGGGGTGGATGCAGCATGAGGTGCACATGATGGTGGAGGCCTGACCACCATAAGAAGGTGAAGCGGAAGTGCTTGAGTTTGGGGAGGTGTTCTGGTGAGAGAATCGTGGAATAAGTTGAGGGCTTTTGTAGGGGGTGATGCGGCGAAACTTATGGAAGTGGCGCGGGGTTGTTTGGTGGACTATGGTGGTTGGGCGAACTCGTGAGGGTTCTGTTGGAGGCAAAGAAGACAAAGTGCGAGAGGGCGGTGCAGTGGTCGTGGGCAGTTTGTGAGATGAGGAAAGAGAATAGAGGGAGAAAGGAAGAGATAGAGCCACTTAGGGGTGAGGTAGAGAGGCAGAGGGCTCCGGTGTTGGTCGACCAATGTCAGAGAAGGAGGTAGAGGCATCGAGACGGTGACGAGGATAGAGGCAGACGCATGGCCTCCCTTCGATTAGGGAGGGTCGCGATGAAGTTGGTAGTCGAGAGGACTGACCAATTTAGTCATTGGATGACTGGAGAAGGGTCAAAGAGATCGTCGGAGTAGGGTTCTACGGTGGTCAAAGGTAGGTTTCTAGCACCTTTTGACATGCCAAGATTTGCTGAGAAGCACGGTGAGGCATTGGGCATGCTTATATAGGACAAAGGTGGCCTTTCCAAGCTTGGAAAGAAGCTTTGAAGCTTGGAAGGTCCTCGCAAAATAAGATACCTGAACCTTTGAAAGGTTCGTATGACCTTTTGGGAATGAATTGGAGCTCAAGACAGGTCTCATGTTGAATGGAATTCCACAAAACATCTCCAGTTAAATTTTGGGAAGGTTTAATTAAGAATCGAGTGAGAAATCTCTGCTCGAATCTCGCCGGAGCTCAATGTGTTCACAAAAATGGCGGTGGGGACCAGCTTGTAAAGAAGGTGACAAAAGTTAGGGACCCAAATGCATATTTTTCTAAAGTTAGGGAATAGGTGTGAGACAAAATAGCCAGACAGGACCAAAATGCAAACTTGGTCAATATGACCTCAGATTGGACCTAAATTTTGGTAAAAACCTAATTTGAAGCTAAGAAATCCATTGGTGAAGTTAGATTTAGGTGTTGGCCACGTTTGAATGGAGAAATTGCACTATTACCTAAATTAGGGCAACAGTCTATCTGTGGCTCTATTTTAGGTCAAGATTGGTTCTGATAGTCAAATTGAAGACACTAAACCATAAAGAATATTTTTCTATGAATTTAAGAGGGTTTAGATGAATTTTATCCTGACCGAAACCTCAGTCAATTAAGCGAGTCTATTTTTAAGGTTTCAGATGTCCATTAATTCCTGTAATGCGTAAAAACCCATTTCGTTCTGTATGAACCCTCTTAATAGACTCTAAAGAACATTTGACCTATGTTCAACCCCTAAGAAAACCCATGGTTATTCTATTTTCGTGATAGAATGGTAAATTTGCAAAAATAGCCGTGTTTTCTTATTTTCTTCTCTGAAAGGATTTACAATGAATTAAGTTCTTCTGATGGTTATG
The DNA here is from genome assembly GCA_037157565.1 of Thalassia testudinum. Lineage (NCBI taxonomy): Eukaryota > Viridiplantae > Streptophyta > Magnoliopsida > Alismatales > Hydrocharitaceae > Thalassia > Thalassia testudinum. The sequence goes on from JAZHRO010000025.1 coordinate 74,982,457, forward strand.
TAGGAGCATTTAATGACTCAATCAGATCAAATTGAGCTAGTTATGGCTCATGATAGTGTTCCCATCATACCCCCATGCCTAGCTTTTGCTAGTTCCTTAGAAAAATCTCATGGAATTAACTTAGATTTTAGAACATGCCTTTTTATGCTTAGATTTCTGTTGTGTGCTTTCTTTTGTGGATTAAGTCCTAATGGCAATAGTAGGCCTATAGGTACTCAAGTACCAACCAAGATCCGGACCTGACCAGCTCTAGCCTCAGTCCACCACGAAGGTTTCTAAGGCCCACAGGAGCTAACCTAAGGTTTGTTGAACTCCACAGTTCAAGCACCCGTGCTTGTAAACATGTTTAGCCCAGGTTCAGTTTGTAGTGCATTTTTGTAAGAGAGAGATAGAAGATTTTTTTATTTTTGGAGAGTTTTATCTCTCTTTTATTTCTTTACTTCTAGCTTCAGATTGGCTTTACAACACGGTCTATATCGGATTCTTAACTCCCACCATCTATCCTTGCAAGGTCCCTGGCAATCGATGCTTCGAGATAGCATCACCCCTGGCAACCCCCAGAACCCTGCCATTTGACACTTCGATATAGTGCCGCCCATGACATTCTGTAGCTAAATTCAGTCCTTAGCAATCGAAATTTTGGGATAATCCTACCCATGGCACGTGAATCACCACAGGGTGCTTACGTGCCCCCGGTAGGATATTTAGATATCCTAGGAGACAAGTACCAAGGAGATGATATGTTATTGCTCATCTTCGAGGGGAATTTCTTGCCTCTCCACATCGGGAACTCTTCCAAATCAACTTGTGTTGATCAGCTGCTCCTAATCTAGGTAGCTTTTTTAGAACAGATTTAATGCATTTGCATGATTTTGATAATTAAGCGCACTGAACCAGACCGTGTGCATGTTCGGGTGCTTAGGTTACCAAGTCTTGCAAACCAGAGGTTAGTTAATGACGTCGAATAATCCCTAAGCCTTAGACCTAACACTTAAGCTTTGCATTTTCCCCAACATCTTGAGGACTATTTAAATCTTAATGGATACTTGAATTTTTAAGCTTAAAATCACTGCCTAAGAGTCATAAGATCAACTTTCATACTAATCTCTTATGTCCCTTAGCACTTTTGTCTTTTTATTTGTTTCTTTTGATTTAGTCTAGAACTAAGTAGATTCCTCAATCTTTTACTAATGGATATCTCTTTTTTGTTTCAAACTGTGCTCCTTTTTGACATTTATATCACCTCCCCTTTTTCCTCCTCAACATGATATGCAAATTGATCTTTCAAAATTTCCTCCCCTCACCATTTTTTTTTCATTTTTTTATTTTTTTTGGCTTTTTGGAATATGTAATTTCTTTTATGAAATCCTCTCTTGTGAGGTGATTCACACAACATTTTGCACTTTAATACCCCCATGCCTACAATTTGCAATGTCCTAATTATAAATTAGGTGGGTTAGAATTTAGCTTAGATCGTACATTGGAACAGGTTTTAGGTGGGTGGACGAGTTGGGGTGACTGTTGCGGATGATTTCAAGCTCGGGTACAGGTACTAGAGGTGGAGTAGGTTGTTCTAAATGGACGAACCCTAAAGTGCAATATGAGTTCAGCATAAGATGTGGTGAGAAAGGTTTTGAGTTTTTCAAAAAGATGATGGGTTGCTTCCCATTAAGCACTGAGGTTAACGCCATCAACCGGATGCAATGAGCTCAGGGAGAATGGAGGGAAAAAGATACCTCAGCCAAGTCAGTGAGTTCGATGAATAGTTTGAGTCTCTGACCCTTCATGACAAACGATTCAGAATCAAGGCTGAGTTCACTAATTTCGATGGCTCCATTTCCAAAGATTCGTCTCACCAAGAATGGTCCAATCCATTTTGATCTGAGTTTTCCTGGGAACAGTTTTAGTTTGGCATCAAAGAGTAGAACTTTTTTACCAGGGTGAAAAGATTTTCGTACAATGTGCCTGTCATGGAAGTCCTCGACCAGCTGTTTGTAGATACGCAAGTTCTCATATGCATCATTGCGTAATTCCGCGATCTCACTCAATTGCAACTGGCGGTGTATTCCAGCCTTCGTCAGATCCAGATTGCACTTCCGTACTGCCTAATAAGCCTTGTGCTCCATCTTGACGGGAAGGTGACATGCCTTTCTGTACACTAATCTGAAGGGAGACATGCTTAATTGGGTCTTATGGGCGATCCTGTAGGCCCACAAAGCTTCCAGAAGGTGAGTAGACCAATCCTTCCTATCAGGCCGAATAGTGACCTAAAGGATCTTCTTAATCTCTCGATTCGACAGTTCTTCCAATCCATTAGTCTGGGGGTGGTAAGGAGTCGAGATACGATGCGACACCCTGTACTTTTTCATCAGGGACTGGAAGTGCACATTGCTAAAATGAGACCCACCATCACTGATGATGGCCTTAGGAACCCTAAATCTGGTAAAGATGTTCTCTTGGATAAATCGGAGGACAACTTTATGATCACTAGTTCTTGTAGGGACAGCTTCGATCCATTTAGAGACAATCAACAGCAAGTAGAATGTACTCGAAGCCGTTAGATCTGGGAAAGGGTCCCATGAAATCAATTCCCCATATTCAAAGATTTCGCACACAATAATCTGGTTTAGGGGCATCATATCCCGTGGGCCCATGTTGTCGAGGTTCTAACAACGAGTGCATGCCCTACAATACGCCTGTGCGTCTTTGAACAAAGTGGGCCAAAAGAACCCACATTCGAGAATTTTTGCTGCGATTTTATGCCCAGAGAAATGGCCACCGTAGGCCTGGTCGTGACAAAATGAGATAACGTCATTGACCTCATCATCAAGAATGCATCTCTAGATCACCTGATCATTACCAATGTGGAAGAGGTATAGTTCCTTTGAAATATAGTACTTTGTCTTGGCAATCAATTTGTCCTGCTTAGAGGTCACCTAATCTTGCAGGACTTTCCCCGTAACCAAGTAGTTTACAATATCAGCAAACCATGGGAGATTGTGAATGGCTAACAGGTGCTCATCCTGAAAATGCTTAGTGATTGGATGCTTTACGTGGTGAAATTGATGTTTAAAATAATCACATTGTAGTATAGTCGAAATCGCTTTGAAAACAAATAGAATTTTTACTATTCGAATAAGTTTCCGAGATCGAACATACGGAGCTATATGGGATTTAGAAATCAAGATCACAATTTAAAATTAAAAGAGATTGCAATAGTATCAATAGCAATGTGCAAAAATATGGGAGTAAAATGGTAATTTAGATCACCAAATACTCCTACAATATCACTAAAGAACTCAATGTAAATGTTATGAAATGAGAGCTAATGATCTGTCATCTAATGAGGAAATCAGACTATTTAAAGTTGTCTGATTCTTCTTCTTCCCTATCTCTGATTCAGCTATCTTCTCTTCAGGCCTTCACCTCTTCTTCTTCTCTATCTTTGCTTTCTCTATCTTCTCTTTCCATCTTCTTTCTCTGTGATCCTTCTCTTCTTCTTCAGCTTCTACTTTGGCCTCCGCTTCTTCTTCTTCTTCTTTCTTCTGCCTTCAACCCTGGCCTCCTCTTCTTCTTCAGAATCGGCTAAGTGTCGGCTGAAGATTTCTGCAGCAAAACCCTCCCCCTACCCCCATGACACTCCTCTCTTTTTCCATCCTAGGATCCACTCTCCCAGAGCCACAGGTAATCGGCTTATCGGGTTAGGCACATACCCGAGTCCAAGTTCACTGACGTGCGGTGGTGAGCGAGTGCAGGTCGGGTCGGGTCAGGCCAAGTCCGCAGAGGCAGTGTTGCGGATGAGACCAGGTGAAGGCGAGAGGGACCTCACCCCATGGTAACTCTGGTGATCAGCATATGGCACTTTTGCAATTTATGTGGGTACGGGCGGGTCTTCGTATTCGAGGTAGGACTATCCACGCTCCCCTTTTCTCATGTGCCTGCAGTAGGAAGTGATCTTCGGAAGTACAGTAGCTGCTGAGGCTCGCGACTGTAATTGAGGACCTGGGTGCGTATGCAAGCCACTTTCACACGTTCTGGAACTTCAGCCTGGGACAGTAAGGCCTGGAGTAGCCTCAAGCAAGCTTCGAGCTTGCTTGCCAATGGTGGATGAGGCATGGAAGTTGCAATCAATAGAACAGCCTCCCGGCCATGTCAGAATGCTCAGGGAGTATTGCTGAAGCATGGCAAATATGTTGGGGGTGGTGGTGTGGCATGATAGTGGCCATGAGTGCGTGCCTAGGGTAGATTGTGTGGGTTTGAGTAGGTGTGTTCGGGGGGGGACTTGGGTGGATGGATGGGTGAATGAAGAGAGGGGAAATGCTCAGTGAGGTGTGGCGAATGTTTTGCGAGTGTTGGCGAGGGTTTTGGTGGCTTGTGGAGGTGGGATGGCCTAGCTGGAGGGCTTGGTCAGAGATGGAGGTGCGAAGGGGCATCAGTGGTGGATTTTGGAAAGTGAAGAGCTAAGAAGAAAGTAGAGGAGAGAGGAGACTTAGCTAGGAGGTTAAGGGACAAATGGGGGCAGCGAGGGCGTCAGGTCTGGTGTGGCCGACGTCGGCGATGAAGGCGGCTCCGGTGAGGTAGGAACGGTGAGGATGAAGAGGAACGGGCATTTGCTGGTACGACGAGACGTGGAGAAGAACAAGGAGGAGAAATCTGTTGCAAGCATGGCAGCCGGATGACGAGAAAGAGCATGGAAGGCCACCAGACGTCGAGGAGCCTTTGGCCATGAGAGGGAGAGATGAATTGAGGGGAATCACGGCTGAATTCAACTGTGGAGGATTCGGGTTGATCTGGGCTTCTTTAAATAAGGCTCTGAAGGGCTGTTAGGGCTTGGGAAGCAAGATTCCCAAGCGTGGAAAGTCACCAGACTTGGGAGCCGTTAAGATACCCAAATCTCTCATACGTTCGCATGAGAGATTGGGAGGAAATCAGAGCTCATCAATGGGTTCAGACAGGAGAGAATTTCTCAGAGGATCACCTTTCCAATTTTGGAAGGGATTCTCCAAGTAATCAAGGAGATATTCCCTGCCAAAGGCCACCAGAGTAAGTTTCCTCCGCGATAATGGCGGAGGGACCTATTTGTGAAGATGAAAAAGAAGCTAGGGGGCTAAATGCAAGGGTTTTTGAAAGTTAGGGGTAGAAATGTAATCAGACAAGACCTTTTTGCAAACTAGGTCAAGGCAAACTCATCTTGGGTCTAAATTTTGGTAGAAACCTAATTTATACCTAAGGAATCCAATGGTGAAGTTGGATTTTCGTTTTGACCATGTTTGACTGGGTAATTTATGCAAAAACCCAAATTCAGGCAAATATCTATTTGAGACTCTATTTTATGTCAAGATGGGTTCTGATGGCCAAATTGAAGGTACTAAACCCTAGAGAATATTTTTATATGATTATTAGAGGGTTTAGGAAAATTTTATCCTGACCAAAACCTTAGTTAATTAAGTGGGTCTATTTTTAGGGCTTCAAAAGTCATTTAATTCTCAGAACACACACAAACCATTTTCTATCTAATCCAACCAACTTGCTATCTTATTAAGACCATTTGATCTATATTCATCCCTTGAGTAAACCCATGGTTGTATTGCATTGGTAAAATTACAATTTTACCTCTAGTTTCTTATTTTCCCCTTGGAAAGATTATGCAATGAATTATGACCTTCAGTTGGTTATGTAGGACCATTTATTGACTTCATTGGGTCAAAATGAGATAGTTAGTGCTCACGATGGTGTTCCCATCATACCCCCATGCCTAGCTTTTGCTAGTCCCTTAGCAATATTTCAAGGTATCAACTTTGACCCTAGACCACAAAATCTTTTGATACTCAAAGTTTTGATGCATGCCTCCTTTTGTAGATTAGGTTAGAATGCTGATAGTAGGACTAGAGGTACTCAAGTATCAACCAAGATCCAGATGTGACCAGCACTAGCCTCAGTCTGCCGTGAAGGTTTCTAAGGCCCACAAGAAGTAACCTAAGGTTCGTTGAACTCCGTGGTTATAGCACCCATGCTTGTAACATGTTTTAGCTTTGGTTCAGTTTGCAGTGCATTTTTTTTCAGAGAGATAGAGGAAATTTTCTTTTTTGGAGAGTTTTCACTCTCTTTTCTTTTTATTTCTAGCTTCGAATTGGCTTCACAACATGGTCTGTATCGGATTCTTCATCCCCATCAACAATTCTTGAAGGGTCCCTAGCAATCGATGCTTCGAGATAGCACCGCCCACGGCAAACCCCAGAACTCTGGCTTTTGAGATTTTGAGATAATCCCACCCATGGTGTTCTTAGCAAAATCCAAACCCTGGCAATCGACATTTCAGGATAATGCCGCCCATGGCATCTGAACCAGCACAAGGTGCTTACATGCCCTTGGTAGGATATGTAGATATCTTAGGAGACAAGTGTCGACGAGATGATATGTTATTGCACATCTTCGAGGGGAATTTCCTGCCTCTCCGCGTCGGGAACTCATCCAAATCAACTTATGTTGATCAGCCGCTCCTAATCTAGGTGACTTTTTCATAACAACTTAAACACATTTACGTGATTTTGATACTTAAGCACACTGAAGCAGACTGTGTGTGGATTGGGGTGCTTAGGTTACCGAGTCCCGCAAACCAGAGGTCATTTATCGAGGTCGAATACTCCCTAAGCTTTAGACCTAATACTTAAGCTTTACATTTTCCTCAACCTCTTGAGAACTATCCAGATCTTAGCGGGTACTTGAATTTTTAAACCTATAATCATAGCCCAAAAGGCCTAAAATCAGCATCCCTACTAATCTCTTCTTTGTTTCATTAGCACTGTTTGCCTTTCATTTTGTTTCTTTTGATATGGTCTAGAACTTAGTCAATTCCTCAATTTCTTACTAATGAGTATCTCTTTTTCTTTTCTTTTCAACTTATGCTCCTTTTTTGACATTTTTAACTTCTCCCCTTTTTCTCCTTAAAACTGATATGCCCTCAAAATTTTCTCTCCTCCCATTTTTTTGTTCTTTTTTCAAATCTTTTTTTAATTTTTTTGGTATTTTTGGGATATGTGATTTTTTTGATGAAACCCTTTCTAGAGAGATGATTTCACAGGGTTTTGCACTTTAATACCCCCCATGCCTACGATTTGCAATGTCCTCATTGTAAATTAGGTGGGTTCGAGTTCAGCTTAGATCATTCATTAGAATAGGTGTTGGGCTTGGGTACAGGTACAAGAGGTGGAGTCCGCTGTTCTGATGGATGAACCCTAAAGTGCAATATGAGTTCAGCATAGGATGTGTCAAGAAACATTTCGAGCTTTTCAAAATGATGGGTTGCCTCTGGTTAGGCGCTAAGTTTTACGTCATTGGCTTGGTGCAATGAGCTTAAGGAGAATGGAGGGTAAAAGATATCTCAGCCAAGTTTGTATCGATGAGTTCAATGAACGGTTTGAGTCTCTGACCATTCACAACAAAAGGTTCTGATTCGTGGCTAAGTTGACTGATTTTGATGGCTCGATTTCCAAAGATTCGTCGTACAAGGTATGGTCCGATCCATTTTGATCTGAGTTTTCCTGGGAACTATTTGAGCTTGGCATCAAAGAGTAGGACTTTTTGACCAGGAAATAAGATCTTTCTGGATATGTGCTTGTCATGAAAGGCTTTAACCCACTCTTTGTACATTGGTGAGTTCTCATACGCATCATGGCGTAATTCATCGATCTCGCTCATTTGAAGCTTTCTATGGGTTCCCACCTTAGAAAGATTGAGATTGCAGTTCCGTACTACCCAATAGGCCTTCTGCTCTAATTCGATAGGGAGGTGACATGCCTTCCCATACACCAATCTGAAGGGTGACATACCTAATTGGGTTTTGTGGGTGGTCCTATAAACCCACAAAGCTTCCAGAAGTCGGGATGACTAGTCTTTCCTATCAGGTCAAACAGTAACCTGGAGGATTTTCTTGATCTCCCGATTCGATAGCTCAGCTAAACCATTGGTTTGGGGGTGATAAGGAGTAGAGATTTGGTGTGACACCACGTATTTGGTCATCAATGACCTAAACTAAACAGTAGTGAAATGGGTCCCTCCATCAGAGATTATAGCATGTGGAATCCCGAACCGAGAAAAGATGTTATGATGAATAAATTTGATTACTACCTTATGATCGTTAGTTCGGGTCGGAATCGCTTCGATCCATTTTGACACATAGTCAACAGCGAGTAGAATGTACTCAAAACCGTCCGAAACAGGAAAGGGTCCCATAAAATCAATCCCCCAAACATCAAAGATTTTACAAATGAGAATTGGCTGTAAGGGCATGATATCACGGTGGCTCATGTTGCCTAAGGTTTGGCAACGAGTGCATGCCTTATAGTGATTGTATGCATCTTTGAAAATCATGGGCCAATAGAAGCCGCACTAGAGGAATTTTGCTACGGTTTTATGACTAGAGAAGTGTCCATCGCATGCCTAGTCATGGCAGAAGGACAAAATGCCCTGAATTTTCGCTTCCGGGACACATCGTCGTATGATTTGATTAGCACCAATGTGGAAGAGATATGGGTCTTCCAAAAAGTAGTACTTGGCATCTAAAAGCAATTTGTCTTTCTTGCCCTTCGACTAATCGGATAGGATCTGATGTGATGCCAGGTAATTTACTAGATCAGCAAACCATGGAAGCCCTATACTGATAGTTAGGAGGTGCTAATTAGGAAAATGTTCTGTAATGGGTTCGGAAGGGTCGATTATGTCAGAAGGAAGGCAGGACAAGTGATCAGCTACCACGTTATGTTTTCCTGCCTTGTCACGAATCTCAAGGTCAAACTCTTGCAATAGCAAGATCTAGCGGATTAGTCGAGGTTTCACGTCCTTCGCAAGGAGATGCCTCACAGCTGTGTGATCAGAGTAAATGATAACACGGGAATCCAGAAGATATGATCTAAACTTTTCCAGGGCAAATAGTATGGGTAGTAGCTCTTTGTCAGTAACTGTGTAGTTATGCTCAGCCTCGTCAAGTGTCTTGCTAGTGTAGTAGATGACCACGATTTTCCCGTCAATTTTCTACCCAAGTACCACACTTATAGTGAAATCAGATGCAACGTACATGATCTCAAAGGGTTGAGACCAATCAGGGGACTAAGATCAGAGCTTGGGTAACTCGATCATGTAGGATTTCAAATGCTTGAGTGCATTCCTTGGAGATTTCAAAAGGAACATCCTTAGAAAGTAGATTAGTCAAGGGGTGCATGATTTTTGAAAAATCAGGAATGAATCAACAGTAAAAATCAACGTGCCCCAGGAAAGATCGGATGTCTTTTACCGAGCTAGGCATAGGGAGTTTGGAAATGAGATTCACCATGGCTCGATCAACCTAGATGCCTTTTTTGGAGATGACATGTCCCAGGACAATTCCTTCAGGCACCATGAAGTGGCCCTTTTCCCAAGAAAGAACCAGATTCACGTCAATGCACCACCTGAGGATCTGGATCAAGTGCAGGAGGCAATCATCAAATGATTCGCCAAACACTGAGAAGTCATCCATGAAGACTTCTAGGCAATCACATATATATCTGAGAATATGGCAAGCATGCACCGCTGAAAAGTAGTAGGTGCATTGCAGAGGCCGAAAGGCATCCTTCGGAACGCATACGTCCCGAAGGGGTAGGTGAAAGTGGTCTTCTCTTGGTCCTTAGGATGGATTGCCACCTAGTTATAATTGGAGTACTCATCCAAAAAGCAGAAGAATCTATTTCTCGCTAGTTTCTCAAGGATCTGATCAATAAACAGTAGTGGGAAATGATCCTTCTTTGTGGAGGTATTGAGTCCTCTGTAATCAATGCAAACTCTCCACGAATTTGCTACACGGGTCGGTATGATTTCTCTGATCTCAGTCATTATCATAGTGAGTCTTGCCTTCTTAGGCACAACCTGGATTGGACTCACCCATTGACTGTCAGAGATCGGGTAGAAGATCCCAGCATCTAACCACTTGATGATCTCCTTTTCCACGACCTCCTGCAGATTAGGATTCAGACGTCTCTGCATTTCACGTGAAGGTCATGTGCCCTCTTCAGTATAGATGCAGTGTGTGTAGTAAAAGGGGCTAATACCAGTTAAATCATCGAGAGTCCATCCAATGGCTCTTCGATGTTGCTGGAGAACAACAATTAGATGGGATTGTCGATTAGGTGTGAGTCTGGAGTTGATAACTATAGGAAATGTTTGATTGGAACCCAAAAAGACGTACTTTAGATGCTCGGGAAGAGGCTTTAGTTCCAAGATAGGGTTATCAGCACCAGTGGGTGGTTCAAGGTGTGTGTCAGGAGCAAGGGAAGGGGTTATGGGTGTGTCTAGGTTGAGTTCGAACTCCTCTAATTGCAGGTTTTGATCCTCTTGTTGTTGATCAGAAGTAGTCATGTTTTCATCGATATACGGATCATCAACCACAGGCTTGATATCACATATTTATTCTATAACTCCACAATTAATCCCTTGTTGGGCATTAAAGATGTCGATCTTTAGTGTTTGGTTCCAAAATTTTAGTTCAATTTGGCCCTCCTCACAATTAATGTTGGCCCTAACAGTGGCCAAAAAGGGTCTCCCTAGTATGATTGGTGTGTTTTTTAGATTTTCTTGAGCATCCATATCCAAGACTATGAAATCCACTGGGAAATAGAAATCCTGAACCCTAATAATGACATCTTCAAGAACTCTTTTAGGTGACTTAATAGATCGATCTGCCAACTATAAGGTCACCTCTATTGGTTTAAGCTCAGATTCCTCAAGATGGTCAAGTAGGGATGTAGGTATTAGGTTTATTGAGGCTCCTAGATCCAATAAAGCTCTATCAAATTGGATATCACCAATTGTACAGGAAATCAGGGGAGTACCTGGGTCTTTTGCCTTAGGTTGGAGTTTGCTCAAAATGATAGAACCAGCTTGCTCCGACAATACGATTAGGCTCCCACTTTTGGTTCGTGGCTTACGTTTGGGTGTACACATGTCTTTCAAAAATCATGCATAAGCTGGTACGTGACAAATCGCATCCATTAAGAGGATGTTTATATGGACCTGTTCAAAGAGCTTGACTAGGTCTTCTTCAGGTGCCACGGGTTTGGTTGTCCTCTTTCCCTTGGTCAAGGCCTCAAGAAATGGAACCTTGGATGGTTCCTCTAGAATAGGTCCAAGTTCTTGATCTGGGATAGGGTTGTCCTGGATGACTATCCTAGGGCTTGGGTTAGTGCTACCAGGCTGTAAGTGGCTTGTGTAAGGTGGGTCTTGTGTTGCTTTGCCACTACGGGTTGTTACCGAATTCAGTCCTACCTGGTTCGGGTTTAATGTAGGTAAAATAGGTGGCTACTGCTGAAATCCCGAGTATGATGTTGAAGCTTCCATCCCATCAGATAATGGAGCAGAAGGGGCTTGATAAATCATGTGTGCTTGGCCCAGATTTGGGTTCGTAATGCACCTCTAGTTCAGCATGTTATTCGGATTCGGTAGAGGTTGCGAAGGGAGTGTACCAGGTTGGTGGGAATTTGCCATCTAGGTGAGTTGATTGTGAACCTCTGTGATTCATGTTGGTGATATTTTTGCATAGCTGCATTCATCTTTTGAATGTGAACCAGAGTCTGAAGGATAAGAGTCATTTGATCTGTCTGAGTTGGCCCAGATTGATAGGTAGGGTTGGGCCGAGGTTGAGGCGGCTGATATTGAAGAGGAGCTTGCGGACAGGGCTGATATGGTGGTCTCTGATTCTGATTGTTTCCCTCCCACATGAAATTAGGATGATTTCACCATCCAGGGTTATAGGTATTAGAGAATGGGTCATTCTGGATGGCGTTGAGGTCCTCGCAGGTCTGAGGAACCTCAGAAAAGTTAGAATACAAGGGTTTAGAGTTCCCCCAACTAGAATAGGCAGGATCGAAGTTTCCTCCGTCCCTAGAGCCAGACGGGGGTGGATACAGGTCCATCCCCTGAGAAGATCGGTGGTAGATGTTTTGCACATCTTCCCTCCTAGAGGATGGTTGTGTGAATGGGTTTTGTGTAGAGGTGGTTCACTGCAGATGTTGAGTTAGCTCATCCACCTTCTTCTCAATAATAGAGACCTTGTCCGAATGACTAGCCATCGATTCCAAGTCGACAGATGTGGACAGGCCTTGCGTCTCATGTGGTCCCCTTGGATTCGTCGATGCGCAGGCATTCGTTCGGTCGAATATGCCCATGGAGTCATTATTAATGGGTTCTTGTACATATTCTCGAGAATCTCCCACACAGTATCTTCATGCTGATCCATGATATTTCCTCAACAAGTTGCACTGACGAATAGTCTGATATCTTCACGGAGTCGCTGGTAAAAAGACTGGACTTGTTCCCATTTAGGACCTCCTTGATGGGGGCACTTTCAAATGAGATCCAGGAAATGATCCCATGCTTCGTGAAGTGGTTCTCCAGGCTACTGTGTGAACTGCATGATCTGGTGTCGTAAAGCATTCATCCGACCAACTAGGAAGAACTTTTTCAGAAACTCAAATTGTAGTTCAACCCATGTGTTGATTGGGCGCATTTGAGTCAGATACTAGTGAGCTGCTTTGTCCATGAGAGATAAGGAGAACATCTTCATGAGAAGAATATCCCGATTCTGAACATCTAACCCGAAGGTATAGGCCAGATGCTTGAGCTATTTAATGTGCTGGAAAGGATCCTCAAAATTGAGCCCATGAAATTTTGGAATAGCATGAATCATGTTGGGCTTGAGTTCAGTATTAGGACCTCTAGCTGGGATTTGGACTCGAGGTTCGATCGCCACCGCAGCGGGATTGTAATGATCTCGCATCATAGGATGCTGTGGTGGATTCACAAAGGCTTGGAATAAATCATTAAGGTGCTGAAGTTGATTCTCGAGGTTATTCTCTTCTTCTGCGGGTTGTGCCATGATAATGGACGAAGGAGAATTAGGTTCAGATGAATCGAAAGAGATGTCTATGTGATGGGTTTGCTGCATATACACGAAAGTTGAGGCCTGGCCTCCACGGGAGTGAATAACTAAAGGAGGCATCAAGGATGGTCTTAAGGACCTCCTACCAAACATGCACTGATGGACTGGATGAGAATAGAATGTGATGGAGCCAACCAAGACACCCAAAAATTTTGGATGACTATAAAGGTTCGGGGAGGATGATACCCCTTAGTCAAAAAGTCATCCACCTGAGAATTACCTGGGCAACCAGAGAGGGAGAGTCCCACAAAGACCCCTACACAGTAGACCACCTCCATGGGTTATAGGGTTTCCCCACCCAATCTCTCTTGTCACTGATGTTCGAGGTAGACCAGAATGGGGACTTGACCTCTTAAGTCTACCAGTTTTAATCAAGAACAAGGGTGCTTAGAATTTCACTTGGTCTTTAAGATGTATTGAGTGCAAAAGTGAGCTAATTTCAAGATTGGTTGACCCAACAAGGTGGGTCAACTTCACCTATTTGTCCTTTGAGAAGTTTTAGCTCCCTCTTTTAGGATTCAAGTGAGATTAAGAGCCTGAAATTTAGGGCTTGCTTGAATAGATCAATTCAACCAAGGCTTAGGCACACATTGTTTAGGAAAGTTGATTCTTGCATATGTAAGTGTGTCTCTCAAACCCTAACTTGGAATCCTTAATTTCCTCTAATTTTTGGTTCAATTTAGTTTGCCAAATGTGATATCTAGGGCATAAAAAAGAATTTGGTAGCCCTAGTTACCTTGAGTAGGTGCACAAATCAGGTTTTGTTGTTGAAATCAAATCAGGAAACTTGATGAATTATCTAGGAATGGAAAGCAAGTATCCCTAATTGATTTTATCCTTTTTAACCATTTCAGAATGAGGGGCTTAGGAGAGAGAGTAATCAGAATTTACCTGGCCCTGGTGTGTTTGATGTGCGGCTGACTTTCTTCAATGTATCTTCTACCTGAAACAACCACAACAAAAGAGATATAGCAAGTTAGTACCAAATCAGAAATTGTAATCAAGAATTCTAAATTGTCCGTTGCTCCCTGGCAACGGCGCCAAAATATTTTACGAGGAGAAATTGATGCTTAAAATAATCACGTTGCAGAATACTCGAAATCGTTTTGAAAACAAATACAATTTTTATTACTTGAATAAGCTTCCGAGATCTAACATAGGGAGCTATATGGGATTTAGAAATCAAGATTACAGTTTAGAACTAAAAAGGATTGCAAAAGTATCAGAAGCAATGTGCAAAAATATGGGAGTAAAATGGTGATTAAAATCACCAAATACTATTATAATATCACCAAAGAACTCAATGTAAATGTTTTGAAATGAGAGCTAATTATCTGTCGTCTGATGAGGAAATCAGACGACTTAAAGTTGTCTGATTCTTCTTCTTCTTTATCTCTGATTCAGCTATCTTTTCTTCAGACCTTCACCTCTTCTCTACCTTTGCTTTCTCTATCTTTTCCTTCCTTCTTCTTCTTTCTCTGCGATCCTTTTCTTCTTCTTCAGAATTGGCTAAGTGTCAGCCGAAGATTTCTACAGCAAAACCCTCCCTCTACCCGTGCGACACTCCTCTCTTTTTCTCTCTTAGGATCTGCTCTCCCAGAACCACAGGTATTCAGGTTATCGGGTCAGGTGCATACCCGAGTCCAAGCTCACTGGCATTCGGTGGTGAGGAAGGAGCGCAGGTCAGGTTGGGCCAGGCCAGGTCTGCGGAGGCAATGTCGCGGACGAGACCGAGTGAAGGTGAGAGGGACCTCACCACATGGTAACTAAGGCGATCAGCTTATGGCACTTTTGCAATTCATGTGGGTGCAGGCGCGTCTTCGTATCCGAAGTGGGACTATCTACACAACCCTTTTCTCACATGCCTGCAGCAGGGAGTGATCTTCGCAATTGCAGCAGCTGTTGAGGCTCGCGACTACAATTGAGAACCTAGGTGCATGCGCAAGCCACTTCTGCGTGTTCTAGAACTTCAGCCTGGGACAGCAAGGCTTGGAGCAGCCTCAAGCAATCTTTGAGCTTACTCGCCAATGGCGGATAAGTCCTGAAACCTGAAATCAATAGAACAACCTCTTGACCACGTCAGAGCACTCAGGGAGTATCACCGGAGTACGGCGAATGTGCTAGGGGTGGTGGTGTGGAGTGATAGTGGCTGTGAGTTCGTGCCTAGGGTAGGCTCTGTGTGTGTGAGTGGGTGTGTTTGGGGGTGACTTGGGTGGATGGATGGGTGAATGAAGAGAGGGGAAATGCTCAATGAGGTGTGGTGAAGGTTTTGTCAGTGTCCACGAAGTTTTGGTAGCTTGTGGACGTGGGATGATCTCGTCGGAGGGGGTGGTCGGAGATGGAGGAGATGGAGGTGAGAATGGGCATCAGTGGCGGATTTTGGAAAGTGAAGAGCTAAGAAGAAAGTAGAGGAGAGAGGAGTCTTAGCTAGGAGGTTAACAGACAAAGGGGGCCAACGAGGGCGTCAGGTCTGGTGTGGCCGATGTCGAAGGCGAAGGCGACTCTAGTGAGGTGGGAACGGTGATGATGAAGATGAACGGGCGTCTGCTGGTATGATGAGACGCGGAGAAGAACAAAAAGGAGGAATCCATCGCAGGTATGGCGGTCAGATGATGAGAAAGAGCAAGGAAGGTCACCGGACGTCGAGGAGCCTTCTGCCGTGAGAGGGAGAGATGAATTGTGGGGAATCATGGCTGAATTCGAGCGTGGAGGATTTGGTGTGATCTGGGCTTCTTTAAATAAGGCTCTGAAGGGCAAGTAGGGCTTGGGAAGCAAGCTTCCCAAGCTTGGAAGGTCACCAGACTTGGGAGCTATTAAGATTCCCAAATCTCTCATGCATTCGCATGAGAGATTGGGAGGGAATTAGAGCTCATCAATGGGTTCAGATAGGAGAGAATTTCTCAAAGGATCTCCCTTCCAATTTTGGAAGGGATTCTCCAAGTAATCAAGGAGATATTCCCTATAAAAGGTCACCAGAGTAGGTTTCCTCCGCGATAATGGCAGAGGAACCTACTTGTGAAGATGACGAAGAAGCTAGGGGGCTAAATACAATGGCTTTTGAAAATTAGGGGTAGAAATGTAATTAGATAAGACCTTTTTGCAAACTAGGTCAATGCAAACTCATCTTGGGTCCAAATTTTGGTAGAAACCTAATTTGGACCAAAGGAATCCAATGGTGAAGTTGGATTTTGGTTTTGACAATGTTTGACTGAGTAATTTATGCAAAAAACCAAATTAGGGTAAATATCTATTTGAGACTCCATTTTAGGTCAAGATGAGTTCTGATGGCCAAATTGAAGGTACTAAATCCTAAAGAATATTTTTCCTAACCGAAACCTTTTTTAATTAAGTGGGTCTATTTTTAGGGTTCAAAAGTCATTTAATTCTCAGAACACACACAAATCCTTTTTTGTCTAATCATTATTAAGACCATTTGACCTTTATTCAGCCCTTGAGAAAAGCTATGGTTGTACTGCATTGGTAAAATTGCAGTTTTACCCCTAGTTTCTTATTTTTCTCTCAGAAAGGTTATGCAATGAATTTTGACCTTCAGTTAGTTATGTAGGAGCATTTATTAATTTCATTGGGTCAAAATGAGCTAGTTAGGGCTCATGATGGTGTTCCCATTGTTGGACCAGACAGGTCGATAACTGAAGAAGGAAGACGGGACAAATGGTCTGCTACCATGTTCTGCTTTCCTACTTTATCATGAATCTCGAGGTTGAATTCTTGTAACAGTAAAATCCTTCGGATTAATCGAGGTTTTGCATCCTTCTTCGCGAGGAGCTGCCTCCCTGCAGTGTGATCCAAGTATATGATAAAACGGGAACCCAAAAGATATGATATGAATTTCTCCAAGGCAAATACTACAGCTAGCAGCTCTTTCTTAGTAACTATGTAGTTACGCTGAGCCTCATCAAGTGTCTTACTAGCATAGTAGATACCATGGGTTTCTGGTCTATTTTCTGCCCAAGTACCGCACCTACAGCATAATCAGATGCATCGCACATGATCAGAAAGGGTTGAGACCAATCAGGGGACCGCAGGATAGGTGCTTAGGTAACTTGATCATGTAGGATCTCAAATGCCTGAGTGCACTCCTTGGAAATTTTGAAGGGGACATCCTTGGAGAGAAGATTAGTCAATGGGTTTGCGATTTTTGAGAAATTGGGAATGAATCGACAGTAAAAATCGACGTGCCCTAGAATGGATTGGATGTCCTTGACCGAGCTAGGAATAGGGAGTTTGGAAATCAGATTCACCTTGGCTGGATCAACCTAGATGCCTTTTTCAGAAATGAGATGTCCGAAGACAATTCCCTCAGGTACTATGAAGTGGCTCTTTCCAAGGAAAGAACCAAGTTACGTCGATGCACCGCCTGAGGATTTGGACCAAGTGTATGAGGCAATCGTCAAAAGATTTCCGAAATATCGAGAAGTCATCCATGACCACTTCAAAGTATTCACCTACCATATCTAAGAATA
The DNA here is from genome assembly GCA_037157565.1 of Thalassia testudinum. Lineage (NCBI taxonomy): Eukaryota > Viridiplantae > Streptophyta > Magnoliopsida > Alismatales > Hydrocharitaceae > Thalassia > Thalassia testudinum. Next base: position 74,999,905 of record JAZHRO010000025.1, read on the forward strand.
TGGCAAGCATGCACAGCTGAAAAGTAGTGGGTGCATTGCAGAGACCGACCATCATCCCTCGGAATGCATACGTCCCGAAGGGGTAGGTGAAGGTAGTCTTCTCTTAGTCCTCAGGATGGATTGCGACCTGACTATAATCGGAGTACCCATCCAAAAAGTAGAAAAATTGATTTCCCACCAGTTTCCTCAGTATCTGATCAATGAATGGTAGTGGGAAATGATCCTTTTTCAAGGAGGAATTGAATCTTCTATAATCAATGCAGACTCTCCATGAGTTCGCTATACAGGTTGGTATGGTTTCTCTAGTTTTAATCATGATTACGATGAGCCTGCCTTCTTAGGCACCACTTGAATTGGACTTACCCACCGACTATCGGAGATGGGGTAGATGATCCTTGCATCTAACCACTTGATGATCTCCTTTGTCACGACATCCTGCAAATTTGGATTTAGGTGTCTCTGCATTTTCATGGGATGGTCGTGAGCCCTCTTCAGTATAGATATGATGTGTGCAGTATCAAGGGCTAATGCAAGTTAGATCATCGAGAGACCATCCAATGGCTCTTCGATGCTACTGGAGAACAGAAATTAGTCATGTTTCTTGATTAGGTGTGAGTCGGGAGTTGATAATCACAGGAAACGTCTGATTGGAACCCAAAAAGACGTATTTAAGATGGTCAGGGAGGGGCTTCAGTTCCATAACAGGATTATCGCAGCAGTAGGTGGTTCAGGGTGGGTGTCGAGCGTAAGGAAAGGAGCTATAGGTGTGTCTAGGTTGTGTTCAAAATCCTCAAATTGCGGGTTTTGATATTCTTGTGGTTGATAAAAAATATTCAGGTTTCCCTCGATACATAGATCATCAACCATGGCCTCAATATCATAGATTTGTTCTATAACCCTGCAATTAATTCCTTGTTGGGCTTTAAAGATATCGATCTTTAGCATCTTGCTCCCAAATTTTAACTCAATTTGGCCCTCCTCACAATTAATATTGGCCCTAGCAGTGGCCAAAAAAGGTCTCCTTTATATGATCGGTGTATTCTTCAAGTTCTCAGAAGCATCCATGTCTAAGACACTGAAATCCACTGGAAAATAGAAATCATGTATCCTAACTATGACATCCTCGAGAATTCCTTTTGGTGACTTAATAGATCAATCGGCTAACTGCAAAGTCATCTCTGTCGGTTTAAGCTCAGATTCCTCAAAGCAGTCTAGTAGGGATGTAGGCATCAAATTTATGGAAGCTCCTAGGTCTAATAAGGCTTGGTCAAATTGAATTTCATCAATAGCACAAGAGAGTAGAGGGGTGCCTGGATCTTTTGCCTTAGGCGAGAGTTTGCTCAAAATGACGGAGCTGGCTTCCTCCGACAGTATGATTGGGTTCCCACCTTTGGTTCGCGGCTTACGCTTTGGTGTACACACGTCTTTCAGGAATCGCACGTAAGCTGGTACATGGCATATTGCATCCATCAATGGGATGTTTATTTGGACCTGTTCAAAGAGCTTGACCAGGTCCTCCTCAAGTGCCATGGGTTGGGGTTTTCTTTTTCCTTTGGTCAAGACCTCCGAAAATGGAACTTTTGCAGGTTCCTCTAGAATGGGTCCAGGTTCTTGATCTGGAATAGGGGTATCCTGGATGACTATCCTAGGGTTTGGGGTTGCATTACCAGGCTGAAAGTGGCTTGGATAAGGTGGGCCTTGTGTTGCTTTGCCACTACGGTTAGTAACAGAATTTAGTCCTGCTTGGTTCTGGGTTGGTGTGGGCAAAGGAGGTGATTACGGCAGATAACCCATGTATGATGTCAAAGCCTCCATCCCATCAGGTGGTGGAGCAGAAGGGGCCTAATAAACAAAGTGCGCTTGGCCCTGATTTAGGTTCATAATGCTCTTCTAGTTCAGCACGTTATTCGAGTTTGGAAGAGGCTGGGAAGGAAGTGCACCAGGATGGCGAGGATTTGGCATCTAGGCGAGTTGATTACGAACCTCTGTGATCTCTTCTTTGTGCTATTTTTGCATAACCGCATTCATTTTCTAAATGTCAGCCAGAGTCTGAAGGATAAGAGTCATCTGATCTTCAAGAGTTAGCTCGGATTTGTAAGTTGGTTTAGGCCGAAGCTAAGGCAGCTGATATAGACGAGAAGCTTGTGGTCGAGGCTGATATTGAGGTCTCTGATTTTGATTTTTCCCTGACCACATGAAATTAGGATGATTACGTCATCCAGGGTTGTAGGTGTTTAAGAATAGATCATTTTAAATGGCATTGAGGTCCTCGCAAGTCTGAGGAGCCTCGGAAAAGTCAGAATACGAGGGTTCAGAGTTTCCCCAACTAGAATAGGCGGGTCCAGAGTTTCCTCCGAACCTCGGATCAGACAGGGGTGGATATGGGTCCATCCCCTGAGAGATGTTATGGACAGCCTCCCTGTCAGAGGGCAGTTGCGCGAACGAGTTTTGTGCAGAGGTGGCTTACTGCAAGTGTCAAGTTAGCTCATCCACCTTCTTCTCAATAATAGAGACCTTGCCTAGGTGACTTGCTATCAGTTCCAAGCCGATGGAAGAGGACAGGCCCTGTGTCGCATGTGCTCCCTTTGGATTCATCAATGCACGGGCATTTGTCCTATCGAACATGCCCATGGATTCATTATTGATGGAGTTCTCGCACATGTTCTGGAGAATTTCCCACATGATGTCTTCATGTTGACCCATGATATTTCCTCCACAAGTCGCATTGACGAATATTCGAATATCCTCACGGAGTCCATGGTAAGAAGACTGGACTTGTTCCCATTTAGGAACTCCGTGGTGGGGACACTTTCTCATGAGATCCAGAAAATAATCCCATGCCTCGTGAAGTGATTCTCTTGCTTGCTACATGAAATGCATGATCTGGTGCTGTAGAGCATTTGTTCGACCAATAGGGACGAACTTTTTCAGAAACTCGGATTGTAGTTCTGCCCAGGTGTTGATTGGACACATTTAGGTTTGGTATCAGTGAGCAGCCTCGTCCATGAGAGAGAAGGACATTTTCATGAGTAAGACATCCCGATTTTGAGCTTCTAACCCGAAGGTCTGGGCCAGATGCTTTAGGTGCTTGATATGTTGGAAAGGATCATCGGAATTACGCCCATGGAATTTGGGAATAGCATGAATCATGTTGGGCTTGACTTCAGTCTCAGGACCTCCAGTGGGGATTTGGACTCAAGGTTCGATTGCCACCCCAACAGGATTGTAATCATCTCTCATCATAGGATGCTGCGGAGGGTTCATAAAGGCTTGGAATGGATCAATGAGGCACTGAAGCTGATTTTTAAGATTATTTTCTTCTGCTAGTTGCTCCATGATGATGGATGAAGGAGAGCTAGGTTCAGATGAATCAGAAGAGATATCAATCTGGTTGGGTTGTTGCACAAACAAGGAGGTTGAGGCTTGGCCTCGACGGGAATGAATAGCTAATGGAGGCCTCAAAGTTGGTCTTAGGGAGCTCCTCCTGAACATGCACCGATAGAGTAGATGAGGGATAGAATGTGATGGACCCAATCAAGACATCCAAAAATTTTGGATGACTATTGAGGTTCAAGGCAGATGATACCCCTAAGTCAGAAAGCCGTCCACCTAAGAATTACCTGAGTAGCCAGAGAGGGAGAATCCCGTGAAGACCCCTACATGGTAGACCCTTACAGAGTTTCCTCCACTCGATCTCTCTTGTCACTGAGGATACAGGTAGACCAAAATGGGGACTTGACCTCTTGAGTCTACCAGTTTTAAGTTAAGAGCAAGGGTGCTTATGATTTCACTTGAACTTTAAAATGTTTTTGTGCAAGGTGACCTAATTTGAAGATTGGTTAACCCAACAAGGTGGGGTCAACTTCACCTATTTTGTCCTTTGAGAAATTTAGGTCCCTCTTTTAGTGTTCAAATGAGATTAAGAGCATAATTTTAGGGTTTTGCTTGAATAAATCAATTCAACCAAGGTTTAGGCACACACTGTTTAGGAAGGTTAATTCTTGTTTAAGCAAGTGTGTCTCAAGAACCTTAAACTGGAAACCCTAATCGGCTCTGATTGGTCCAATTTAATTCATCCAACTGTGGTACCTAAGGCTCAAGCAAGAAGGTGATAGCTCGACATACCTTAAACCCTAGGTAGGTACATAAATCAGAGTTTGGATGCTGTCTAAGTAGACTATATCAAATCAGGCAACTTGATGATTAATCTAAGAATAGAATGCAAGGAGCCCTAATTGATTTTATCCTTTTATAGCTTTTTCAAATTCAGGAGCTTAGAGCAGGTTGGATTTGTGTTTTACCTACCCCTAGAGTGGCTGATGTGCGGCTGATTTTTCTTAAATGAATCCCTGAAATAGATCAAAGTCAAAAGAGATGTAGCAAGTTAGTACCAAATCTGATATTGCAATCAAGAGATCTAATTGCGCGTTACTCCCCGGCAACGATGCCAAAATGTTAGTCGCTCTAAAATGGGTTTACAAATCGTCGCATTGTAGTATAGTTTGAATCAGTGCAAAAAGCAAATAAAATTTATACTCGAAAGAAATCTGAGGTTGTTCGTTGGGAGCAAGTGGCAAAATAATTCTAAAGGTTGCAATTCAAATGCAATATAAGAATTTCAAACAAGAATGATATATAAATGAAATATGATGTCAATATTGCAAAAAGAAGAGAAGGTAAAATGGTGATTTGAATCACCAAATTACCCTACAATGTTAAGCTTTGCAAGCTACTCAAAGTAGCAGAATCATATAAGCCAATCCAATCTCAATTTAACCAACAGAACCAAGGTATCAGCAGATATCAGACGACAGAATAGGCGCTCAAATGCCTTAACAGAGGCAAAGGCCTCTTCCTCTCTTCTCTTCAAGCCTCCTCTTCTCTTCTTCTACCTTCTTAAGCTCCAAAGAAGGCACAACACATGGCTAAACATGCCAGCAGAGGCAAAGGCCTCTTCCTTCCTTATTTTCAAGCCTTAGGGAGAGGCATAGTCACAGCAGCAAAGAGGCAAAGGTCTCTTCAAATTCTCTGTGTAGAGAGAAATAGAGGGCAAAACCCCAACTCTCAGTCCTCTTTATCTCTCAGAATCAGGCGAACCAGACTGGTGTAGACTCAGATAGGTGTGTTAATATGGTGATTTTATCGTTGAAATGTGCATAGTGCTTAACCTAAATCGAGCCTAACCATCTCTTTACAAAATTTTTTTACTTGGCCTACTTGATTTTATCTTGGTCACTTTTAGGCCCAGGGTTGAACTCAGGGAAGAGGGGTTACAAGTCAAGTTTCTACGCCTTTCCTACAACGAATCTCTTCCATTCGTTTATTGTGTTTTTGGTGTTTTTCTATTTAGATTTTTTCTGATAATTCTTGTCCTTGAGGCACACCCTCAAAATTAGGTTCTTGGCTTTGAGCCAAATCAGGGTTCCAAAATGGGTCTTGCTATTCGCAAGACTAAGTACCTGCAAGTCAAGGATTATCTTTTCTCTTTTATATATATATTTTTTTGTTTATCTTTTTACTAACATGAAAGAGAGAAATAGAAATAAAGTAAATGTAGTATATATATATGTATATATTATATACGTATAAAGGGGTGGGGGTGGAGGTGGAGATGGCGTGTAGCATGGTGTCGAGTCGATCGTCGTCTAGGAAGATGCAACCAACAGGACGAAGTGCCGCGTGTAAGGTGGATTGGTGGAAGATGAATGCGAACACGCTTTCTATATGCATGTATCGAGGAATATCAGCAACTGGTGCAGATATTCCCGCGATACCACGTATAGTAAGTAATATGAAAAAATATATATATATATATATATGTATATATGTAAATATACCCCTATGTATATATGGTCATAAATATATAGGCATAGGTAGCTATATTTGTATATATATATATATATATGTGTAAATATATGTATAGATAGATAGATGTACAGATATATATATATATATGTATATGTATGTATACTAATACTTAAGTATACAGGTACTACTATATGTATAGATATTAGTATATATATATACGTATATAAATATATATAGATATAAATATATATATGTATATATATATATAAGTATATAATAGTGTATAGGTGAGAGTGTGTGTGTGCGAGAGTGTGAGTGTGTGTGTGTATTTTTCGGCAGAGAGAGAGAGAGTGCTGTGTGAGAGAAAGAGAGAGAGAAAGAGAGAAAGAGCGCTGCTGGAGATGGCGTTTAAGTTGTTTGCAGCTTCAGGGCCGACGTCTGGTGATCCACGCGCGCGCGCAGGCGCGTAGGCATGTGGAGAGGCGCGTGCTGGGAGGGAGTGAGCGCGGGGAGAGGACCGCAGTGCACCGCGCTGTGCGAGGGGGCTGGAGTGGGCAAACGCAGGCGTATGCGGGCGAAGGGAGCGAGCGAAGGCAGGCGCTGGGAGAGGCGGGCTCACGCAGACGCGCGGGCGGGCGCTGAAGCGGGCGTGGGGGCTGGCCGGTTGCGGCACGCCGGGTGACCGGTTAAGTGAGAAACTTACTGGTCACCGCACTGTAGCCACACTATTCTGCTGATTGGCATGAACAGTGGGTACAGTGCCGGGGCGAACTACGCAACAGCCTGTGTCCGATGCTGTGAGTGCGGAGGGCATGGACGGCTTGGCCCACGCGCAGAAGAGTGGAGCCGGCTGCTGGCTTACGAAGAGTGTTTCATGACAGGGCGTGCGGAGAGGGGTGAGGTCTCCTGCAGGCATGCGCGGAAAGGGCTGGGGCGGCTGCTGTGGGGATGTGCGGTGGACTATGTGCGGGTGAGAGGCCGCTGCGCTGTGCTGTTGCTGCTTCGGAGCTTTGAGCTTCAAAGCTTGAAGCTCTGTAGCAATGGCGGAAGTGCTTCAAACGATGAAACGGGGAAAGAACCACCACACCCACTGGCTCTTTGATGAGCTGGGTGGTGGTGGACTCACGGTGGTGGTTGTGCACCACCGTGAGGTACTCCTCGCAGAGTGGCTCCTCAGAGGAGGAGGGGCTGCGTATGGAGAGGGAAGGAGGTGGCCTGGAGAGGAAGCTGCATTGGTTTTTTTTGGTGGACTAGCCTCCCTTTGCAAAGAAGGTAGCCATGCCCTTATAAAGAAGAAAGAGGCATGCACAGCCATGCCCTGGCTATGCATGGCTCAGCATGGCCGGCAGGGAGATCTTGTGCATGCGGCTGCAGGGCTGGCAGGGAGAGGCTGAGTAGGGCATGGCGCGATGAAGAAGAGGCCATTCCTTGTAGCCACGTGGAGAAATTTTCAAAGATAAATAAAAAATAAATATAAAGATGGTGAATTTGTCAAGCAGCACTTGAGAAAAATGTTAATTTCAAGGCCATTTATTTCTCTCTCCTCCTCTCTCAATTAAATGCATGCATGCGTGTATTTTTACAAATGCAACTATGGATACCTAATATGCACTGGTAATGCTAGGAAATAGCACAAGACGGCACAATTACAGATGTATTTTTGCAGTGCAATCACAAACCAAACTCGGGTATCCGAGTAAATAAACCAAGGCCCAAACCCGCGTGGCATGGCCACGGGCGAGGGCAGGTGTGGTGTGCGCACATGGAGAGGGACCTCACCCCATGCTCACTGAGGGAACCAAGAAAATGTGCAAAATAAACTTAAGCCCCGAGTGCACTTCAACAACCCATGAAGTGGGATGAAAGTCCCACAGCATCTTTGTGCGTCAACAGCAGTTGATTGGGCTTGCAATTGCAGGTGAGGAAGGCACTAGCTACTTCAATCAGGAGATTGGAACTGCAGCTAGAGGGATTCCGCACCCCGTGGGGGTGGAGGCGAGGAAGAACACTGCAAGAATAAGGCCGTCGAAGTCGGAGAATGCGGAGGCAACAATGGCTATCCGGGGAGCACCTAAAATGCAAAGTATGGCCTTGCAGCCACAATAAAATAGTTTAGAGGGATCGTCGTGGAATGGCGAGTGTGGCGATGGGTGCAATGTGAGGTGCGCGTGATGGTGGAGGCCTGACAACCTCGAGAAGGTGAGGCGGAAGTGCTTGAGTTCGGGGAGGTGTTCTAGTGGGTGAATCATGGAATAGGTTAAGGGAATTTGTAGAGGGTAATGCAGCGGAACTTATAGAAGTGGAGTAGGGCTATTTGGTGGACTATGGCGGTTGGGCGAACTTGCTAGAGTTCTGCAGGAGGCTGAGAAGACAAAGTGCGAGAGGGTGGTGTAGTGGTCGCGTGTGGTTTGTGAGTATGAGAGAAGAGAATAGAGGGAGAGAGGAAGAGATGGAGTCACTTAGTGGTGAGGTAGAGAGGTGGAGGGCTCCAGTGTTGGTCAACCAAATCCGGAGAAGGAGGTAGAGGTGGCGAGGCGGCGACCAGGGCAGTGGCAGAGGCACGACCTCCCTTTGGTTGGGGAGGGTCACGACGAAGAGGGTAGTCGAGAGGACTAACAAATTTGGTCATTGGATGGCTAAAAGAGGAGGGTCAAAGAGATCACCAAAGCAGGGGTCTACGGTGGTCAGAGGTACATTTCTAGGGCCTTTTGACATGCCAAGACTTGCTGAGAAGCACGACAAGGCATTGGGCGTGCTTATATAGGCCAAAGGGGGCCTTTCCAACCTTGGAAAGAAGCTTCCAAACTCGGAAGGTCCTCGTGAAATAAGATACCTGAACCTTTGAAAGGTTAGCATGACCTTTTGGGAATGAATTGGAGCTCAAGATAGGTCTCATGTGGAAGGGAATACCACAAAGAATCTTCGATTAAATTTTTGGAAGTTTTGATTTAGAATCGAGTGAGAAATCTCCACCCAAATTTCGCTGGAGCTCGGTGTGTTCACACAAATGGCGGCAGGGACCAGCTTGTAAAGAAGATGACAAAAGTTAGGGACCCAAATGCATATTTTTTGAAAGTTAGGGGCATAGGTGTGAGATAAAATAGCTACACAGGACCAAAATGCAAACTTGGTCAATATGACCTCAGATTGGGCCCAAATTATGGTACATGCCTAACTCGAACCTAAAGAATTTATTGGTGAAGTTAGATTTAGGTTTTGATGATGTTTGACTAGAGAAATTGCACTATTACCCAAATTAGGGCAAAAGTCCGTCTATGGCTCTGTTTTAGGTCAAGATGGATTCTAATGGTCAAATTGAAGGCACTAAACATTAGAGAATATTTTTATATAAATTTTAGAGGGTTTAGGTGAATTTTATCATGATCAGAATCTCAGTTAATAAGCGAGTCTATTTTTAGTGTTTCAGATGTCCATTAATTCCTATAAGGTGTGAAAATGCGTTTCGTTCTGTATGAACCCTCTTAGTAGACACTAAAGCACATTTGACGTATGTTCAACCCCTGAGAAAACCTGTGGTTATTCTATTTTTGTGATAGAATGGTAAATTTTCATAAATAACCTTACTTTCTTATTTTCTTCTCTTAAAGGATTTGCCATGAATTAAGGCCTTCGGATGATTATGTAGGAGCATTTAATGGCTCAATCGGATCAAATTGAGCTAGTTATGGCTCATGATGGTATTCCCATCAGCTGCTGCTTTGATCCACACGATGTGGGACTATCTTCAGGCCTTCTCTTCATGTGCACCTGCAGGTGAAACCTCGTCGAATTGAAGCAGTGGTTGAGGTCCTCCTGCCAAATTGAGGTTGTAAGTAGGTATGTGAATGAAGTCTGCAACACTAGGAAGTGGGATTGAGGTGTCTTGACGTTGGGCTAGCTTGGTTATGGTCGGAGATGAAGGCGGTAATGGGCGGCTGCCAGCTTGACCTGAAACACGAATATGGGCTTGAAAGCCCTAGATAAATAGCTTCCTAGCTTTACCGAAGTACGACAAAGGTGATGGTGGGTGTTTCGTGGAGGATGGTGGCATAAGGTGGTGTGTTGGAGTCAGAGGATGAGCGTAATGGTGGGTGAGTTCTGTGGTAGTTCGGGTGGGTGGAGTGGCGAGGGTTTTGTGCGGGAATGAGTGGTGAAACTTGTGAGAGTGTTGGCGAGGCATGTGGTGTGGTGGAGTGATAGGAAAGCCTCACTAGAGGGCAGCCGGTTGTGGAGAAGATGGAGGGCGAAGGGCGACGTCGGGGATTATTTTTGGTTTCTGAATAGGGGAAACTAATCTAGGAAACTAACTAAACCTAACTGACGAGTCGATTGTTCGCTTTAAAGTCATTTGCAGTTTTATGTGGTGGAAAAATCGACTAATCAATATTTAAAAAGAAATAACAACTCGCAGAAGAGCGGGTCGTATCCACGAGGATGCAATTGCATATTTAAATTCGCACCAGCTAAAAACATTTGTTCGTAGTTACTTTGGACAAGATCAAGCCAAAATTGCCTTCAGATTAAGGTTGAATCAAGAAATCATGCTGAAATAGCAATTCTGAGTAACTAGAGGATATTTATCGCAATGCAGAATCAAAAAATATTATTAAAAATTGACAATGGCAGAAAATGTAATTTTTAATTGCCATGTTACTGTAGCAAAATAGGGGATTTTTTCCCCTTTGCCGTGCGCGACGAGGAGTGGACGGCCGGACGCAGGAAGCTCGGAGGAAGTTCCTTGGACCGAGGGCTTCGAAGAGGTGGTGGCGGCGTGTCGTGCGGCGGCCAGAGCCGGCCGGACTAGCTCTGACAGAGGTGGCTGCAGCCAATGCTGCAGTTACTGTTGGCGGGAAGTGCGTGCGCTACAGGCGGGTACACGCTCTGTTGGCAGAAGCGCTGCAGCCGGTGCTGGCGAGCGCACGCTGGAAGTGGCGGTGAGACGCAGCAGGGGCGCGCGCAGGTGGAAGGCATGGCGCAGGGGAATGCCGTAGCTGGCGGGAGGCACTGCTGCGTGCTGGATGGAGGCGTGGGTGCACGCGTGGCCTGTTGGTGGTGAGCGCGGGTGAGGTTGCAGGTGTGGGTGTGCGCTCGCGGCATGTGAGTGGGGTTGCTGCAGGCGTCGGTGCGCACGGATGAAGGCTGCAGGCGCGGGGTGGTGGTGCGGGCGTGAACAGTGAGATACTGCAGGCTCAGGAGGCGCAGGTGAGGTGGAGGCTATGGCCGCCTTGCTTGCGGCTGGAGGGCGTGCGGGCGACGTGGAGTGAGCGGGCAAGGGATGCAGTTCAGGTGGAAGGTGAGCGGGCGTGAATGGTGATTGCTGCTGGAGTGGGGTGTGGCTTCAGACGTCCGGGAAATTTCCCGGACGTCTTAACTGACTGAGAAGGTGATTGCAACGACGGTGGTTGTTGATGACGACGGCGAGGAAGGTGCACGGCGAGGTGCTCACGGTAATGCGAACGACCTCCGGATGGCGGTGTGGCCTGTCACACCACATGCCCAGGGTGGTGGAGGGTCGTCGCCGCGGTTGAGGCCAGTGGCGTGGAATGGAAGAGAGAAGATCCCTCTGCACTGTGGTGGGTCAGTGGTGGATGCCTACCGAGCTCGGCTGCCTCCATCCTCCTTTTGTAGCCGCTTGCATAGATTTGAGCGAAGAGGCGGGAGCAGATCCACATTCTCCGCTCGTCCTTCAATGCAGGCTTCATTGCGGCAGCTAGTGGCGTTGGAGTGGCAGCCGAAGGAAATGCAGCCGTTCCTGCAAGAAGAAGAATAAATAAAATAATGTTAAAATATTATGGTTATTTATATACAGACCCTAAACTTTTATGTTAACAAAAACAATGTACCTAATTGGTTAACTAAATAGATGAATGACATTCTATGCTAATTCTAAATGCACTTAAAATATGAATGCAATGCATGGATTATGTAATTAAATTAAAAATATGAATTAATCTATTTACATCCTAATTTATGCTAAATAAATGTTAGAATTAACCTAATGTCTAGGCACTTAAATACTTAAATAGCCCACAACTATGGGCTAATCAAATGCCCCCATGCCTAGTTTTTGCTAGTCCCTAGCAAAATTAAGCGAAACCTAGCACTCCAAGTAGACTAGTCAACTCACTTAGTCTTCCTTCAGAAGCATATTAAGTTCAGACTCTACACCCAAGGTTCCTAAGTAGTTGCTAAGTTACAGACTAGGTTAGCTGAAGACGAGCTGCAGGCACAAGTTTCCCTGATTTCTGACTCTACCCTAAAGTTTATTGATCCCTGAGATTAAAGCATCCGTGCCTATGCATTGGTCTGAGTTATTTAAGTTAAAGGAAATTTATATATATATATATATATTTTTTTTTTTTTTTTTTGATTCTTCTAAGTCTAACCTCAAATCAGCTATCAACACGGTCTGTGTCGGATTCATTGTCCCCATTACCATACCTCGAAGGGTGCCTGGCTTTCGATGCTTCGAGATAGCACCGCCCATAATGACCCCAAGAACTCCTGGCAATCGACACTTCGAGATAGTATCGCCCATGGATTTCTTAATCAAATTAAGGCCTATGGCAATTGGCACTTTGAGATAGGGCCGCCCATGGTACCTGAACCGCACAATGCACTTACATGCCCCCAGTAGGATGGATATCCTAAGAAGCAAGCACCGAGGAGGTAATATGTTATCATCGCATCCTCAAGGTGAGTATATACTCCACCTCTCCAGCGGCGGGAACTCTTCTAATCAAAATGTGTTTTCAAGCCTCTCCTAAGTCAAAACTAAGAGAACCAAATCTCTTTTCAGAAAGATAGAAATTAAGTTAATTACCAGACCATGTGTGTGAAATTTGGATGCTTGGGTTACAAGGACCCGTAAACCAAAAGGTAGAACAGGATTCCAGGTACTACCCCACCTTTTAACTCAAACCCTAGATTCCCTTCCTCAACCTCTTGAGGAATGGTCCGCAACTTAACTCTTACCTAAGTTTTTAAGTCCACAACGGACCCTAAAGATCTAAAGCTAGTAGCTCATTTAGCTTCTAAAGTTTGACCCTAGAATTAACTTAGTCTACCCTAGAGTTCTGATTTTCTTAAGACTGCAAGATCTTGCCAGTTAAGCTCAAAACTCCTTTTCTTTTTTTTTAATGCAAATGTATGCAATGAATGCACTATGCTATGTATATCCCCAAGTACACCCCGCCATGCCTAAATTCTGCAATGTCCTCATTGCATAGAAGGATGTTACCTGGGTCAGAGCTGGGCTGAATAGCTAAAGAACCTGCAAATCAGGTTCAAGAATTACAAAAATAGGCCCTAAAAATGAGCAAGGCAATGTTGGCCTAGAAAATAGGTAACCTAGAATGTTGTCGAGCTGATGATGAATCCCGATAGCAAATGCTCACCTAACTAAGATGGGAATGAAATCTTCCCAGGTCACCAAAGGATGTTCTAAAGGATAAATAGTTATAACAACCTCCAAAGGGGTAGGGGGAGGATAAGATGGATCCTCCAAAAAGAATGGGGAAGGAATGCTGCAGAGATAAACCCCTAGGGTAATGGACTGACTAAAGAAATCATCAATCCATACCCGATACTCCATTACGGGAAATATTGGTCTGTTAAGCCCCCTGGTCAGAACAAAAGTGAGCAATTTTCTAAGGCAAGGATTGTCTAGGGTGTCCAAGTTACGAGGTTGCGGGATGGCCATAAGATCTAGGTTGGGTTTAATCAACTCGGTGTCCATCCCAAACACTCTTTCTAAATCCTCAATTTCATCCCTAGCATTCCTTGCACCATCACATGTATCTTCCTGCTCTTCATCAGGAGTCACAATTTTGCTTTCACATATAAGCGAATCAGAGGGTGACTTCGAAATGAATTAAGGCAGGTTGGAAGCAACAGATCTAGGGATTATTCTATCAATGTCATCCCCGGGTTTTTGCTCTTTACTCAAATCTTCCCCAGAGTCTATATGTGAATCCACATAAATCTTAGAAATTGCTTCCAAATTTTCCATCATTTCATCATGAGGAGAAATATCATCAATAGGTGTGCTAAGGAAACCTAATTTGGTCAAATTTGTGACATCCTCAAGGGCTAACTCTTCAAATAAGACATAATCACCCTTAGTGTCACTCCAAATCGTGAATGTAGGTTCCTCATATAATTCACCCTCCTCCTCATCACACAATTCACCATATACCCGAGGTCTAGAATCATTTAATATCTCAGCAGATCCCCTAGGGTGCTCTATCTAAGGTAAATGTTTTACACTGGTAACATCAGACTCCTCAGATAGGTCAATTTCTTTAGGGTTAGGTTCCCTAAGGGTGGGCTTGAGTTCCATATCGTGATCAGAAGGGAGGGTAGGATTAACAACTTGACTTTGACCCACTTCATCAAATGTCACGAAAATACTATCATCTAGGTCGAGGTCTTCCAATGGTACCATCATTCCCTTCTTTTGACTCCAATATAATTCAGGTGGATACTCAACCTTATCATCATCTTCCTCAGGTTGCCACCTTTCTTCATCCATTGCATAGCTACTTTCATGTGTATTTTCCTCCCACCAAAGGTGTGGATCTCTCAAGGAAGTGTCATCTAATGGGTGGGTTTCATGATCTCTGATTGGGCCCAAATTTTGGTACAAACCTAATTTGGACCCAAGAAATCTGTTGGAGAAGTCAGATTTAGGCTTTGGTAATGTTTGGCTAGGTAATTTGTGTAGAAATCTAAATTTAGGCAACTGTCGGTCTGAGACTTTATTTTATGTCAAATTGGGATTCAATGGTCAAATCAAGGGTACCAAACCTTAGAGAATATATATTTTTTATTTTTAGAGGGTTTAGGTGATTTTTATCTTGACCAGAACCTCAGTTAATTAAGCAGATATATTTTTAGGATTTCAAATGTCATTTAATTCTCGAACTATGTGAAAACCCATTTCTATGTACATGAACCCACTTATTAGACATTTAAAAACATTTGACCTTTAATTAACCCCTGAGAAACCATGTGATTGTTCTATATTTAGGTTATACTATTAAAACTGTAGATTTACCCCTATTTTACTGTTCATCTCTCAAAAAGGATGTGTAGTGAATTATGACTCTTTGATGGTTATGTAGGAGCATTTATCAATGGATTAAGACTAAATAAAGCTAGATATGGCTACTGATGATGTTATCATCAGTATCCACATAGGTTCCTCTCCTCCCATAAACCGTGCTCAACCTGATCAGCCATGTGCTACCACCTGATTGGAGGGTGATGGCCTCCGACAGAGTCATCCCCTCAAGAACCACGACGGATGCCAACACCTTCGTGTAAGAAGATTCTCTATTATCGTCTGTGTGCGGAGGTGCAGCAACAGCCCAAGCATGGCCACACCCACTGGCGTGCATAGAGGAGGGTACTCCTCTAAAGCACCATCGAAGAGAGAGACGTGCCTCTACCTTATCTCTAGGCCATCAACCTTCGTGGTTATGAAAAGCATCTTGGCCAAATCCTCCTCTACGAAGCCAGACATGAGCAAGGCTCTACTGGACATCTTGCAAGCCTCCAAGTCAGATAGGTTAGGGAGTTTACCAAGGCAGATCAAATTGCCACTATGGAGTAAATCCTCGATGTCGTGCACCCCACAAGAGCTTAGTTAAGGTAGATGACCCCATATGGGTCTGTCACATGGACCAAGTAGTTTGAAGCGACCTCGACAAGAGGGATTGTTTCCTCCTTCATCCTACTTTGTGAGCCGTCAACTCCATGACTAAGGTAACATATATTGGCCTTTGCACAGGAGAAGCTATAGTGACCACTCCCTCCGCACACCCAACAACGAATCGAATCGTGGCACTCTACCACCAAGTGCCCAAACCCTAGGTATCGAAACCATCGAGGGCACTGCTTTCGAGCCTTGGGTAGAGGCGAAGGGTGATTTTCACCTCTACGCATGCTCCGTCCTCCATTAGATTGATGCAGGCGATGCCGTTGATGAACCTCTCTCCTGTCATCCTTCTCTTCATTGCGATGTCAACTAGAGTTGCTAAAGGACACTCATGGAGTTACCCTCAGAGTTGCTCTTGGATTCACCCTCATGTTCCATTTCGTGGCCATCCAAATCTGATTACCAGGTCTAGTTGAGAGAGTTGATGAACAACATCCTATCAACAGTATAACCATAGCCTCGCAACAAGTCACCCAAAACAAAAGGAGGTTGGCCAAAAACAACTGCTATTGAAATCTCCGACGGATCGATGAAGAGAGAGTACACAGGGGTGTTTGGAAGTTGGTGTTATTTGTTAAACACCAAAGATCAACTTGATATGTTTGATGCTAAAGGTGATGAAGGCATCTTTACTGGCTACTCAAACAAATGCAAAGCTTATTGAGTCTTTAACAAAAGGACTCTAGTAATTGAAGAATCCCTGCATGTTTCATTTGATGAAACAAAGTCAAGAGAACCTGAACCTAATCAAGTAGAGTCTAACGGTGAGCATACCCCCTTCATTGATGTGTCAAAAAATGAAGATACACAAAATGTACATCATATTCTAAAAGAATGGGTACACCACAAGGATCATCCTCAAGGACAAATCATTGGTGATATTGAACAAGGTGTAAAAACCCAATCTCAACTAAGGGCTGACTTTGTCATTAATGCCTTTCTATTTCAACTTAAACCAAACAAAGTTGTTGAGACATTAAACGATGAGTCTTTGGTTGTAGCTATGCAAGAGGAGCTACTCCAATTTACAAGGAACAATGTATGGGACTTGGTGCCCACTCCTAAGTGGAATTCCATTATTGGAACGAAGTGGGTGTTCCTAAATAAATTGGATTAATCTAGTGCAGTAATCAGCAACAAGGCCAGACTCGTAGCTCATGGCTACAATCAATAGGAGGGAATTGATTTTGATGAGACGTTTGCTCCTGTTGCCCACTTAGAGTTCACTCAGATGATACTTGGCTTCACAAGTGCAAAGGGATTCAAGTTAAATCAAATGAATGTCTAGAGTGCATTTCTTAAAGGTTATATTATGGAAGAAGTTTATGTCCATCAGCCTCCCAATTTCAAGGACCCAACACACCCGGAGCATGTATTCAAGCTTAACAAGGCATTATATGCACTTAAACTCCTAGGGCCTGGTATGATCGACTTAGGTCCTTCCTTCTTCAACATGGATATCAGATTGGAGTTGTTGACTCCACTTTATTTCTAAAGCAAGAAGGAAAGGACATCCTACTGCTCCAGATGTACATCGACGATATTATATTTGGATCAACAAAGGTTTCCCTGTGTTAGAGTTTTAGTGAGACTATGAAGACTGAGTTCGAAATGAGTATGATGGGTGAACTCAAGTTCTTCTTAGGCCTCCAGATCTGACAATTGGACACAAGAATCTACATTAGTCAAATTAAGAATGTTCTTGAAATTCTCAAGAAGTTTGACTTTGAAAATGTAAAAGAATAAGAGATTCCAATTGCTCCATCTACTTCTTCTGGTGAAGATTTATCCGACAAGAATGTAGATGAAAAGAAATACTAGGGTATGATAGGCTTACTACTATACCTTATAACCTCTAGACCTAATATTTTTTGCCACATGTTTATGTGCAAGATTCTAGTTCGAACCTAGGGAATCTCATTTAAATGAAAAAGAAAGAATATTTAGATACCTAACTTGCACAAGAGATCTTAGTCCCTTCTATCCTAACACACAAGCTTTATAACTTCTATCCTATAGTGATGCAAATTATGCAGGGAGTCGAATAGACTGGAAGAGAACTAGCGGCACTTGTCATTTCATTGGAGAAACAGACTTATGTGTGTCACCTTCTACAACCGAAGCAAAATATATTGCTACTTCACTCACTTGCTCTTAGGTCATTTGGATGAAACAAAGCTTTGTCTAATTTTGGATCGATTTTTGTGTAATCTAGAATTCTATATGATAGCATTAGAACAATTAATTTATCCAAGAATCCGGTACATCATTCACGTACCAAGCACATAGATGTTCAACATCATTTTCTTAGAGATAATGTGCTTCAAGGTTCAATTAACTTAGAATTTATAAATACATAAAATCATTTGGCAAACATTTTTACAAAACCTCTTGCATTAGGTGATAAATACCAGTTTATCATCGTTCTTATGCCCCAAAACTAACCTAGCTCTTAGGGTTTTAACTCTACAAATGGGTTTTCGGGCTGCATTTAGGCATTTACCTAGGATAGGCATGCATTGCAATTTAATGTAATTTTGATGCATTTATCTAAGTGTCAGGATTAGGCAGAATGTCAGATCCCACACATCTTGGCACTTAGGAAGGCAGAAGATGAAGAAGAAGCTCCTATCAGTTGGATCCCAGTTAGATCCAACTCATTTTAGCTGAATCCCATCTGTATCCAGCTCATCCCAGCTGGATCCCAACTCTTTCTAGCTAGATCAACTCACCCTTAGCTCCATTTAGATCATCTCAGCTGAATGGCAACTCTAGCTAGTTCACCTTGGCTCCATTTAGCTCACCTCAGCTGGATGGTAGCTCAAACTAGCTGAAGACAGTTGATCCCAACTCCATTCCAGCTCTTCCAGCTTAGAAGAGTTCACTAGAAGTTCAACTTGACTAAGACTAGCTACTAATATCAATTAGCTAGACTTGGTCGGTTGAAGATGACCTTAACCAGCTCAAGTCAGCTCATGTCCAACTCTCGGGGACTCCACTTAGCTCAACTTAGTTGAGCTAAGCTACCTCAGCTACTCCAACTAGCTAGGTTCTCCCTGGGAATATCAGACCCAGCTCACTTTGGCTCACATCAACAAAAGCCAGCTCATCTTAGCTTGGCTTACCAGCTAGCAATGAACTAGCAGGCTAAGCCAACTAAGGTCGCTCCTTGCAACTCTCTTTAGCAACCACCAGCTCTAGTACAGCTCAAGATAGCTTCCTCTAGCTCATCACCTCCGAAACCCTAGCTCCATCTAGTTCTCTCCACAACTCTCTACTAGCTAAGCTAGCTAGGCTAGCTTAGCTTAGGTAGTCCAACTCCATGGCACCAAAACCTACTACCCTATTACCCTACTACATAAGCTCCACCAAAAAGACCACCTACTCCAACTTTATTATGGCACCAACTATCCCTTCCATCACAACCCTACATCCACCATCAAAACCCATCTCCACCCTTTTTTTCCCTCCAAAATCAATACCTTCTAGAAGGTATTTTTGGAGGGAAAACCAAGGCACCTCTTCATTTCCCTCCCATTTTTCCCTCCAAAAATATCCAAGCACCCCTTCATTTCCCTCCAAAAAACACCATAGCCACCCACTTACCATCCTATAAATACCTTACACTACCACCACATAATTTCCATCTTCTCTATTAGTTAGGTTCACCTTTCTTCCACCCCATCTCCACACCAAGGAAGAACAAGGAAGGAAGAAGATCAAGGGGTCAATCTACCTGCCCACTTGGTGCCTTCTTCCTATCTCTTCTTCTCCCTAAGCCACACCAAGGAGGAGATCATCTTCATCATCAAGCGAATGGCCAGGCAAGAGGAGGAGCAAGGTAGTTGACACCCACCTTGGAGGATAGATTGGAGGAGGACTACATCAAGGAAGAAGGAAGACCCTTTTCAAGTGTGGGGCAACTGCACTTGGAGTAAGGTCCATCCCAACTTCAACTAGAGGATCCCCCTTTCTTCTTCTTTATCTTCCACTCTACTTTTTGTATTAGCTAGTAGTTTAATGTTCTTGTAGAAGCATTCCTCTACCTGTATTTGACTTTATTAGTAACACGGAAGTTATTTGCCTTTCAATTTTCATGTTGTAGTTAGTGTGCTTTTGTAGTTGTAGTGCACACTCTCCTCTTCTAATTACCCTAGGTGCACTTGCCTAGGGTGAGCTTAGAAGAGAGGGCTCCATTCTTGTCACCTAGGGTTAGTTGTAATATAATTAAGTCTTCACATTCCGTTGCCTCAAATCGAATTGTTTCTAAAAAATATAGAAACAACAAAATCAAAAATCACAAAAGGAAAGTGCGAATTTGAGAGGCAAGTGGGAGAACCATTCATGTGAATAACAAATTGGCCTCCTTGGACAACCCTAAATACTACACTATCTAGGTATTATAAATTTAAGAGTTGATTTCGGATTTACACATCTCATCGACACTATTTCATATAATTAACAAACCGTGTATTCTTTGCATCAGTAGGGAGGTTCTACTTTATAAGAAGAAAATTGGGACTTTATACTATAAGTGAAATTCAAAATTAATTAATTGATTATTTTCCAACTTAATTTTTATTATTAAAAACCCTGAGGGCTTAATTACAACTTACCCAATTTTACCATGAGTATTATGATGTAATATTTTCACATTACTGGAAATTTTAAGGTGTTATTTGCAATGTGGTTGCTTAAAGGTTATTGATTACATTATTTCATCAATGCATAAGATTTACATGTACATTGTCCTTAACCACATAAGTTGTTATGTGCCTTGCACATGACCCATCTAATATAAAAGAGTGCAAGTGCAAATAACTCGTCTCATTTATCACCTTCAAAAACCCTAGCCCCATTTCAAACTTTCCAAGGTCCTCTCCAAAGAAGTTCTCTCTAAATCTCCTCTCCAGGGTTCTCTCCAAGGATTTAAGGTAACCCTTCTCTTTTAGCACATTACCTTTTCAGGTCATGTTTTTCCGTTAGAACTTTCTCCTTCTGTCATGATCAGTTGTTGCTGCAATTTTTTTTCATTAGGTACCAACTAGTGCCAGTACCCATCATCGATACCAGTACTCGTTGGTTGTAACAGAGCCTGCTAATGGTAGTGATAGGTCTAGTTTAGTGCACTAATTTAGAGCCTAAGTACATAATTATTTGGATGTGAAGTCAGTTTAGAGCACACATTTCATTGATAAATTATTTAAGCTTGTGTGTTGACAATCTGACATTTTTCTTTAATTGGTTCTGCATGCATCCATTTCGTTAATAAATGTATACTCATTTCTAATGGCTTGAATGCCATCATGACATTTGATTTTTTCCAACATAAAAAGGGCAAGAAAATCGTCATAGATTCCCTCTTAAAGTTTACTCTATTTTCACTCTTATCATTTTTGGCAAGCTTACTTTAAGAAGGAAATAAGGACTCTCATATATTGGCAACAACCCCTCTCTGATTCCTCTACTTATTTCACCCTCAAATTTCTCTCAACTCGAGAATTTCTCTCCCTCATTCTCATATTATTTCTCTCTCTCTTTATAATAGGACATAGGACCATGTGGAAGTATCATCTTCCCCCACGAGAAGGAGGCCCCCCTCTCCCAGTCACTCCCCAACAGACACCATTGCGAGCTGTGCATTACTGTGAGTTCATCTATCGCAACACTGACGATGCCACTGCGACTCCAACCACCATCGCGACGCCACCACCGTGGTCGACAATGATAGCATCGATGCCATCACTGAGTGCCACCTCCTATGTTGTGTACTCAACTGGGAGAACTAGGTACTAACACCTATGATGTGTATCGGCACCCAGTCTCTTTTGTATTAGTTACTGGTAGATTGTGAGCAGCTAGTACTAGTACCCAAACTTTAGTATCAGTATCAACTACCCATTGATCCAGATTTGAATGGTATCAACAACTTTAGTAATGGTATTGTTTTAAATCACCCATAATTAGCACCCAACTGCTATGAAGCGTGGGTGAGTGTATTCGAGCCTATAAATTGACCCCTTTGGGTACTTTTTTCAACACACAACAACACTATTCTCTCCCTTGCTTCAAAAAATTCTTATATTCACTATTCTTTTAGCAAGGTGCTAGACTTGTTGCCTAGTGACTTCAAGAAGATTTTCTAAGCTTGCAACAAGCCTTTAGGCATGTAGCTTTCCATTCTTATGAATCAATTTGCAAGCCAATTTCCTCCTTAGCTTCCATTGGTAATTTTTTTATAATTATATATTATTGGGAGACTTAGGATTCAAGATGTAAGTCATTTACTTTTGCTTGCAATTGTACTGTTTAGTTTGCTATCTACTCTTTTGTAATTGGGTTGAGGTAACCTGTTAATTACCTCTTATTATAGTGAATTGATTCCCTCCAAGTTGAGGGAGTCAGGTTAAAAATCCTAAGTCAGGAGACTTAGGTAGTAGAGTACCCAAGTGAGGCAAACGAGTATATATTTAGTGTTAATTTATCGTTTAGATTGTCTTACGTACATTTTTTATTACACTATTCAACATCCCTAATGGGAACACCATCATGAGCCTTATCTAGCCCAATTTGGTCTGATAAAGTTGATAAAAGCTCCTACATAACCATCAGAGGGTCCTTTGTGCACACTATTCTATTTTAAGAAAAAGAGAAGAACATTGGGTTATTTCTACAATTTTAACTACATTTCATAAGTAGAGAATAACCACGGAGAATTCCGCGGGTTAATTAAAGGTCATAAGGTCATTAATGTCTAATAAGAGGGTTCATGAAGAAAGAAATGGGTTTTCACGCATTTCAAGAATTAATGGACATCCAAAACTCTAATTTTAGATCCACCTAAGTAACTGAGGTTATGGTCAAGATAAAATTCATCTAAACCTTATAAAAATCATAAAAGAATATTCCATAAGGTTTGGTATCCTTGATTTGACCATTGGAACCCATTTGACCTAAAATAGAGTCTCAGATAAGAAGTTACCCTAATTTGGGTTTCTATATAAATTATCCATTGAAACTTGGTCAAAACCAAAATCCTACTTCATCATTAGATTCCTTGGGCTCAAGTTAGGTTTATACCAAAATTTGGGCTTAATCTAAGATTATTTGAACCTAGTTTGCATTTTGGTTCAGTCTAACTCTTTATCTATCATTCATACCCCAACTTTCACAATCCTTACAAAAAGCCTCCTAACTTCTCATTTTCTTCAAATGGGCCCCTTCCACCATGGTAAATGTGAACCCAAAGGTGCCGAGCTTCAATCAGGGATACCTTCCTGATTTCTCCATCAATCCCTTCCAAAATTGGAAGGGATGATCCTAAGGTCATCCCTAAACAACTAAACCTAAATTTAAATCCTAAATCTGCCCAGGAAGCCCATGAAAATTCCTTGAAATCAAGAATCCCAATCCCTAATTTCTCAAGCTTTCAAGCATGTTTCCAAGCTTGGAAGCTCGTCCAATGGCCTTTTCAAGACCCCCCTTTCCTGCCTTACCTCCTTAGCAAGTTTTTGGGCCGTAAACATCTTCCTTTCTCCCTCTCCAGCCTGTGCCAATCTCAGCTTTGGTGACCACCTTCCTCCTACTTTTTCACCAGCCACCACGTACTATAGGTGATAGGTTCTTCTTCCCCATCACATTCTGCACCTTGCAATACCGGCGAGGAGATCTCCGGCCCCCTCTTAGTCGCCGTTCTCCCTCTCGGAGCATGCACCTTCTCTGGTGCCGACTCATCACGGCCGACACCTCCTCCGCTTCCTCCTCGTCCGCTAGCCACTCTTCTCGACACTTCAACATCCTCTTATCATCACAACAATCCAGACCTCACCTTCGACCTTCGACGCGCCTGTTCCACCGCGATGTGCATACATCTAAATAGCCAAAAACATGCATAATCATGCATTTAGGTCAAGTTGTATAAATTGTATAGTAATTGTCTCCTTTTATGGTCAGGGACAGGGGGATTTTTAATCGGGGCCTCGAATCGAAGATCCAACCTTATGAATCTAATCAGGATGACGATTGGAGTTCAATGACTCTAAGATCGCCTTGATCAGACATCCGTAGCACCAAATAATGATTAAGGAAGCCCAAGATCAAGGGTCAAGATGGTGCCAATCCGCACTTCAGATGACAAATATAACTGCACGAATGTGTTTGAATCAATGATCACAACCCAACGGCACGAAAATCGGCTCAATCAGACATCCATGGCACCATCTAAAACAAACAAAAGATGGACGGCCAGGATGGCGTCACGTGGTGCCATACCAGCTGCCCAATCGGCCCTAAGAATCGCCGCTGCATCTCCAAAGGATTTCCAACACACGATCTAGGACGTTGGATCTTGATCCAACGGCCGTGAGCATGCGCGCCTAAAAACAAAATCACGACAAAGCCGCGCCGCTAGCACAGCGGTCAAATGACATTGCGCAAGCTTGCGACACATGTTCGACTTGCCATCCGCAGCATGCGGGTAAGTAATTGCGATTGTGTGATCAGCTATGGACGGCTCAGGTTAGCCAATAGTGCACACGTGCGATCTGACGCACAGTGTGCACGCCCGATCACACGCGGGTGTGCGGTGAAGGCGCAAACAAATGTGCGTGAGGAGAAATCTGTGTGTAAGATTTGAAGAACGTGAGTAGGCATTTTATGCGCGGTAGGTGGGGAGGCATGCACGGCGCACACACATCAGCCACGATCAAACCTTTAGTGATGGATAAATCCGTCACTAAAGACTTGAAATTAATGTTTTAAGCTTGAAATGACAAATTTGCCCTCAATTCCTACAACTATAAAAGGAGACTCGACCTCTACTTCTTCATCCCTTCCTTCACTTCTCTCCATCTCCAAAGCTCAAGAGAAGCTTATCCCACACCCAGGATGCTATTCTAGAGCTAAATCCAATTTTCTTGCCCCCATTCTGGAAGTGGATCCCGTGACAATGATGACGTGCTACCTCGTTCCTGCTTCTTCCTGCTTTGTCCGCCTTCCCGCACCATCCTCCTTCCAGGCATCACTCCATCCAGCTCATCCTCCAAGCATTCGTCAAGGAGGATAACATCTCTCTCCCTTCTTTTTAATCTGTTCTTAGAATAGAATTTTCTACTTTCTAGTTGTAATCATTGCCCACTTTGTAGTTGTAAAAGCATTCTGATTATATCAAGTGATTGTTCTCTCTCTCTCTTTCTCTCTATCTTATTGTTTATATTAGTTCCATTGTAATTATCTCATTTTCAAAATAAAAACATAAAAAAATATAATCACGGATTTTTGATCGACGTAGCCTCCCTGTGTTCGACCCAGAATTCTTAGAATTTTGGTATAAATTTATCTGTTGATGGATTTCTTCGCAAATCAAACTAAAATGATGGGTTTTTTGAAACCAACTTCGATCGCATAGTTTTCCGCACTCAACATTTTGGCATCATTGTCGGGGAGGCAATGATTTTCGATTTTCTTTCCGCATTTCATGCACATTATTCTTTTCTAACTTGTTTTATTTCTTGTCTATTGTTTTGCAGGTACCTTGACAGGGGATCTTTAAGTGGTAGATTGGAGTAAAGTGCAGTTGAAGACAACTGCAAGTGCTCCCCATTCTTCCCCGTCCATAGATTCCATTTCACCACATTAATTCAAACTCCAATTAACCAAGGTGTTTGCATAAATCCTAGGGTTAGTTTGGTTGCTTGGATTTCCACTCACATTCATTTCACCCACATATGAAAAATCAACAAGAAGATATTTCTTGTGGGGTAATTCAACATATACACTACATACACCCACATTCAAGGCACTTAACCTAATTGATTTTCTTCTACTCAACCAGATTCTGATATGTAGAATCAGTACACACAAATTAGCATATAAAAGAGTAGAAATCAGTCTAGGTTAGTAATTTTGTGTGCCTAACTCAGTGGTGCAATCTTGGCCAATTACTTGAGTTATTTGGGCCACACCACGTAACCTAAAATCAACTCATTAAGTACCTTCCCCTTAGGGTTTTTAATTTAGGTTAATACCAGGCACTCCACTTTATTTTTTATTACAAAAGGAAAGATATCTTCACCAGTGCTTGAAAACTTGGTTTGCCTCAAACGTGATTGAATTAAACCTAATTCTAAACCCTAAAGGCTACTCAAGCAAGATTTGAACCTTAAAATCTACTCATCACAAATAATCTTGCTTAAAAACCTTGGTTGTGCATGCACTCACACATACTCAATTGATCATTAAGGGCACAACCCATTTTAAGGGACCACCACATTCAATAAGTACTACAATCCCAGGCCTAAATAAAATCAAGTAGATGTTGGCCTTAAGGACTGATTCACTCTTCGGGGTCCAATCTGAGATTGTTTACAATTAACCTACTTGTATTGATCAATCTGATGTCTAGCTAGGGGAGTAGTGTCAAATGACCGCGACTGGAGGGTACATTAGGAACCAGAGGCACAAGCCAAAGGAAGAACCTTCTCCCCAATCCCTCCTTCTAGTTGGTTGGATTGAGTGGATGCAAGTAGAGTAAATCATTTATAATCTTACGATGGATTTTGAGAGTCTATAGATCCTTAGGCTACCCCACTTAAGGATAGGCTTGTTTTGTTGTGCTGTAGGGTTCTTATCCCCAGCCCTTCCGACCTCTTCCTAGTTTTTGCTGGGAAGGAGGTCATTGAATCCCTGATTGGAAGGACCACTTGAGTATTCTAGGAGGTGTAGATTGGATTTTGGACAAATTGATCCCATGGCCGATCAACAGCCTCCTCTGCCTCAAAATCCACAAGAGGTATTTCAAATGCAGCTAGAACAAATGTAGAGAATGCAAGAATGGTTCTAGAGAATGCAGGGTGCTCACCCCTGGAAGGATTTTTATGATCCTTCAAATTACGGGGAATGTCCCGGTGTCCAGATTCCTGCCGGAGATGTAGAAATGAAGCCCTAAGTGTTAAGCCTGATCAAACATTTCCATGGGCTTGGCTGTGAAGACCTATTTTAGCACTTGGAGGACTTGACCACTTTGGTCCAGACCACCAAGGCACGAAATGTGAATAAGGAGTAGATGATCATGAGGCTCTTCCCTCACTCTCTTAGGGATAAAGTCACTCATTGATATAGGACTATAGGAAGGCCAATTGCAACTTGCAATGATTTGAAATCGGCTTTGCTAAAGAAATTCTTCCCAGTCGGACGTACTAATGCTTTGAGACGGGCGATTACTACCTTCGCCCAGTGGCCAGGGGAGCAGTTTCATGTTGCCAGGGGGCAATTCCAGGACTTATTGCAGAGGTGTCCACACCACGAGGTGCCGAAATGGTAGCTCGTACAGATCTTCTACCATGAGTTGACTGAGCAACTCAGAAATCACGTGGATGCTTCTTGCGGAGGCAACTTCCTCAACAAAGATGCAGATAGCACACACGATTTGTTTGAGGAGATGAGCGAGAATTCGATCAATCATGCCTCCATTGATACTTTTAACTGGTCCCAACAACCAAGATCAAATGTTAATGAAGTCCACGACTCTCATTCATTCGATATAGAATTGATTTGCAATAAACTAGATAAGATGGACTTGGTTACTAAAAGGATGGAGGAGTGGATGGCTGGCAATTCGATGAACAATTCTCGATCCACTCAATCCCAGAAATCAGGATTCCATTTGTCTCGAGCTCCTTCTAGACGGGAGTTCATTATTCGAAACTTGATGTGGCTCAACCTGTGAGTTAGCATTATTCGGAACCCCACGGGTTCCAAACTGGGGCCTTTGATCCCAGTTTCTCTGATCCCTCCCTTTCTTTCTCTCCATCCTCACCCTATGAGGATGTCTATGCTGTACAAGAGAATGTTAGGTCCAACCCTTACTCCAATGCTTATAATTTGGGTTGGAGGAACCACCCTAACTTCTCTTGGAAAAACCCAGGGCAGCAGACCCAATTCCGACCCAGCAATTATGCTCCTCAAAGAACAATGGGTCAGGGTCATGTTTACACTCAGCTGCCCCCAAATTAGGTCAATCAGCCATCTTGGAATGCCTGTCAACCCATAGGGCAGGCTGATTTGAACCGACAGATGGTAGAAATGCAAGGATCTATGCTTCAACTCATGCAGCAAATGAAAACCTCGCTAGAAAACTTGCAAAATAGGTTCATTGCTAATTCTCGTCAACCCAAATCTCTGCCATCTCAATCCATACCCAACCCGCGTAATATCCAGAATCCGAGTAATCAAGCACAAGGGTACGGGAATCAGATGGACCTACACGCACATGCTCAGGTGGTTGAGAAGGGTCCTTCCTCTTCTGTTTCTTCTTTAAATCAAAGGTTTTTGGGTAATGATGCCCCTTCAATCTTTCCTAACCCTCCCCAAGACCCAAACCGTATGCATTTGCTAATTTAGTTACTTTGAGGAGTTGAAAACAAACTCAAGATCCACAACCTCACTGTTCTGATCTACCAAATCTTGGAAAGTCTAAGGAGAGAAAGAACTCTGAAGAAGAAATCAAGGCTCAGGAACCTGATTCCGAAGATCTGACTCATGTTCCTTTTCTTGAGGCCTTGATTAAACTTAGGAAGAAGAAGCATGTTGATAGTAACGAGGAGCTCTTGAATATATTCAAGAATGTCGAGATCAATATCCCACTCCTCGATGCTATCAAACACATACCAGCTTACGCTAAATTTTTGAAGGATTTATGCACACAAAATCATAAGTCTAGGGAATCTGTTTCGAGGAAGGTGGTATTCTCCAAGCAGGCTAGTTCTGTTATCTTACAGCACCTTCCTCAGAAAAAGAGAGATCCAAGTGCTCCTTTGATTTCTTGTGTCATCAGAGATTACACTTTTAATAGAGCACTTTTGGATCTAGATGCATCTATTAGCCTAATTCCGACTTCACTTTACAAGAAGTTTGGATTAGGTGAACTTCGACTGACTTCAGTAACATTGCAGTTAGCGGGCCATTCGATCACAAATCTGCGAGGCATTATTGAAGATGTTATTGTTAAGGTTAAGTATTTCTATTTTCCTGTAGATTTCCTTGTCCTTGACATGGATGTACCTGAAAATATAAGGAACACGCCCATCATTCTGGGACATCCGTTCCTAGCTACCTCAAAAGCCAATATCAACTGTGAAAGCAGTAGCATGGAAATTGCCTTTAGGGATTAGAAATTGAAGTTGGATATCTTTAAGGTCATTAATAATTTTGAGGATTGTGGATTTATAGAGGAACTTGATGAAGACAGTTTGAATATTGAAACTTGTATGGCAATTTCTGCAATTGAAAGTTCCTCCTGTTGTGATAGATCTGAACTGCAACCCTCTATGGTAAACCTGGCATATTCTGAAGAGGTTATTTATTTTATTCACTTTCAACCTCTTTCACTTGATGAATCTTCATCAGCATCATCTTTACCCTCAATCCAAAACCCTCCTTAGCTCGAACTGAAGCCATTGCTTGAGAATTTGAAATATCAGTTTTTAGGACCTCAAAAGACTCTCCCTGTGATTATCAATGCCAGATTAACTATGGAGCAGGAGATTAAATTGATCAAGGTCCTAAAGGAACACAAGGAGGCAATTGGTTGGACCATTCATGACCTTAGGGGGATTGAGCCATCTTACTACAATCACAGAATATTTTTGGAAGATGGATCCTGCCCTTCTCGCCAAATGCAGAGGAGATTAAAGCCTAATATGCGAGAAGTGGTCAAGAAGGAAATTATCAAATGGCTCAATGCAGGAATCATTTATTCGATCTCTGATAGTCCTTGGTAAGTCCCGTGCAAATTGTTCCCAAGAAAGTTGGGATTACCGTTGTGACTAATGAGAAAGGAGAATCTGTCACAGCCCGTTCAGCTTCCTCTCAGAGGGTTTGTATTGATTACAAGAAGCTGAACACAACCATGAAAAAGGATCATTTTCCTTTGTCCTTTATCGATCAAATCCTTGAAAGACTAGCCGGGCAGAAGTACTTCTGTTTCCTTGACGGTTACTTGAGATACAATCAAGTCCCTATCCATCCCGAGGATCAGGAAAAAATGACTTTCACCTGTCCCTACAAAACCTTCGCTTTCTGTAGGATGCCATTTGGCTTATGCAATGCACTTGTGACTTTTCAAAGGTGTATGCTAGCCATATTCTCCGACATGGTGGGAGAGTTTATGGAAGTCTTCATGGATGATTTCTCTATTTTCGGAGAATTGTTTGATTCTTGTTTGGCTAATCTTGAAATGATTCTTAAAAGATGCATCAAAACAAGACTGGTCCTTAGCTGGGAAAAGAGTCATTTCATGACACAAGAAGGCATTATCTTGGGTCATGTAATCTCTGAACAGGGTATCGAAGTTGACAAAGCTAAAGTTGATGCTATCTCTAAACTTCCTCCTCCCACATCTGTCAAACAAATTCGATCATTTTTTGGTCATGTGGGGTTCTACAGGAGGTTCATCAAGGACTTTTCTAAGGTTGCTCGCCCTCTAAGCAACCTTCTTGCCAAAGATACGCCATTTGATTTCAATGAATCATGCCGTAAGGCATTTGATTTTCTTAAAATGGTAGTCACTTGTGCTCCAGTGTTGCAACCACCAGTTTGGACAACCCCATTTGAGATCATGACTGACGCTTCTAATTATGCAGTCAAGGCTATTTTGGGTTAGATGATTGATAGGAAGCCCTCTGTCATCTACTACGCTAGTAAAACTCTGGACGAAGCCCAGAGGTATTACACTGTTACTGAGAAGGAATTACTAGCTGTAGTATTTACTTTGGAGAAATTCAGGGCTTATCTCTTAGGGTCTCATGTCATAATATATATCGACCACTTGGCCTTGAGACATCTCTTGGGCGAAAACAATGTCAAACCCCAGCTTATTCGATGGATTCTTCTGCTTCAAGAATTTAATCTTGAAATCAAGGATAAATCCAAGGCATAGAGTGTGGTGGTAAATCATCTTTCGAGACTTCTAAGTGATTCTTCTCGTCCGGATATTCTAATTTTGATACTTTTCTGGATGAGACTATCCTTACAGTTTCAGGTGTCCAAACTCCATGGTTTGCAGACATCATAAACTATTTGGCCGTTGGTCAAATCCCTCAGGATTGGACCAAGCAACAATGAGATAGACTCAAATCTGAGGCCAAATATTACTTTTGGGAGGACCGTGAATTGTATCTCATCAGCTTTGATCATATTATTCGCCGATGTGTTTTGGAGATTGAATTCAAAAGTATACTCTACTTCTGGCATGCATCTACGTGTGGTGGACATTTCTCCGGGAAAAAGACAGCTACAAAAATTTTGCAATCTGAGATCTTTTGGCCATCTTTATTCAAGGATGCCCAGGAATTATCGAGGTAGTGTTCTTAATGCCAGGCACTTGGGAGCATAACCAAGAGAGACATGATGCCCCTAAACTCGATTCTTCCTGTCAAAATCTTCGACATTTGGGGCATCGATTTCATGGGATCCTTCCTCGCTTCATTTGGACATTAGTACTTTCTCATCGCTGTTGATTACGTGTCCAAGTGGATCGAGGCCATTCCCACCCAAACCAATGACCATGAGGTGGTCATCAATTTCGTCAAGAAGAACATCTTCAGCTGGTTCGAGATTCTGACGGCCATCATTAGCGATGGGGTTCTCACATCACTAATGCCCAAGTTCGTAATTTACTGGCAAAATACGAGGTAAATCATAGAGTCTCCACACCTTACCATCCCTAGATGAATGGTCAAGCCGAGATCTCCAATAGGGGGATCAAGAATATTCTTCAGAAGACGGTTAGGCCTGATCGTAAGGACTGGACTCAAAAGCTTGAGGATGCTCTTTGGGCCTACCGTACAGCATACAAAACGCCTATCGGCATGTCACCGCTTCATCTGGTGTATGGAAAGGTGTCCCATTTACCCATAGAAATTGAACATAGGGCATTCTGGGCAATAATGCAGTGCAATCTAGATTTAAGTTCAGACGAAAAGACCAAGAAACTCCAACTATCTGAGTTGGAGGAGCTTAGAAATGATGCATACAAGAATGCCAAGATCTACAACGCTCAGACCAAAGCTCTTCATGACCAATTGATATCCCACAAGAGCTTTGAGCCGAACCAGAAGGTTTGGCTCTTCAATTCTCAACTTAAGCTCTTTCCCAGCAAACTTAGGCCAAAATGGAACAGCCCGTTTATCATCGATCAGTTTTTCCAAACATGGCCATTCAGATTTCTGACCCAAAGACAGGTAATTCATTCAAAGTCAACGGTCAACATCTGAAGCCTTTTATTGACCATATTGTTCCAGAACCCTTCTCAGACACGATTGCTCTGATGGCAATAAACTCAGCAATTATACAATCTGACTCAGAGCTGACCTGAGCATCATATTCAGGTGATATCTTCTACATTTTACCTTCCTTTCATGTCTTTTATTCTTAATGAGGACATTGCATCAACTAGAAATAACGGGGTGGATTCACCTCTAAATCAATTTGTCAGCTCTATGGAATTCTTGTAAATTATACTTATTTTCTTATATATACATTTTAAAAAAGAATTGAATTAGGAAAGAATACTTGGGCATTAGGACTTTTCAATCTTAGGAAATATTACAGTAGGATTTGAACACTGAGACCCTTCAGGTCTTTGGGTTTAATCAGCCTAAGTATCCACTAAAATGTGAATTAGTTTATCAAGTCTTCACTATCTTGAATTCTATTTCAATTTAATTAAATAAGTTTGGGTACTAAGTATACGACTTATCAACCTGCCCTCTGATTTGAGGGAACTTTAAGTCTAAAGCACCTACACACTATTCATCACTGACTCATTCTTCGATGATTTTAACAGAAATTGGCTAGCTAATGAACCCTCCAGGGTGGTATGGTTGGCAAGTTATCATGGGTAACAGCCCATAGGTAGGCTGTCTAGAGCCCAGCCACTGGACCATCTTTTTCCTGCTGCCTTTAGGTAAATCTTAGAATACAGAAGCCACCTACTTAAAAAAAAAATAAAGAAAAAGAAAAAAAGCAATGGAGAAAAAGAAAATAAAAGAAATAAGCCACTCTTCACTGCATGAGTATGGCTGGTAAGTTATCGTGGGTAACAGCTCATTGGTAGGTTGTCCTGAACCAAGCTCAAGAAATGCATATCAAATTCCTAAAATACATAGGAAGAAGCGAAGAAGTAGAATAATCCAGGGAGATATACACTGGATTCACCCTTGTGTTGACCCCATAAAAGAAAAAGTAGGGAGAAAGCTACAACTTGTATAGATACACCTTTAGGTAGAATTCCTTTTATGGTCACCTAGGGGCATAGAAAGCCGAAGTCCGTTCTGATTGCCGATCAACAAGTCTATCACTTTCACAAAAATTTGCTTAGAACTTTGGGTTTTCAAGAAGTCTTGGGTGGGTTGAGTGGCCGTAGAAAGCCACTCTGTAACCCTATACTGAAAAATCCAAAAAATTAGAAAAGAAGAAAAAGGAGAAAAAGAGATCTTTCTTTGAATAAGGTGAGGGCTTGAGGCAGTCTGCATTTTGGTAGATACCTGGGTGCTGTTGTGTCTTTGAAAGTTCAGGTCTTAAGTAAAAATATCTTAATGTTGAAAATGACTTGTGCCCGAGTAATCCAACCTTAATTCTTTTATAAATAGCAAGTAGTTTTTGTTAGGGACTAGCAAAAGTTAGGCATGGGGGTGTGATGTGCATACATCTAAATAGCCAAAAATGTCTACTAATGCATGTTCTTAGTGTCATATTAGCATCATACATTGTAAAAATTGCATAACATGCATAATCATGCATTTAGGTCAAGTTGTATAAATTGTATAGTAATTATCTCCTTTTATAGTCAGGTGATGTAAACATGTTTACATCACATAAACTATCTATTTATTTGTGTTCTTAAGCATAGAATTGCATCACATACTATAAATATTGCATAACATGCATCATCTTGCATTTTAGTTAGTCTGAAAAAATGTAGGTTAATTATCTCCTTTTACGGCCAGGGATAGGGCAACTTGTTAATCGGGACTTCAGATCGAAGATCCAACCATACGGATCTGATTAGGGCAACAATTGGAGTTCAACGACTCCAAGATCGCCTTGATCGGACATTTGTAGCACCAGATAGAGATCGAGGAACCCTAAAGATCAATGGCCAAGATGGTATGAATCCACACCTCAGACGACGAATCTGACCGCACGGATGGGGTCATATCGACGATCGCGGCTAAAAGACATGAAAATCGATCCAATCCGACACCCGTGGCACCATCTACAACACTTAGAAGATGGACGGCTAAGATGGCTCCACGTGGCGCCACCCCAGTCACCCAACCGGCCCCAAGAACCTGCCTTTGCTCTTCTTCCTCACCCGTGTGATGGATCTAGGCCGTTGGATCTTCATCCAACAGCCACGGTCGCTTGCACCTTAATTCATCTGCTCGCCTCAAGAGGGAGCTCAGCGCAGTAGTCGAGCGCCCCTTTGCGAGCGAAGGGCGTGCGCTCGAGCTTGCTGTGCTTCAATTTCAATTGGGGCACGGGCGCGGGCGCGATTAGACCGTTAGATGGAGATTGAGTGGCTAAGGGGCGGAGGCGTGGTGCGTAGAGGATCGTCGATTGCGTACTCACGCGACGACGTTCATTTGCACGCCTCATTGCATGTGGGCACACAATAGAGGAGTTGTGAAGGTGCAGCAGAGGAGCATTCTAAGCTGTCCGATCTTGAGATCGAACGAGTGAGCATGAATGAACGTGTGCATACATTAAGAGCACGAAGGCGAGGGGGCGCAAGTGCGGCGCGTGCACATCGGCCACATTCAGGCTTTTAGTGACGGATAAATCTGTCACTAAAGGTCTTGAATTAATGTTTTTAATGTTGTAATGACCAAAATGCCCCCACTCCTTCCAAATATAAAAGGAGACCCCTACCCTACGAATTTCTCATCCCTTCTTCTCTTCTCTCACCCCTTCCAAAGCTCTAAGAGCTTGTCCTACACCCGGGATGATCCTCTAAAGTAGAAATCTTAATTTTTCCACCTTCGTCACCCTTCGTGGAGCATCCTACGGTTGCCCTCTCTCTACATTCGAGAAGCGGATCCGGCAAAGACGACATGCTGCTTCGTTCCTGTTCCTGCCACTACATCCTCCTTCTTCCTGCTCCGTTCCCTATCTTCAAGGTGCCGTCTCGTCCGGCTCATCCTCCAAGCGATCGTCGAGGACGATATCTCTCTCTTTATTCTCTTTACTACTTCCTAGAGTATATTTACTACTTTCTAGTATAAATTTCCCACTTTCTAGTCGTAATGAGTAGTGTAATGAATAATTTCTGATAATGAAATCCATGTTTATCTACAACACTTTTGCTTTTATTTGTAATATTCTCTCTCTCTTCTATTTATTATTTGTTAAATAGATAGCTACTTTTCGACTAGCTATTCTGTTTCATGACAAACAAAATAAAACGTGTAGTTTTAATCAAACGCCTGCCTCCCTGTGTTCGACCCGGAACTTCTTTACGACTTTTCAGTATAAATTTTAAAGTAGAATAAGCTGGGGAGATATACACTAGATTCACCGTTGTGTTGACCCCATAAAAAATAAAGATAGGGAGAAAGCTACCAGTCGTATAGATACACCTTCAGACAGATTTCTTTTTAAAGTCACCTAGGGGCGTAGAAACTCGAAGTCCATTCTGATTGCCGATCAACGAGTCTATCACTTTCACAAAAGATGCCTAGAACTTAGGTTTTCATCAAATCTTTGGTGGGTTGAGTGGCTGTAGAAAGCCACTATGTAACCTTGAACTCAAAAATCCAAAAAAATTAGAAAAGAAGAAAAAGAAAAAAAAAAGATCCCTCTTTGAATAAGGTGAGGCGGTCAGCATTTTGGTAGATACCCGGGTGCTATTGTGTCTCAGTAGTTCAGGTCCTAGTTGAAATCCCTAAGCAATGAAAGTAACTATTGCACGAGAAATCTAACTTAATTCTCTTATAAATAGCATATACTTTTGTTAGGGACTACCAAAAGATATGAATGGGGGTGTGATGTAAACATGTTTATATCACATAAACTGTCTATTTATGCGTGTTCTTAAGCACAGAATTGCATCACATACTATAAATATTGCATAACATGCATCATCTTGCATTTAGGTTGGTCTGAATAAAATGTAGGTTAATTGTCTCCTTTTATGGCCAGAGACAAGGCAACTTGTTAATTGGGGCCTCGGATCGAAGATCCAATCGTACCGATTTGATTAGGGCGATGATTGGAGTTCAACGACTCCAAGATCCTCCTGATCAGACATCCTTAGCACCAGATAGAGACCAAGGAACCCTAAAGATCAAGGGCCAAGATTGTATGAATCCGCACCTCAGATGAGAAATCCAATCTCACGGATGGGTTCAGATCGACGATCGCAGCCTAAAAGCAAGAAAATCGGTCCAATCCGACACCCGTGGCACTATCTACAACACTCAGAAGATGGATAGCCAAGATGTTACGACGTGGCGCCATCCTAGTCTCCCAACCAGCCCCAAGAACCAACCTCTGCTCTTCTTCCTCACCCGTGCGATATATATGGGTTGTTGGATCTTCATCCAACGGCCACGGTCGCCTACGTCTTAATTCATGCTCTCGTTTCAAGAGGGAGCTCAACGTAGCGGTCGAGTGCCCCTTCGCGAGCAAAGGGCATGCATTTGAGTCGTGCTGTGCTTCAAATTTAGAGGGGGCATGGACACAGGTGCGACTGGACCATTAGATTGAGATCGAGTGGCTGAAGGGTGGAGGCATGGCGTGCGGAGTATTGTCAATCGCGTATGAGCGCGATGATGCACGTTTGCACGCCTCATCGCACGCGGGCATGCGGCAGAGGAGTTGTGAAGGCACAGCAGAGGAGTGTTTTAAGCCTTTCGATCTGAGCATATGCGAACGTGCATTTGCGTTAAGAAAGCAAAGGCGAGGGGGCACGCGTGCGGCACGCGCACATTGGCCACGTTCAAACCTTTAGTGACGGATAATTCCATCACTAAGGTCCTGAATTAATGCTTTTAATGTTGTAATGACCAAAATGCCCCCACTCCTTGCAACTATAAAAGGAGACCCCTACTCTATGAATTTCTCATCCCTGCTTCTCTTCTCTCACCCCTTCCAAAGCTTTAAGAGCTTGTCCCACACCTGGGATGCTCCTCTAGAGTAGAAATCTTAATTTTTCCACCTTCGTCCCCCTTCATGGAGCATCCTGCAGTTGTCCTCTCTCTGCATTCGAGAAGTGGATCCTGCGATGACAACAACGTGCTACTTCATTCCCATTCCTCCTGCTTATTCCACCTTCTTCCTACTCTGTTCCCCATCTTCCAGGCGTTGTTCCGTCTGGCTCATCCTCAAAGTGATCGTCAAGGAGGATATCTCTCTCTCCATTCTCTTTACTACTTTCTAGAGTAGATTTACTGCTTTCTAGTATAAATTTCCTGCTTTCTAGTCTTAATGAGTAGTGTAATGAACAATTTCTAATAATGAAATCCATGTTTATTCCACAACCCTTTTACTTTTATTTGTAATATTCTCTCTCTCTCTTCTATTTATTATTTGTTAAATAGATAGCTAGTTTTCGACCAGTTATTCTGTTTCATGACAAACAAAATAAAAGGCGTATTTTTAATCAAATGTTCACCTCCCTGTGTTCAACCTGGAACTTTTTTATGACTTTTCGGTATAAATTTTATTTGTTGAATGGATTTCTTCGCGACTCGAACAACAACGACGGGTTTTCAAATCCAATTGTGAATGCGTAGTTATCCGCATTCAATATCAGGGACAAGGTAATTTTTAATCAAGGCCTTGGATCAAAGATCTAACCCTACAGATCTGATCAGGGTAATGATTGGAGTTCAACGACTCCAAGATTGCCCTGATCGGACATCCGTAGCACCAGATAGAGATCGAAGGAGCCTAAAGATCAAGGGATAAGATGGAGCCAATCCTCACGTCAGACGACAAATTCGACCGCATGGATGGGTTTGGATCGATCATCATAGCCTAATGGTGCGAAAATTAGCTCAATCAAACAATTATGGCACCATCTACAACACGCAAAAGATGGACGACCAAGATAGTGCCACGTGCCACCATCCCAGCCACCCAATCAGCCCTAAGAATTGCCGTTGCATCTACAAAGGATTTCCAATGCACAATCTAAGCCATTGGATCTTGATCTAATGGCTGTGAGCAAGCACGCCTAAAAACAAATCCACGACAAGGCTGCGCCGCTAGCACAGCGGTCGAATGGCGTTGCACGAGCACATGACGCGCATTAGACTCACTATCCACAGTGCACGAGCTAGTAATCACGACCGTACGATCAACTGTAGGCAGCTCGGATCAGCCAATAGTGTGCACGTGTGATCTAACACACAGCATGCATGCCCGATCGCACGCAGTCACACAGTGAAGGTGCAGACGAAGGCGTGCGCGAGGAGAAATCTGAGTCGTCTGATCTTGCGATCGGGCGGCTAAGATTTGAAGAACGTGAGTGGGCATTTTGAGCGCGGTAGGCGGGGAGGCGCATGCACGTCGGTCATGATCATACCTTTATTGACAGATAAATTCATCACTAAAGACCTAATATAAATCTTTTAAGCTTGAAATGACAAATCTGCCCTCAATTCCTACAACTATAAAAGGAGACCCAACCTCCACTTCTTCATCCCTTCCTTCACTTCTCTCCATCTCCAAAGCTCAAGAGAAGCTTATCCAACACCCAGGATGCTATTCTAGAGCTAAATCCAATTTTCTTGCCCCCATTCTGGAAGTGGATCCCGTGACAATGATGACGTGCTACCTCATTCCCTCTTCTTCCTACTTCGTCCACCTTCCCGCACCATCCTCCTTCCAGGCATCACTCCATCCGGCTCATCCTCCAAGCATTCGTCAAGGAGGATAACATCTCTCTCCCTTCCTTTTAATTGGTTCTTAGAATAGAATTTTCTGCTTTCTAGTTGTAATAATTTCCCACTTTGTAGTTGTAAAAACATTCTGATTATATCAAGTGATTATTCTCTCTCTCTTTCTCTCTATCTTATTATTTATATTAGTTCCATTGTAATTATCTTATTTTCAAAACAAAAACATAAAAAATATAATCGCGGATTTTAGATCGACGTAACCTCCCTGTGTTCTACTCGAAATTCTTAGAATTTTGGTATAAATTTATCTGTTGACGGATTTCTTCAGAAATCGAACTACAACGACAGGTTTTTCGAAACCAACTTTGATCACGTAGTTTTCTGCACTCAACACACCGCCATCTTCCACCTCTCCGGCATACCTCCGGTGAGACTTTCTCACTGCCACACACTAGTAAACAACTTGCCTACAGTTCCTATACCATCGTCGAACCCTCACAAGCAAAACCCTCAAGAAATTGAGGGGATTGCTCACCCTAGCCCTCCACTGAACACCTCCAGGTACTCCAACCCTCTCTGCCTCCGCCATGCTCACACACGCACTCTTACAGCATGCCATCACCACCATCACCTTCGCCACACTTGCACGAAGCCTCTAAACTGGTTTGATTTAGCCACAAGGCCATATTCGTGCTTTCAGGTACTCCATCGGAGCTCCGACGTAGCAACGTCTTCTCCAGCTTCGCTCATGGTGTTCTCACCACAACAGCTCCAGGTCTCATCCTCAGGACTTGCTACTTCATCCAGGCTTCACTCCAACCTCTAAATTGGAGCTTGCGTGCACATCTACTACTCCAATCAACGCCATCAATAGCTACTGCTACACTACGTTAGAAGAGGGACTTAATAGTCCCACATCATGGGATTAGGAGCTCGTAGAGCCGCATAAGTTGATTTTATGCATTAAACCCCTCGCCCAGCACATGAGGGATCGGGTCCCTCAACGCATACATGCACACCTTGACTATCGCTCATACCCGGTAGCCCTGGTCCCCTTTCCAGATCCGTATACCCAATAAGCGACCCAATTACATAGGTCTATGAGAGAAGAGAACAAGAAAGAGAGAGAGGTGGGGTTTTACACTGCCTCCCTATCCTCTACACTTAGCTGTTGAGAGGCCTTTACCTCTATAGTGTTGTGTTGTGCCCCTCTGCTGAGGCTCGAGAAGGAATGAGACCCTTGAGCCTCTTGCAGGCACTGTAGCAAGCTTTACATAGGCCGTTTGGGGCTTATTTCTGTCATCTGATATCTGCTAGTTCTAAACACCTGTGGCTATGTTGGTTGCTTATTGACATAGCATTTGAGTTGATAATATTATTCATATATTTGAGTATTTGTGAGGTTTAAACTTAAGGGGTAATTTGTTGATTCAAATCACCATTTTACCCCAATCTTTTTGCATATTCATACTTGATTTCATTAATATATCTCTTGATTATTGTTCTGGTCTCAATTGCTTATATTTTGCTTAGAATTGTGATCTGTGTGATTGAATTGCCATTGTTGCTCCCTGCGAATGATCTCGGACTTTTCTGAGTTATAAATTTAAGTGTTTTATGCGATTTTGTCCCATACTATAATGCATTTCTTAAACATCAATGATTTCGCATTAACAGTTTGGCACCATTGTAGGGGAGCAATGCGTAATTTGATTTCATCGATTACAATTTCTAATCTTGGTACTAACTTGACTTATCTCTTTTGTTGTGCTTTGTACAAGGTACACAGGAGAAGATCAGCTACACAACATCCACTCTAGGGGCAAGTAATCTCATCTTCATCTCCATAAGCCCCTATTTCTGAAAAAGCTAAAAATGGAAATCAATTAGGCCAACTTGCATTCCTTATTTAGAATTAATCACTTTTGAGTTGCCTAACTTGCTCCATTTAGAATCCCTTCTACAAGATTCTTGCACCTATTAGACATTTAAGGTACTTAGGGCTACTCACATTCTTGATTGAGCCCTAGGTGCCAAATTTGGAAGAAATTGATTGGACCAGAAAAAAAAAGCCTAATTAGGGTTTCCATCATAGGGTTGAGAAACACACGTGCTTGAAATAACAAGAACTAATTTTCCCGCATTGTGTGCTACCTAAACTCTTGTTTGAAGTTACCTAATCAAGAAGACCCTAAAATCAAGATCTAATCATCTGCCTGAATCTTAAAATTGGGACTTAATGACAAGGACAGGTCAAGTGAAGTTGATCCACCTTGTGGGTCAACCAATCTTCAAATTTGGTCACCAAGCACAAATAAACTCTAAAGTTCAAGTGGAATTATAAGCACCTCAATTCATATTAAAAATTTAGTAGACTTAAGATGTCAAGATGCTCATTCTTGTTTATTTGGATCCACGGTGACAAGGAAGGCGGGGTGGAGGAAATCCTATAACCCATGGGGACGCTCTACCGTGTAGGGGTCTTTACGGGACTCTCCTTTCCTGGCTGCCCAATTACTTCTTAGGTGAGAGACTTTCTAATCAAGAGGTATCATCCACCTTGAACCTCCATAGTCATCCAAAAAATACTTGGGCATCTCAATTGGGTCCTCCACATTCTCTATCCCTCATCTCATCATCTAGTGTATGTTCAGGATGAGGTCCTTGAGACCACCCTTGAGGCCTCCATTAGCTTTTCACTCTCGATGAGGCCAAGCCTCGACCCCCTTATTTGTGCAACTTCCCAATCAGATTGACATCTCCTCCGACTTGTCCATTTCTGAACCCGTATCTCCAGCCACAGCTATGGAACACCATGGAGAAGAGCCTGACCTTCAACATCAATTCCATAACCTCAAAGATCGAATCAATGCATACAGCAACCCACCACAGCATCCTCAAATGAGAGATCACTACAATCCTACTGTGGTGGAAATCGAGCCTCGAGTGCAAATCCCTGCGAGAGGACCTAAGGTGGTGCCCAAGCCAAGTATGCTTCATACAATCCCGAAATTCTATGGCTTGAAACTCCAAGGATCCCTTCTAGCACATTAAGCATCTAAAGCTTTTGGCCCGGAGCTTTGAGCCAAACATACAGAATTGAGATGGCCTACTCATGAGAATGTTCTCTTTCTCTCTTTTGGATAAAGCCACTCATTGGTTTCAGACTCTCACTCATCCGATCACCACTTAGGAAGAACTTCAGACCTCTTTCCAACAAAAATTCTTTCCCATTAGTCGAATGAATGCTATGTGACATCAAATCACGCACTTCTCGCAAGGAGTAGGAGAACCTCTTCATGAGGTATGGGATCATTTTCTGGATCTCATGTCCAAAGGCCCCTATCACGGAGTTCCAAAATGGGAACAAGTCCAATCTTTTTCCTTTTTTAAACTGAAAGGAAAGCAGTCGTGTTACGATAGCGATCCAAAGGGCTTCTTATTCAAAATTATGAAGTAAGAAACAAGAACTGCAAATTAGATCCCCATCTATGTATGAGGGACCAGCACTCATTTACAATTTGCTCATAGTATACTAGTATCCTGAAATAATCTTTCATTTCTCACCCTGCAAACACACCAAAGGGACACGGCCAAGAGCAAATGTGGTTTCCCAGGCATCACAAAATTCTACCATAATGATTCCCATGATGGGAGTAGCTCCTGGTAGATTTTTCTCCAAATTGTATCCATTACCAAGCATGAAGAGAAAATGTGAGTTAGACTATCAGTGTGCAGTCCACAAAGGTGACCTTCGTGCAATGCTGTCCCCATCTACTTGTGTCTAAGCCCCCCTGTAATCAGACCTTTTATGCACAACCAGAGAAAGATTTGCACCTTGAGAGGGACCTTCAATAACCAAAGCTTCTTTTCAATATGATCTCTCCCCAAATCGCTGCCAGAAATTAGGATTTTATTATATGCACATTGGCCTCTGTATATGCCATCACAAGCATATGTGTCCTCCATGCCAGGCCTTATTCTGAAACTCTGCAAGTCTGAAATCAGGTGTTGTCTTTCCTCCCACAGTCGAGTACCCTCCCTACTGATAACACCACACAAGGGGGTAATAATTATGTTAAATATGGCCCATCATTAGAATAAAAGGCAAAACATAAGTAGAATAGGAGCATTGCATGCATCATCTACCAAGATTGCTTATAAACTGTATTAATGGCCATTTGTGTAAGCATTTGTCAAAGTAGGCCTCAGATGAGCAATTAGACCAAACAGATGGATTCAGAACGACGAACGGAGTCCAACGGACTCAAGATCAGCCAAATCCGACATCCGGAGCTCCTACAATGAGCCCAAGAAGTTTTGACCGTTGATCTGGAGATCAACGACCCAGATTGTGCCACGTCAGCCCCGCCCCCATCGCACGTGCGCCTTCAGCCAGCCGACGACAAATCTCGGTCGTCGATCTTCGATCAAACGGCCGAGATCCGTGCGCCCGCCGGCGGTCGCCGCGACAAAAGCATGGGCGTGGCGCAACAGTTAGCACGCACGCCTGCATCCACGCGACGCACGTTTGAGCCGCGCAGGGTGGAATTTGAAGGCAAGTGAAGGGCGCGGAAAAATTGGGTCGCTCGATCAGCAGCGAGCGGCCAAGATCTAGCCATGCGGTGTGACCGAAGCTCTCGAGTGCCCACGCACGCGCGCACGCCGGGCGGAGACGCGCGCGCACACGCGCGCCTGAGGTGCGATCTCAGCGCGAGTGAGGAAGACTCTCAGCCGTCCGATCTTTGATCGGACGACTCTCGTTCAGCGGGCACGGATAGTGCGAGGAGATGGAACGGGGCGGGTGGCTGATCGGCGGCGAGAGGGATTCACTGACGCTTTTGGAAGCGATTTTAGCGATGCTCTGGACGTCGCTAAAGCCCCTTCTTCTTCTAGGAAGCCCTTAACTCTATTTAAACCCCCTCCTACCACCATTCAAGGCATTCACTCCCCCTTGCAACTACCCCACTCCTCTCTTATCTAGCTTTAGGCACTCTTGTAATCGCCGGAGACGACGAGCCGCCTATGGAGCCTCCTCCACCGTGGCTGCCTCATCGCTCTCCACTCTCTCTCTTTCTCTCTCTCTCTCTTTTAATCTTTCCATTACTTTTGTTGAAGCATGTATTTAATGTTGTAAGTTATGAACTACGAATGCATGTTTAATGAAGTTATTTTCCATTCAATTGCCATTTTAATTTCTGTTCAAGTTGCATGATCAAAACCAAGAGCTTGCTAACCCTAAACTCTCTCTCTCTCTCGCTTTTCAAAATCGCATCTTTCGCAAGCAAAACTCCACCTTTTCCATGACAACAAGTGATAAACAAAAATCCAATTTCCACGCCTCCCTGAGACCGACACTCGGACTCACCTCCGTTTACTTCTTTTAAAACCAACGTATAAAGTACGACTATAACGACACCTCTTAACACACACGCACAAAGACACGCCAGTTTTTGGTGCCGTTGCCAGGGAGGCAACAGATTTGTTTTATCACCTCCATTCCACATTCATTCTCACATCGTCTAATGCCCTATTTTCCTTTTTACTTGACGGTTGCAGGAATTCGGTGCATGGACGACGAAGCGACGCATCCCACAACGGTAGCAAGGGAGTAGGCACCTCGAGGACCAATAGTGAGTAACCTGTCTCTCATTGTTTGCTTGCCTGAAAAAGCTAAAAAAATTGTAAAAACTGAAAAAAATTGGCATGGTGTATGATTGCTTGACCCACATCCTTAACACATCACCCCACAAAAAAATGTACACCCTAACATTCTGAATAAATTCATGGAGTGTTCTTCTCTTTTTCTTGAGTGGTGTTTGCGAAGCCACCGTGAGTTGACCTGGGCCACACCACTTAACCCTAGAGCTGACTCATCTAATAGAAGCTGCATGATCATTAGGATGAGTACA
The DNA here is from genome assembly GCA_037157565.1 of Thalassia testudinum. NCBI lineage: Eukaryota > Viridiplantae > Streptophyta > Magnoliopsida > Alismatales > Hydrocharitaceae > Thalassia > Thalassia testudinum. Next base: position 75,044,250 of record JAZHRO010000025.1, read on the forward strand.
CTAGGGTTTTAGAGCCTCTACAAAAGAAAAGGAAATCTACTTTCACCAAGTCGTGTGTAGAACTTGACGTGCGCACTGAAACTTGTTTGAAAACATTAAGACACGTCAACCCTAAAAAGTACTAAAGTAAGGATGAAACACTAAAAGACACCACATCTTAACAAATCCTTGCTTGAAAACCATGTTTCGCTAGAAGCACACACTTTGAAAGTCGAAAATTATGAGGCACCACCCCAATCAATGCCTCATCACATCACCCTAAGCACAAGCACTATCCTAACCCTTTAAAACTGAGTAGACGTGCCCTAGGCAGGACTGAGTTAAGTCTCAAAAGGCGAGGTTTTGTACGCTAGGCACTTGGCTTTCATTCCCTTGGTAGAATCTGGTGACTTGGCTACGGGGCAGTGTCCAACGACCGCGGTTGTGGGGTCTACAGAACCGGAGGTGCAAGCCAAAGGAAGAACCTTCCCTGCAATCCCCTCGTAATCAACCTGGCCAGATTAACCTTGGGAAGGGGAGTCCAGTGCTTACGGACTTAATCACCCTTTGTGAGATTTCTAGGTCTCCTAAGGAATACACGATAAGGACTAGGCTTGGGTGCTTGATTGAAACACATTTCTCGCATCTGTCGCCCTCCACATCCCCTCCTGTTCTTCTCTAGTGTATGCACGGGAGGCGCTCACTGCATCCCGAGTTGTGTGTTTTGGGGCAAGAATGTAGGCGACATAATTCTATTGAAAACATGGCTGAACCTAGGGTAGATGAGGTTGAGGATCAACCCCCACCAGATGCTATGGCCATCATCCAAGCTCAAATCAATGCTAACCATCAGCTTCAGCAATAACAAATCCACACCATCATACAAGCCATACAACGGTTACAGAACCCACAAGAACAACCCCCACCACCTTTCCACGACATACCAGGGCAACCACCACTTGATTTACTGCCATTTTAGGACCAGCCAAGACCCCTTCGTGATTTCTATAACCCTTCTGCTATTAGAGTTGAGCCACACCTTAGGATCCCCGAGGGGGGAGATGATTTTGAGCTAAAATCGAATTTCTTAAGTCTGATCTAGAGCCACTTTCATGGAAGCTCAAATGAGGACCCCTTTCAGCATCTAGAGGATCTCGACCGCATAGCACGAACGGTGAAACCTAGGAACATTAGCCTTGACATTGTTCTAATCATGATGTTCTCTTTCTCATTAAGAGACGAGGCTTCTCATTAGCTTAGAACCCTAGGTAGAACGATCACCACCTAGGAAGAACTGAGGCATGCATTTTTAAAGAAATTCTTCCCCATAGGAAAGACCAATGCCCTCAGAAGAGCTATCACTACCTTCACACTCCAGGGTGGGGAACAATTTCATGAGGCGTGGGAAAGATTTAATGAACTTTTGAGGAAACACCCACACCACGAAGTTCCAAGGTGGCAATTGGCCCAGATCTTCTACCACGGTCTGGACAGCAACTACGGAACTTCGTTGATGCCTCATGCGGGGGAAACTTCCTAAACAAAGATGAGGAGAGTGCGTTTGAGCTCTTTGAGTCTATGAGCAAGAATTCGCTCAACAATGCCTCCATGAACCAGTTTAACAGGTCCAGTCAACCCCGTGGCAGGATTTATGAGGTGTAAGCAAATTTTGGAATGATTGACATGGACATCATTGCCAAAAAGTTGGATCGAGTGGAATTGGTGGACAAAAAGATTGATGAGCTACTGAATCAGACCAGGAACCCCTTGCAGACTTTCTTCCTAGCAAAGGGAGCACATAATGTTGACCTGGTCCAGCCCTTCACCCAACTGAACTTGGAACAACCCCTGACCACGTTCCAGGGAGGGACCTTTGCTCCCTCGACCCTTGATTACTCCTTTCCCTCTTCATCAACATCGGCTATCCATAGAAGATGTGCAAGTCGTCCAAGGATATGCGAAACCTGACCCTTCCCCCAACACTTACAACACCGGCTGGCGTAACCACCCCAACTTTGGTTTGACAAACTAGAAACCACCACACTTCCAAAACCAGCCCAGGCCAAACCAGCAGCCACACTTGCCCCCCTATTAGCAAGGACCACCAGTTAGACCCCAATATAACCAGAATTGTACGGCCCCTCCCCCACAAAACCAAATGGATACCCTAATAAAGATGATGGCTGACATGAACCAGAAACATCAGGAGGAAATGGCCTTGGTAAAGGGACAGTTAAGCAAACTCTTGGACTGTAAGCAACAAGGATCCCTACCTTCCCAACCACAACCGAACCCGCGAAACATAATTAACAGAGGCCCCAATTCGCAAGGGTTCCAAAGCAACCCCGGGCAGGCTCACATGGTCCAGCCAGCCTCGCAAACACCTCCTAGGTTTGGCACTTCTTCGTCCTCGTCTTCTCAAGGATCACCCCATGGCCCCAATGCCTCTGCGAATGCGGTGACCTTGAGAAGCGACACCAAACCCAGGATCCGAAATGGCCGACTCTCCCCGAGACTTTACCTGTTGAAATACCCGACTCGGAAGAGGCACCAGCCAAGGACCCAGACATGGAACCAATCCACATACAGACACCCTACCCTGAGGCCTTGGAAATAATCAAGAAAAAGAAGAAAACTGTGGAAACTGAGCTGTTGGAAATTTTTAAGCAAGTACATATTAATATTCCACTCCTAGAAGCCGTCAAACACATCCCTGTTTACGCCAAGTTTTTAAAGGATGCCTGTACACCCAAGCGTAAGCTGAGACCGCAAGCACCTAGGAAGGTTTTACTTTCTGAGCAAGCAAGTTCCGTGATATCAAGCAACCTTCCACTCAAGCGAACTGACCCAGGGCCGCCCTTGATTTCCTGCAATATCAGGGACATGATGTTTGATAAAGCGCTCATGGACCTAGGTGCTTCTATCAATCTAATTCCAACAACCCTGTACCACCAATTTGGTTTTGGGGAGCTGACACCAACCCCTATCACCATCCAGCTGGCTGATAGATCGATGAAAACCCCGAACGGGGTTGTCGAGGATGTAATTGTACAGGTCAAGGACTTCTATTTCCTGGTAGACTTTTTGGTGCTCAAGATGGAAGTCCCTGAAAAATTACAGAACGCACCCATAATTTTAGGCAGACCTTTCTTAGCTACGGCTAAAGCAAACATTGATTGTGACACGGGATGTATGGAAATCGCCTTCGGGGACAGGAAAATGCAATTGGATATCTTTCGGGTGACAAAGTCTTTTGATTGCGATTACATTGAGGAACATGATCCCATGGAAACTTTAATCGAGGAATGCCTCACCCTCAGTTCTGTCTCAGACCACCAAACCCGTAGTTTTGACTCGTCACCATCATTACCTGTGGACCTCTGTAAGTATCATCACAAGACACCATTTGAAGAGATCTATGTTGATCAACTACTGCCCTTTCCCTTCCCATCAACTGTGGTCCCACCCGCACCCGAACTTAAACCATTGCCCGAGAATATCAAGTACGTCTTCTTAGGACTTGACCAGACCTTCCCAATGATTATTAATTCTCATCTAACCAAGGATCAGGAACTCAGGTTGACTGCGACTCTTTCAGAACATCAGGCCGCCATTGGTTGGACCATTTCGGATTTAAGAGGAATTAGCCCCACCTATTGCACCCACAAGATTTACCTGGAAGACGGGGCCTGTCCTTCCTCCTAGATGCAGAGATGTTTAAACCCTAACTTGCGGGAGGTCGTTATAAAAGAAATCATCAAGTGGCTTGACGCCGACATCATCTACCCTATCTCCGATAGCCCCTGGGTGAGCCCCACTCAAGTGGTTCCAAAGAAAGCTGGGCTCACCGTTGTCACCAATGATCATGGAGAATCCATCCCCACCTGCACCACTACCGCAAGGCGGGTGTGTATTGATTATAGGAAGCTTAATGAAGCCACTAAGAAGGACCACTTCCCTTTGCCATTCATTGACCAAATCCTTGAAAGATTGGCAGGGCAGAAGTATTTTTGCTTCTTGGATGGATATTCAGGATATAGCCAAGTCGCAATTGCTCCAGAAGATCAGGAAAAGACCACATTCACTTGCCCGTATGGCACGTTTGCATTCCGCCGAATGCCGTTCGGGTTATGCAATGCACCTGCGACCTTCCAGCATTGCATGCTAGCCATTTTTTCAGAAATGGTGGGTGAATACTTGGAGGTCTTTATGGATGATTTCTCTGTATTCTGGAATTCATTCAACCATTGCTTGAGCAACTTGTAGAAAATCCTGAAACGATGTATCAAGGTTAACTTGGTGTTAAGTTGGGAAAAGAGCCATTTTATGGTTCAAGAAGGAATTGTCCTCGGTCACATCGTCTCGCATAGGGGTATCGAGCTAGATCGAGCTAAGGTTGATTTAATTTCCAAACTTCCTCCACCTAGTTTCATCCGGCAGATTCGCTCCTTCCTAGGACATGTTGGCTTCTACCGAAGGTTCATCAAAGACTTTTCCAAGCTTTCAAAACCCTTGACAGACCTTCTAGCCAATGATGCCATATTCCACATGTCTCTGATTGCATCTAGGCTTATCACACCCTCCGGGACTTAGTCTCCACCGTACCTGTACTTCAACACCCAGACTGGTCCCAGGACTTTGAGATTATGTGTGATGCATCAGATTTTGCCATAGGCACTGTCCTGGGACAAAGGCAAGACAAGAAGCCCGTGGTGATCTACTACGCGAGCAAAACGTTGGACGAGGCCCAACGTAATTATACCGTCACAGAGAAAGAGTTGCTCGCTGTAGTGTTTGGACTTGAAAAATTCCACTCATACTTGCTGGGATCCCACGTGACTATTTACACTGACCATTCAGCCATCCGGCACCTGTTGGCCAAAAAGGACGCAAAGCCCAGGCTCATCAGATGGATCCTTCTTTTGCAGGAATTTGACCTGGAAATCTGAGACAAGGTCGGATCGAAAAATGTGGTGGCTGACCACTTGTTGAGACTTCATCCAGACCACATTGGACCCTCCCTACCTCTATCTGATACCTTCCCTGATGAACACATCCTAGCCGTGCAAGACAAGAAAATGCCATGGTATGCTGACTACGTCAATTACCTGGTTATAGGACAAACCCTGCACAGCTAGTCTAGACAGCAACAGGACAGGTTCTTGGCTGAGGCCAAGCACTATTTCTGGGATGATCCCACGCTGTTTCGCCTCTGTGCTGATCAGATCATTAGAAGGTGTATCCCTGAAGATGAAGTTCAGAGTGTGCTTTCCTTTTGTCATGACCAAGCATGTGGCGGCCACTTCTCTGGAAAGAAAATAGCTGCAAAAGTGTTGCAGTCTGGATTTTACTGGCCGTCCCTATTTAAGGATGCACACATCTTTTCCAAAACTTGCTCACGCTGCCAAACACTGGGGACCATGACCAAGAAAGATATGATGCCCCTTCAGCCCATTTTGATTGTCGAAATCTTCGATGTTTGGGGTATCGATTTTATGGGCCCCTTTCCACCATCCAACGGCTTCGAGTACATCTTGGTCTCAGTAGACTATGTTTCCAAATGGATTGAAGCCGTCGCCACCCGACGATGCGATCACATGACTGTCATGGACTTTGTGAAGAAGAACATCTTTTCCCGGTTTGGAATACCCAAGGCCATGATCAGTGATGGTGGAAGCCATTTTATCCATTCCCAATTCCGTGCCCTACTTAGAAAATACGGGGTAAACCACCGCACCACCCCATATCATCCACAAACAAATGGGCAGACGAAGGTCTCCAATAGACAAATCAAGAACATTTTACAAAAGACAGTGAGACCTGACATGAAAGACTGGTCCACACTACTTGATGATGCCCTGTGGGCATACAGGACCGCTTTCAAGACCCCGATAGGTATGTCGCCTTATCGCCTGGTCTTCGGTAAGGCCTGCCATCTTCCTGTCGAATTGGAACACCAGGCTTACTAGGCTGTCAAGTAGTGTAACATGGATCCCCAGTTAGCCGGTGCACAGAGGACGCTGCAATTATCTGAGCTCGAAGAAATCCATCGGGACGCCTTTGACAATAGTCGACTGTATAAGGAGAAAATGAAAGCCGTCCATGACCGACTCATTCATAGAAAAACCTTTTAGCCTAACCAGCAAGTTTGGCTGTTTGATGCACGCCTAAAACTCTTCCCAGGGAAACTCAGGTCCAAATGGACAGGACTATTTCGGGTGGTTAAGCCCTATTCTAATGGGGCGGTTGAAATTTCTGATCTTAACATTGGGCACACTTTTACAGTTAATGGTCAAAGATTGAAGCATTTCCTGGCCCAGGTACACCCCAAGGAAAGTGTCACCCTCGTTGAGGGCTAACACCGAGCACCGCCCAGCTGGAGGCGTTAAACTCAGCGCTTCCTTGGAGGCAACCCAGAGGATTCAGACTGATCTGGTAGTTTACGTCACTCAGGTACTATCTTTTTGAACCCTTTTGCATCATGTATCTGCCAATGAGGACATTGTCCAACTTAAGCATGGGGGGGTGCTAAATTGCATAATCCTGAGCTCAATTAATCAGTCTGAATGAATAGATTAATTAAAAAAAAAAAATTGAATTTAGGAAGAAAACTTAGGCATTAGAAACTTCTCAATAGTGGGAAATAATACAGAAAGAACTTAAACACTTAGAATTTTCAGGCTTTCAGGCTTAATCTGCCCTGGTGTCCATTAAAATATGGATTTAGCAGCGAATCCTTGCAACCTTAAGCTATTCTAATCCACCTACTAAATAAGGTAATAAGTATACGACTTATCAACTCACCCTCTAACTAAGGAAAACTTTGAGTCTAAGCATCTGCACACATTTTTGCATAGACTCACTTCTCGGAGATTTTGACAGAAATTGGGTAGCTAATGAACTCTCTAGGGTGGTATGGTTGGCAAGTTGTCGTGGGTAGCAGCCCATTGGTAGGTTGTCCAGAACCCAGCCATAGGCCATTTCTTTTTCGTTGCCTTTAGGTACATTTGAGATCAGGGAAGCCACCTACAAAAAAAAAAAAAGGAACAAGAAGAAAAGAAAATAAACCACACTTCACCGCAAAAGTATGGCTGGCAAGTGATCGTGGGTAATAGCCCATTGGTCGGTTGTCCAGAGCCCAGCTCAATAATTACACAAAAAAGACCAAAACACCTAAGGAAGAAGCGGGGAAGTAGTACAAGCCGGGGAGATATACACTGGAAAAACCCTTGTGTTGACCCCAATTAAAACAAATGTAGGGAGAAAGCTACCAATCGAACAAATACACCTTCAGGCAAATTTGTTTCCTTTTCCGATCACCTAGAGGCATAGAAACTCGAAGTCTGTCTTAATTACCATTAAGTGAGTCTATCACAACATTCACACCAAGATGCTTAGCACTTAGGGTTTTGACTGAGTTTTGGGTGGGTTGGGTAGCCGTAAAAAGTTACCAACCCACACTGAATTCTGAAAAAATTCTTAAAAATATATATATATGTACGTATGTATAGTTATATATACATTAAAGCAAGGATTTGGGCGATTCGTATTTTGGCAGACACCCGGGCGCTGCTTAGTCTTTGTAGATTAAGATCTGCGCATATTCTCTCTTATTGACAAGTAACGAAGTGCCTAAGCAATTACTTCTTGAATTCTCCAAGGAAATAAAGGCTAGAATAAACCTTGCTAGGGACTAGCAAGGAGTAAGCATGGGAGTATGATAACACCACACAAGGGGGTAATAATTATGTTAAATATGGCCCATCTTTAGAATAAAAGGCACAACATAAGTAGCATAGGAGCATTGCATGCATCATGTACCAAGATTGCTTATAAACTGTATTAATGGCCATTTGTGTAAGCATTTGTCAAAGCAGGCCTCAGATGAGCAATCGGACCGCACGGATGGATTCAGAACGACGAATGGAGTCCAACAGACTCAAGATCTGCCCAATCTGACATCCGAAGCTCCTACAATGGGGCCAAGAAGTTCTGACCGTTGATCTGGAGATCAACGGCCTAGATTGTGCCACATCAGCCCCACCCCCACCGCACGCATGCCTTCAGCCAGTCGAGGACAAATCTCGGCCGTCGATCTTTGATCGAATGGTCGAGATCCACGTACCCGCCCGCGGTCGTCGCGACAAAAGCGCGGGCGTGGTGCAACGGTTAGCGCGCGCGCCCGCATCCACGCGACGCACATTCGAGCCACGCGGGGTGGAATTTGAAGGCGAGCGAAGGGCGCGAAGAAATTGGGCCGCTCGATCAGTAGCGGGCTGCCAGGATCTGGCCACGCGGCGCGATCGCAGCTCTCGAGCACCCACGCGCGCGCACACGCCAGGCGGAGACGTGCTCTCACATGCGCGTCCGAGGCGCGATCTCAGCGCGGGCGAGGAAGACTCTCAGCCATTCGATTTTTGATCGGACGGCTCCCGTTCAGCGGCCACGAATCGCACGAGGAGAAGGAACGGGGCGGGCGGCTGACCAGCGGCGAGAGGGCTTCACCGATGCTTTTGGAAGTGGTTTTAGCGACGCTCTGGACGTCGCTAAAGCCCCTTCTTCTTTTAGGAAGCCCTTAACTATATTTAAACCCCCTCCTACCACCATTTAAGGCATTCACTCCCCCTTGCAACTACCCTACTCCTCTCTTGGCTAGCCTTAGGCACTCTTGTAATTGCCAGAGGAGACAAGCCACCGACGGAGCCTCCTCCATTGCCGTGGCTGCCTCGTCGCTCTCCACTCTCTCTCTCTCTCTCTTTCTCTCTTTTAAGCTTTCCATTAGTTTTGTTGAAGCATGTATTTAATGTTGTAAGTTATGAACTATGAATGCATGTTTAATGAAGTTATTTTCCGTTCAATTGCCATTTTAATTTCTGTTCAAGTTGCATGATCAAAACCAAGATCTTGCTAACCCTAAACTCTCTCTCTCTCTCTTTTCAAAGCCGCATCTTTCGCAAGCAAAACTCCACCTTTTCCGTGACAACAAGTGATAAACAAAAATCCGATTTCCACGCCTCCCTGAGACCGACACTCGAACTCACCTCCGTTTACTTCTCTTAAAACCAACGTATCAAGTGCGACTATAACAACACCTCTTAACACACACGCACAAAGACACGTCACCTACCGGTTTCAGGTTCAGCCAATTTCCAGCTGCCGCACGTCTCAAACCAGAAGCTACTAATCGAACTGTCTTTATCAACTATAGCTGCATATACCCTTGGATAGGACTCTTTCAGGATGCCCAACGGTGACCACTGTTCCCTCCAGAAATTAAAATTCCTGCCATCTCCAAGCACCGGTTGCACCAAGTGCCAGTTATTCTTGATGGCCTGGGTAACTGATCTCAAAAATGAAGAAGGTCTGACAGGGAATAATCTCTTTAGTGCACTATTAGAGTCTCCATAGCCATCCTTAACAAGATCAGTCCATAACTTATCCTCACCACTAAGAATTTTAATTGCCCATTTAATCAAAAGGGCCTCATTAAATTCTTTAAGTGCTTTAATATTGAAACAACCTTCTTCCTTGGGGTGACAAAGATTCTCTCATTTTTAAGATTGCATGAATCTCCCCTCATGTCGCGCTCCCTTCCAAAAGAATTTCTTTCGCAGTAGATCCACACGTTTCCAAATAGACTTCGGAGCTCTAAAGAGGGAAAAAAAGAAGACTGGGATAAAGGTAATAACCAAGTTTAACAAGATCAATCTTCCTCCCTTAGATAAGAATTTATTGCTCCATCCTTCCAGCTTAATGGACATCTTGTCAAAGAGTAGATTCCAATCGCTCTTCCTCAGTTTCAAGCATCTCAATGGTTGCCCCAGGTACCTAATTGGTAGATTGGATCGAGGGGTTCCCAATGTCGTAGAGAGTGCTTCTTGCTCCTGCTCATTAAGGCCAAAAGATATCAAGGTGTACTCCCAATTTAATTTCAAACCAGACATATCTCCAAATATCTTGACCATGTGTCCTAGTGGTCGAGCATCAGTGGTTGTCCCTTCCATAAAAAAAATTATGCCATCTACATATTGTAATATAGGTGCCATAGGTCTCCTGTTGGATAATGAATATCCTCGTAAAACACCAGCCTCAAAAAGCTTGCAGGCATATCTACAAAGACCATCCACTGTAAGATTAAATACTAATGGGGATAAGGGGCAGCCTTTCCTAACAACTCACTGTGGTTGAATCCAAGCCCCACAGGGTTTCCCATTGATCAATGGAGAGAAGGAGGTGGTTGTAATGCACCGCTTCATCCAATGGATCCATAGAGGAGGGAAACCTCTTCTTTTAAACACCTCCCAGAGATAGGGCCAAGAGACAAAGTCATAAGCCTTTTGGAAGTCAACTTTCCACATAAAGGCTTTACACTTCCTTCTATGCCAACCACACACCATCTCTTGAGCCATAATAAATGATTCCTGAAGAGATCTATTGGGTAAAAATGCTGATTGAATAGGGTGGATCAGGTTCTGCAATACAAGCCTCAGTCTATTTGCCAGAATCTTGCTCACCACCAAGTACATGGAGTTCGAAAGAGTTGTTGGTTTGAAATCAGAGAATTTTTCTGCACCTTGTACCTTTGGCAATAGGAAGAGAAAAGATCTGTTAATCTTATCAAAGCTAGAGTTACCTCTCTCAAACTCCTTGATAACATCCATCACCTCACTGCCAAGCACACTCCACATTTCCTTATAAAAGAAAACTTGAAAGCCATCAGGTCCAGGAGAGCCTTCATTGTTTAAGTCTTTTATGGCATCCACAGTTTCTTTCTCAGAGATGGGAGCTGTCAGATTAGAGGCCTGTTCAGCAGAGACTTTATGAGCATCACATGCTACCATCCTCCATATACCTCTCTCAGCTGCCCTTGAAGAGTCCCTGTAATATTTGATAGCCTCTGATCTAATCTCTTGCATAGAAGATAATCTTTGACCATCCTTGAGTATGGAAGAAATTATGTTTACTCATCTGCGAGAGCTAGCTGTGAGATGGAAAAATTTTGTGTTGGCATCCCCCTCCTTTAGCCAAAGTTGTCTTGATCGTTCACTCCAGTCCATCTCCTGTTTCAAGTCCCCCTCCGCCACCACGTCCTACCACATCTTCCTAGCATCAACCTCAGCATCAAATAGGGGACCTGCTGCCTCCTTAGCATCCAATACTTGGATTTCATTCAGAGCCTCAAGCTACCTTTGCTGCCTTAGAGAATACACCACAGCACCATACTCCTTCAGCATTATGCATAGAGCGGTTAGCTTAGAGGCAAGCGTGACAATGGTTGAACCCTCCACCTGTTTGGCACCCCACCACATCTCAATCATCTGACGGAACCCCGGTTCTCTCTGGCATGACTGTCTAAATTTGAAATAAGATCCTGCGTGTATCTGTTCCCCACTATCCCAAACCAAGGGGGTGTGATTTGAGAAGGGGTGGTCCAGCCCAAAGATAATAGACAACTAGAACGTGTCTAGAAGAGTGGCATTCCAAACAAATCTATAAATCTTTGACATAAGGCCACTGCCATTTCTCTAAGTAAACTCAACTCCTGAAGATGGATATTCGTTTAAACCAAGAACTTGAACCACCAGCTGGAACCCAAGTGAAGCACTGTCCACTGCACCAATTGGCCTGTCACTCCCTGTCAGTACACAGTTAAAATCCCCACCCACTAGCCAGGCATCCCCTTGTATAAGCTCTGCAGTTGCAGCCCAGTCTTCCCATAGTTCATGCCTTCCTAAAGCGACACATGATCCATAAACACCAGTAATATAAAAAAACTCCTTCCCCCTAACTTCTTTGGAATTTACAAGTCACCAGGTGCCGAGCTCTATGCACCTCTAGTAGCTGTAACCATGCCTTTTCCCACCATAGAGCATTGCCCCCAGATCTGCCATGTGCATTAAGCATCACACATTCAGCCACCCCCTCATTCTTCATTTCATTCCAGACCCTATCATCCTCATTTTCAATGTGTGTTTCTTGTATAATTGCATAATCAATCTCCCACTCTGTCAGGTGTCTCAAGAGAGAAGCCCTCCGGCTCTTTTCGCACAGCCCACATGCATTCCATGTAAGGACTCTCATCATCCTCTTTTTGTATCCCCCCTCCTTGAATACTGTACCTTGCCAACTTGCATAATGGCAGCCACAACATTTTCATCAAGTTTCAAATTTGTGGTCTACCGCCTCTGCCTAAGCCTATATGGCGATCTGCCCAACCCAACCTTGGTAGTTGATCCAGCTCCAAATTTCTGACCTTTCATATCTTGTTTTTTTTTTGAAACTGTGAGGAAAGCTATCGTGAAACGATAGAAATCCGGAGGGGAATTTATTTCAAATTAAACAAACATTACAGAATAGATCCCCAACTATGTATGAGGGACCAGCACTCATTTACAATTATCTCACACCGAACTGGTCTCTCTTGAAATAGCTTTTCATTTCTCGCCCTCCACGCACACCACAAGGTGGTGGCCATACACCCGTGTGGTCGTCGAGGTGTGTTAAACCTCTGCCAAAGGGAATCCTAGGTAGGTAGAGGTTCCTGGCAAGTTCTCCTCCATAGTTTGTCTGTGACCAAGCATGAGGAAAAAATATGAGATGCACTGTCAGTGTGTAATCCACAGAGATGTCAGACTTTTAACATTGTCCCCATTCTTCTATGTCTAAAGTCACTCGTGATCAAGCCTTCCCTCCTGCAAAGCCATAAGAAAATTTGCACTTTCAATGGAATCTTCAATAGCCAAATTTTCTTATCAATCGGGTCACTCTCCACATTTGTGTTTGACCTGGTAATCCTTTCATAACCCTGCTGCGTTCAAAATTTCCCATTCCAACCATATGTATCAGCCACACCTTGTCTAGGATGAATCTGCTGCAATGCAGATAACAAGCTCTGCCTATCCTCCCATTGCCGTGTGCCTGTTCTACTCAATTTAGACCCTTCCAACCTCCAGCAATTCCCTGCAACAGACCACAGGTTGCTGACAGTAGCTTCTTTGTCTGCAGCTGCAGCATGTGCTCTTGGATAAGCATCTCTTAGCATCCCCATAATTGACCACTGCTCATTCCAGAAGGTAAAATCACATCGATCTCAAAGCCTAGGCTGCATTAGGTGCCAAGTGCTTTTGATTGCAAGGATAACTGATCTCCAAAAAGGGGATGGTTTGGTTGGCTGTAGCCTCTTCAGTGCACTGTTGGAGTCACCGTAGCAGTCTCTGATCAGGTCTATCCAAATTTCATCCTTGCCCTCAAAGATCTTGATTGCCCATTTGATCAGAAGAGCCTCATTGAATTCCTTAAGTGCTTTAATCCCCAATCCACCCATTTCCTTTGGCCTACAGATCTTTTCCTATTTCACAGGCTGCATGAACCTCCCCTCATGACCAACCCCTTTCCAAAAAAATTTCTTCCGCATTACGTCCAACCATTTCCAAATAGATTTCGGGGCCTTAAAGATGCTGAAATAGAACACCAGGATGGAAGTTATCACTGAGTTTAGGAGAATTAGTCTCCCACCCATTGACAGAAATTTGCTACTCCACCCTTTCAATTTGACAGAAACCTTATCAAAAAGAACATTCCAATCATTCTTCAATTTTGTAGCTCGTAATGGCAGTCCCAGATATTTAATTGGCAGCTTAGACTGAGGTGTACCCAATGTAGTCTGTAGAATCTTTTGTTCCTGCTCATTCATGCCAAAGCATATCAAAGTACACTTTTCTCTATTCAATTTCAGACCTAACATATCCCCAAAAATCTTCACCATATGCCCTAGAGCATGGGCAGCAGAATTGGACCCTTCCACAAAAAAAATAGTGTCATCTGCATACTGTAAAATAGGAGCCAAGGACCTCCTTTTGGAAAGTAAGTACCCTCTGATGACCCCCACCTCTGTCATTTTGCAACCATATCTTGCGAGCCCATCAACTGCAAGGTTAAAGATCAAGTGGGCTAGAGGACATCCTTGTCTAACCCCACATTGAGGTTGAATCCAAGCACCACATGGTTTCCCATTGATCAGTGGGGAGAAGGAAGTAGTTGTGATACATCGCTTCATCCACTGCATCCATAAAGGGGGCAAACCTCTCCTTTTGAATACCTCCCAGATGTATGGCCATGAAATCGAATCTTAGGCCTTTTGGAAGTCAACTTTCCACATAAATGCCTTACATTTCCTTCTATGCCATCCACTCACCATTTCTTGGGCCATAATGAAAGATTCTTGGAGGGATCTGTTGGGTAAAAAGGAAGACTGCACAGGGTGAATCAAGCTTTGTAGGGTAGTTCTCAGTCTGTTTGCCAATATCTTACTCACCACTAGGTAGATGGAGTTCGATAAAGAGATCGGTCTGAAATATGAAAACTTCTCAGCTCCCATAGTCTTTGACAGTAAAAAAGGATATGACTTATTGATATTATTGAAACCTGCATTGCCCTTCTCAAACTCTCTTATGACTTCCATCACCTCCTTGCCAATCATGCTCCACATTTTTTACAGAAGAACACTTGTATCCCATCAGGTCCTGGGGAACCTTCCATATTAAGCTCATTAATAGCATTCAAGGTTTCCTGTTCAGTGATGGTTGCTATCGGTTGAGAGGCTTGATCACTTGTAACTCTTGGCGCACACAGCCATCCACCATTCCCCTCTCTTTGTTGCCCGAGAAGCCCCCTGAAGTACCTGATAGTCTCTGTCCTTATTTTCTGCATAGAGGATAGTCTGTGCCCATCTTTGAGAATGGAAGAGATATAATTTACACGCCTCCTAGAGCTAGCCGCAAGATGAAAGAATTTTGTGTTGGCATCTCCCTCCTTGAGCCATAATTGTCTTGATCTCTCCCTCCAATCAATCTCCCATTTGAAATCTTCCTCCACTACCACCCCCTGCCACATTTTTCTATCTGCAAGCTCCTCATCAGATAGAGGACCTGCTGCTTCCATAGAATCCAGCCTTTGGATGTTGTTCAGAGCCTCTACCTGCCTTTACTACCTCAATGTGTCCACAGTATCACCATATTCTTTCAGAACTGTACGTGGGGCTGCCAGCTTGGAGGCCAATCTGATAGTAGCTGAGCCCTCGACTTGTTTGGCCGGCCACCATGAGCCGATCATCTGATGGAATCCAGGTTCTCTCAACCAAGATTTTCTAAGCTTGAAGTATGAGCCTACTTGGATCTCTTCACCACTATCCCAAACCAAAGAAGTATGGTCAGAGAAAGGGCAGTTCAAGCCAGCAACACTTGACATTTGAAATCTATCAAGGATAGTCACATTTCCAAAGAATCTATCAATTTTAGATAGTAAGTCATTACCATTGCACCAAGTGAACTCAACTCCTGATGATGGATATTCATTCAGGTCAAGGGATTGAACCACCAACTGAAATCCAACAGCTAAACTATCTGTAGCACCATATGGCCTGTTTGTCCCTGTCAGCACACAATTGAAGTCTCCTCCTATCAACCAAGCTTCCCCTTGCACCAGTTCGGCCACAGTAGCACAGTCCTCCCATAGTTCCTATCTCACAGATGCAGCACAAGGGCCATACACGCCTGTAATCCAGATAATATCATGCCCCTGGTGAGTTTGGAACTTGCAAGTCATCAGAAGTCTAGCCTTGTGTACGTCCAAAATGTGTGCCCAGGCCCTTCTCCACCAAATAACAATGCCCCCCGACCTACCATGTGCATTAAGCATCACACATTCATTCGCCCCCGCAATCAAGTCATTCCATACTATATCAGACTCATTCTCAATGTGAGTCTCTTGAATGATTGCACAATCGATCCCCCACTCTCTCAAGTATCTCATCAAAGAAGCCCTCCGGATTTTGTCACGCAACCCACGCACATTCCATGTGAGGACTCTCATCTTCCTTCACGAGATCCCTCCCCCCTTTGATTCTGACATTTACATACCTGCATAATCGCGGCAACCTTGTTTTCATCCAGAAGCAGATCAGCCTTTGGTTTCCTCTGCCTGAGGCTATAGGGTGACCTGCCCTTACCAGATTTGGTACAAGATCCAGTACCAAATTTTAGACCCTCCACTTCTTGCAACCTCTATTGGACCTACAATGAGTTAGGCAAAATCTCTTGTAACACCTACACCTCACTGTCATCAGCGTCTAGTTGTATACTCCCTGCATCTTCAATCATAGGCCTCACTGTTTCCTTATTGATTCCTCCTTCTTCTCAACCATCATCTTCCCCTTTTCCCCCAGATGATGGTCCTTGCGCTTTTTGGTAGTTGGGGACCCTTTAGAAGAAGGCCTACGCAAGACCTGTAGGTTCACCTCTTCAATAGCTCCAAAATTAGACGACCTATCATGCATCTTCTTCGTAACACTGTCAGCCACCGTGAAACTCAGTAGCAACAGCCAAGAACTTCCCCTACATCTCAGAATCAGTCTGTCAGGGATCGATCCTGATTTGAAAACATCAACCATCACATTCAGAATCCGTCCATTGCCCTCCATCAGCCCTACTTCCACACCTTCTGCCATTAAGGCAAATCTAGATATCATGGTCACCACCACCTCCCTAGACCTCAGGTGTAGCGGCAGACCTTTGATCTCAAGTCTCCCTGACTTGGAGCCCAATCTCTAAGGTGGCCTCTCCGGCAAAGCTCCATCAAAGGGGGAGGCTGACCTCCAAATCACCATTAGGCCATCACGGAAGCTTGATTGAAAACGCAATCTTTCAACATCCATCATCCCCAATCCAAAAAGAACAAAACGTGTAGGTGACAGGGAAGTGATTTGCCAAGAGTTAGTCGATGGGGAGAGAGAGCTTACCAGATTATGCAGGTTTTCTGAGGTCAGGCTACCGGTCATTACCTCTCTGATCAATGCCCCTCTCAGTATCAACTCTACTACTCTTATGTTCTCTGTCATAGGGACCTCGACATCGACCGTATGACCCCCATAGGTACGAGGGGGCGATGGTGGCGGCGGCTGTGCCCTAACATTCAAATCTCCAGAGCAAAAATTTGGATGGCCTTTTATCTGCCCACCAGATATCTTACATGAATCTCGCTTGTGGCCATAGCCACCGTACGCCAGGCACACAATGAGAGAAAGACAAATGGCTGCCGTATGGCCCCACTGCCGACACCGGAAGCACATGATCCTTCTGTTATCCCTTGCTCTCCCTCTATCTGTCCTCCTCAAATCCGCCTCCCTTCTTCTAGAGTCATCAGATTCTCTCCTCTCCTTCCGCCTCCATGCCCTAGACCTCCATGTAGTCCAGCCCTCGTCTTCCCCGATTCTACCGCCTACCGCCCCATGGTTGCCTACCGCCGTCGGCATGGTCCCACCCCACCTTTCATATCTTGTAAATTGGAGTGAACTCCCGATGAATTACCCAAAGAATTATTTGAGAACTCTTTCAGGACTCATTCTTCAGTTATGTCAGTCAATGGCTGAGATGCTGCCACTACCTCACCCATGATTGTCTCTTCCTCAACCATGTCTATCTCCACTGTAGCCGTATCCACCAAATCCTCCTCCCCAAGGTGGTTGTCCTTATGTTTCTTGGTCGTTGGTGCTTCTTTAGGAGTCAGCCTACCCGTCAGATGTACATCATTCTCCTCATTAGTAGCCTGCACATAAGACGTCTTATCCTGACCCTTCTCCCCAACTGTAACATCCACGATAAAGCTTAAGATTAGCAGCCATGAGCTTCTCGCACATCGAAGAATTAGCCTCTCTGGGATAGACCCTGCCTTGAAAACGTCCACCAAAACATTTAGAACCTGTCCATCTCCCTCAATTATACCTACCTCAACATCCTCATCCAACCTAGAAAATCCTGATATCATGGCCGCCACTACCTCTCTTGATCTTAGATGAAGCAGTAGACCTCTGATAGCCAATCTCCTTGATCTAGAGCAGCCCTCTGTGGTGGTCTCTTAGGCAGAGACCCATCGAAAGGGGAGACTAATCTCTAAATCACCAACAACCCTTCAAAGGCACTCAATTGAAAGCGCAGGCGTTCCATGTCCATCAGCTCCAAACCAAAAAGCACAAAGCGTGTGGGGGTGAGCAACATGATCTTCCAACCATCGATCAACAAGGATAGAGAACTTACCAACTGCTGGAGCTTTCTCGGTGCGGGGTTCCGATCATCACTTCTCCAATCAGCGCCCCTCTCAGCACCAATTCGGTCTTTTTGATATCCTCTGTCATAGGGATTTCAACGTCAACAGTATGTCCCCTAAAGATACGAGGGGCTGGTGATGTCGGCGACTGTGCTCTCATATTCAATACTCCAGGGTGCATAGTGGTCTCTCCTTTCTCCTGCCCTCTATTGACCATGTAGGAGTCCCGATTATGATCATGCCCCCCACATGAAAGACATACCAGGGGGTGGCGACACACCGTCGCCATGTGTCCTCGCCGTCAACATCTGAAGCAGACAATCTCCTTACCGCTCCGGGATCGACCCATGTTCGCCTTTCCCATGCCAGCCTCCCTTCCACCAGCTTCCATGAATCCTCTTCTTTCCCTTCTCCAAGCCCTGGATCTCCAAGTTGTCCATCTAGCAACATCACAGCTTCTCCCTCCTGTCACCCTAAAATTTCCTTCCATCCTTCAGCCCTGAGAAACCCTCCAAATCGCAAAAATCGATAACGTGCAAATTCACAAGTCTAGTCTTTTTACCATGGGCTCTATGACAATATCAAACTCTTTGTCAATCAACCTATGGAGACATCATGGGTCAGCATGAAGACATGCTTTGGGGAATTCTCGATAACATGTGCAAGAACTCCCTGAACAATGAGTCATTGGGTGTGTACTGATAAGCTCAAATTTGTGAGCTAATTAAATGTCTAAATGCTTAAACATTAAGGTAACGCATCCATTTATTTAGAATGCATTAGGATGTAAATAGATTAATTTATATTTCTAATTTAATTACATAATTCATGCATTGCATTCATAGTTAAAGGCATTTGGAATTGACCTAGAATGCCATGTAAATAGGCACATTACATGCATTATTTTAATTAACATAGAACTTAATGATTTGCGTATAAATAATCCTAATATTTTATTTTATTAATTTTCTCCTTCTTCCCCAAGTAACCTCTCCACTTTCGCCTCCTGCGCTTTAACTCTTCGCCAGCTACCTGCACTCAAGACCCATATTCAAGGAGGAGCGGGAGAGGTGGATTTGGAGGGGGCAGCAACGACTAAAATGGAGAGGAGGAGGTAGTTGTGCTTAGTGAGACGTCGCCTACCCCATCACCGTGCATCCTACCATCACTGTGGTCTCTACGGCCAAGCCTCGCCACACCGTGGTCCAGCGGAGTGACAGGCCACTCCGCCAAGCTGACGACCTCGGCCACTTACCGTGAGCGTGTGCCTCATCGACCATGCGAAGAACTTCTTTCTTCTTTCTTTTTATTCTCTCTTTTCTTTTCTTTTGCATGATACTATTCATCATCACCTTCGTTACTCCGTTTAAAGCCCTCAACGAACCCACCACCACCATCACCTCAGACCACCTTCATGCCAAAGCTGCCAGTAATAGCCAGCCTCTCCTCCCGTGTGCTCCATGCCTTCCTGCATGCATAGTAGTAGCAAGTAGCCCCAGCTAGTCTCCAGTGCACATGACCTCACTGCACCCCCCCACTGTGCCTCTACCTACTCGAGCAGCATCCCACACACACGCACAGCCAGCGCGACCAGTAGTGCACCTGCGCGTGTAGCCGCCCAGCATGCATAGCCCTCCTGCACCGCACATAGGCACTACCGGTCCATGCAGCAGCTGTAGCTGCAGCACCACGCGCACTGTTGGTGCTAGAGCACCACGATCATTTGTTTTGATGAAAACAAAACACGTGTTATTTAACATTTGCAATTTGAGTCCTAGATTTCAGGTCAATTGCAAATGTGGACGTGTTTAGACGGAGTTCGAGCTTGCATCCAGGACGGATTGGAGGAGCTTGACGGAAAACAGAGGAGGTTCGCGTGGAGCGAAAGATTGAAGATGGAAGGAAATGAAGAATAGGATAGATTTCCTTCTTTTGTACTTGTTGTATTTTTCGTTTCTTTTGTTGCTCTTTATTTCCTTAGATATTTCATGTTAAAGAGCCTCAAAGAACCCTAACAGTAGTCCTAGGAACACCGGCACAACCCTAGGATACTTAGGTTTTCTGTAGAATACTTAGAAAACCAATATAGGGTTCAAACAGACTTTCCAGACGTCTAATTCCCAAATCAGACGTCTGATAATGTATTTTAAGACGTCTGACTATTGTTTCAGACGTCTGATAACTGTTAGGCTGGACATAGTTAGTTCTGTCTGATGAAATCAGACGTCCAGACCTTAGACCAGACGTCTTAGGAGACGTCTGATGACTTTGCCAGACGTCCAATTAGTGGACCGTTGGCTGGCTTCGCAAACACTCCAGATATGACCGTTAGAGCCTTATCAGACGTCCATAGGACTGTCCAGACGTCTGATAAATGACCGTTTTGCCTCGGCTGACCCAAAATCTCTTCTCAGAGATTTTCTAGCCGTTGCAACGTTTGGAAATCAATTCCCACAGTAAAAGTAGGTTTCCAGACGTCTAGACATAGTGCCAGACGTCCTGTATGTCGTCTGATGGACTTGCGTAAAAACCTTGTTTAGATCTGATCCAAGTCAGGGAGAGACCCGCCCAAAATCAGACGTCTGACCTTTGAATCAGACGTCTTATAGTGAACTTCCAGACGTCTGATGATAGAATTAGACGTCTGATAAGCCTGTCAGAACAATGATTGTTCCTGATTTCGGGCTGATTCACTTGGGCTTTGTTTCCAACGGCTATAGAACCTTTCTTAAGCCTTCCAAAGCCTTCCTAAGGCCTCTATAAATAGAGGGGAGCCTTTACACACCAAGATACACCTAGAGAGACCAAGATTCACAAGAAACAATTTGTATTACACTTTCCACTCTCTTGTGTCCTAGCTAGCTCTTGCTCTCCAAGCTCAAGCACCATTCTCTTGAGAGCATCAAGCTGTTGCGCACCCGCTCTCCCGCCGTAGTTCACGAGAGCGAAGTTGCGCCGTCGCGTGGCTCACGCACCGCGTCATCGTCGACGCACTCCTTGCAAAGGGGAGTTTCCTAAATCCTATAGAAGCTTAGGTTTATTACTTTGTTGGCTCTATAGGTTTGTTGTTTACTTTACCTTTGTCTTTTGGTTGGGTATTCGCTTTGCGAATTCCCGTCTCCTTCGTGGGACAAAATCCTTCTTGTGTTGAGAAGGGGTTGAGGAACGCTACCCTCGTACTTGTAGCGTGGTTGTACTAAGGTTGAATCACCCTCGTTTTAAAGTGATTCGTTTAGTGGATTTGATCAACTAGGTTGATCGGAAAATCCTAACTCGAGAGGGTTAGGTGGTGGTTTTCACCCGGTTTGGGTTTCCACCTAAAATTACTTGTGTATTTTGCGATTGATTTTTGTGAGATTGCTTTATATTTTATTTCCGCATTTTTTACGTCACACTGATCTCACCCCTCCAAGTAGGGAAATTACACGCACGACCACACATCCTCCAGCAGCTCTACCCGCATACGCCTGCACGTTGTGCCTCCAACGAGCAGCACCTCCAACGACCTCCCGCACCGTGCGCAGCAACCATCCCACGCACGCGCATGTCCCCTTACGCCTCCAGCCCATGCGTCGAGCTGCTTCACAATAGCAGTAACCAACCCATCACCGCAGCCCCTCTCTGCTTCATCCGGCCGACTTTGACCACGCCACACCTCACTGCTACCACCACCAGGTGCACGTTGGCCTCGCCCACCTCCGGTGAAGACTACGTTGCCGATCATCTCCTCCATCATGCATGAGAACCCACAAAGAAAATGCTCTATTTCTTGTGGATTAGTAATTAATTTTCGTTGCCACTGCAAGATTGAGTTTCTTGAATTTATTAATTAAATATTATGGCTAATTTATGCAAGTGACCTTCCTCTTTCTCATAAATGCCATTTTAGCATGATCTCTTCTTGTTTTCTTAATTTGAAGGCAGATTTGGATCGATTTCTTGACGAAATTAATAGTGAACATCGATTTTTGACCCTTGCGAGTTTGTAATAGCCAATGCCTCCCTGTGGACACGACCTTCTCCTAATTGAGTTGTTATTTTAATTATTTTGATTAGTCAATTTTCCACCACTTAGAAATAGAGCGACAAATCATCTTAATCATCGTTTTCGGAAGCAAAAATTGACTCGTCAAATGGCACCGTTGCCGGGGAGGCAACATGCTTAATTAAATCACATTCATTCATTTGTTCACATTGATTCAAATTTTTGAAGCACATTTAACTTTGTATCCTGTTGTTCTGGTGTGAGTGCATACTTTTTGCAACACATTCTACGACTTGCCATCACTCCAATTATCGTGAGAGGTGACCCTTGATGTCACTAGAGTAGAAATTGTTCAAGCCACCTTGCAAGGAACCAGATTGCCAGGAGGGGAAGGATGAGGATGTGACGATCATCTCCACACGCTTAATCTCTAATTTGATTAGAGTAGGATTAAGACTTTAGACTTGATTTTCCATGCACATTTGGTTTAAGACCCTTGTTCTGGGGTAATTTTAGGGGTTTGTTCCCTGAATTTCATTTAGGCCCATGTTGGGTAACTTTTTGGGAGCCTATTCCCTTTTCTTTAGATTTTTACTTTCTTTTGTGGATTGATTTTATTTTTCTTACTTGTGCATAAGTAGCTAAAAAAAAAACAAAAACAAAAAAAAAACACGAGCTGCCTACCTTAAGATGACCATTTAGGTGTGAATGAGCAGCCTCTAGATTTTATTTTGCATTTACGTGCATCTCATTGAAGATTGTGGGAGGCAAGTTACGTTCTCTTTTACTTTGCATCCATATATTGTTCATGCATTTGCATCTGGATGTAAAGACAAGACCACCTAATTGAATTGAAAAGATCTAACAAGTGGTTATATATTTTATTGCAAAAGGACTTTAAGTTAAGGAGGAACACTAAAAACCAAGGACTTGAATTGAGACATTATGCTGTAGTTCAAAATTCAAAACTTGAAATTTTTACTGTGTATGCACACTTGTATCTCTTGCACCATGGCACGCCTTTAAACACTCCTAGGTCTTGGAACTATTAGGACAAGAGCCCTCCTACTGTTGGATTATGAAGTGTTCAGAACTTGAGATCAAAGGTTTTGTAAATGCAAAGAGGGGGATACCTTGTCATGGATTTTTGCATCGTTAGGCTGCGATCGACGATCCGAATCCATCCGTGCGGTCGGATTTGTCGTTTGAAGTGTTGATTGACACCATCTTGGCCCTTGATCTTCTAGGGTTCTCCGATCTCTATTTGATGCTATAGATGTCTGATTAGGGCGATCTTGGAGCCGTTGAACTCCAATCATCCCCTAATCAAATCTGTATGGTTGGACCTTCGATCCGAGGCCCCGATAAAAAGTTGGCCCTGCCCATGAACATAAAAGGAGACAATTAACCTCCATTTTATTCAAACTACTTTAAATGGAAGATGATACATGTTATGAAATATTTATAGCATGCAATGCAATCCTATGCTTAAGAACATGCAAAATAGACATCTTAAGCAGTGTAAACATGTTTACGTCAGTGATCCATATGAGATTCCTGATCAACCCAAGGATGAGAATGACTTGGGTGAAAATATAGTTGCTAGGATGGAACACAAAATCATGTTCGACACATCTACTTTGCAACCACCAACACCCAGATCCAATCATGAAATGGTTCTTTACACCATTTCTGATTACACCACACGGGTCCCTCCATTCCTTTTTCACCACTTTCAGGACCCATATGACTGGTGTCTGACGTGTGCTTATGCGTGTGTGTTAAGAAGTGTCGTTATAGTCGCACTTTCAACGTCGATTTTAAAGAAAAGAGACGGAGGTGAGTCCGAGTGTCGGTCTCAAGGAGGCGTGAAAATCGGATTTTTCATATCACTTGTTGTCACGGAAAGCGCGAAGTTTTGTTTATGAAAGGTGCGGTTTGAAAAGCGAGAGAGAGAGATTAGGGTTAGAGTTGTTTCTTGCTTGATCATGCAACTTAAACAAAAATTAAAGTAAACAACTGAACAGAAAGTAACTTCATTAATAATGCACTTTTAGTTCATAGCTTACAACATTAAATACATGCTCAAACAAAAGTAATGGAAATCTTAAAGAGAGGAAGAGAGGGAGAGAGGTGAGGTAGCCACGACGGTAGAGGAGGCTCCGTTGGTGACTCATCCTCTCTGGCGATTACAAGAGGGCCTAAAGCTAGCTAGGAGAGGGGTAGAGTAGTTGCAAGGGAAGTGAATGTCTTGAATGAGTGGTTGGAGGGGGTTCAAATAGGGTTAAGGGCTTTCTAAAAGAAGAAGGGGCTTTAGCGACGTCTGGGACGTCACTAAAACCATTCCAAAAGCATCGGTGAAGCCCTCCAGCCTGTTTGTCAACCACCCGCACCGTTCTTCTTCGCGCTCGATCCGCAGCTGCTGCTTGAGATCCATCCGATCGATGATTGGACTGCTGAGATCTCCCCTTGGATGCGCTCGGATAGCGCCTCGGGCGTGCGTGTGCGCGGGCGTCGTCTCCCAGCGTGCGCCCGCGCGTGAGCGCTCGCAATCTGTCGGTGCGTCACGTGGCGCGATCTCGGCCGCCCGCTGCTGATCAGGCAGCCCACTTTAATCGCGTGCATCCTTCGTCTTCAATTTTACGCACCGCGCGGCTCAAACCCACGTCGCGTGCGTGCGGCCGTGCGTGCTAACCGTTGCACCACACCCACACTTTGTCGCGGCGACTGCGCGGTTCTCGACCGTCCGATCGAAGATTGACGATCGAGATTTGATCTCAGTTGATGGATGAAGTGGCGTGCGGTGGAGCGGGGGTGACATGATGCAACAAGGACCGTTGATCACCAGATCAATGGTCAGAACTTCTTGGGCCCATTGTAGGAGCTCCGAATGTCGGATTTGGCTGATCTTGAGTCCATTGGACTCCGTTCGTCGTTCTGAATCCATCCGTGCGATCCGGTTGCTCATCTGAGGCCTACTTTGACAAGTGCTTACATAAATGGCATTAATATAGTTTTATAAGCAATCTTGGTATATGATGCATGCAATGCTCCCATTCTACTTATGTTGTGCCTTTTATTCTTAAGATGGGCCCTGTTTAAAAGAGTTATCACCCCCATGTGCAGTGTTATCATACCCCCATGGTTACTCTTTACTAGTCCCTAGCAAGGTTTAGTGTAGCCTTTATTTTCTTTCAGAATTTAAGAAGTAATTGCTTACACACTTCGTCACTTGTCAATAGGAGGACATATACCAAGATCTTAATCTACAAAGACTAAGTAGCGCTCGGGTGTCTGCCAAAATACGAGTCGCCTGAATCCTTGCTTTAATGTATAACTTTACATGTGTATATATATATATATTTTAGAATTTTTTCGGAATTCAGTGTGGGTTAGTAACTTTTTACGGCTACCCAACCCACCCAAAACTCGATCAAAACCCTAAGTGCTAAGCATCTTGGTGTAAAGATTGTGATAGACTCACTTAACGGTAATTCAGACAGACTTCGGGTTTCTACGCCATTAGGTGACCGGAAGAGGAAATATATTTGCCTGAAGGTGTATTTGTTCTATTGGTAGCTTTCTCCCTACGTTTGTTTTAATTGGGGACAACACAAGGATTTTTCCAATGTATATCTCCCCGGCTTGTACTACTTCCCCGCTTCTTCCTTAAGTGTTTTGGTTCTTTTTGTGCAGTTATTGAGCTGGGCTCTGGACAACTGACTAATGGGCTGTTACCCATGATCAGTTGCCAGCCATACTCGTGCAGTGAAGTGTGGTATATTTTCTTTTCTTCTCCTTTATTTTTTTTTTTCGTAGGTGGCTTCCCTGATCTCAAATGTACCTAGAGGCAATGAAGAAGAAATGGTCCCATGGCCGGGTTCTAGACAACCTGCCAATGGGCTTTTACCCACGACAACTTGCCAGCCATACCACCCTAGAGAGCTCATTAGCTACCCAATTTCTGTCAAAATCTCTGAGAAGTGAGTCTGTGCAAAAATGTGTGTAGATGCTTAGACTCAAAGTTTTTCTGAGTTAGAGGGTGAGTTGATAAGTCGTATACTTATCACCTTATTTAGTAGGTGGATTAGAATAGCTTGAGGTTGCAAGGATTCGAAGCTAAATCCATATTTTAACGGACACCAGGGCTGATTGAGCCTGAAGGCCTGAAAAGTCTAAGTGTTTAAGTTTTTTTTGTATTATTTTCCACTATTGACAAGTTTCTAATGCCTAAGTTTTCTTCCTAAATTCATTTTTTTTATTATTCAGACTGATTAAATGAGCTCAGGATTATGCAATTTACCACCCCCCCATGCTTAAGTTGGACAATGTCCTCATTTTCAAGTACATGGATGCATAAGGGTTCAAAAAGATAGTACCTGAGTGATGTAAAATATTGGATCAGTCTGAATCCTCTGGGTTGCCTCCCAGGAAGCGCTGAGTTTAATGCCTCCAGCTGGGTGGTGCTCTGTGTCATCCCTCAACGAGGGTGACACTCTCCTTTGGGGGAACCTGGGCCTGGAAGTGCTTCAATCTTTAACCATTAACTGTAAAAGTGTGCCAAGTGTTAGGATCAGCGATTTCGACCGCCCCATTAGAGTAGGGCTTAACCACCCGAAATGGTCCTGTCCATTTGGACCTAAGTTTCCCCGAGAAGAGTTTTAGGCGGCCGTCAAACAGCTAGACTTGCTGGTTAGGCTCAAAGGTTTTTCTATGAATGAGTCGTTCGTGGATGGCTTTCATTTTCTCCTTATACAGTCGACTATTGTCAAAGGCGTCCCGACGAATTTCTTTGAGCTCAGATAGTTGGAGCATCCTCTGCGCACCGGCTAACTGGGAATCCATGTTACATTGCTTGACAGCCCAGTAAGCCCGATGTTCCAATTCGACAAGAAGATGGCAGGCTTTGCCAAAGACCAGACGATAAGGCGACATGCCTATCGGGGTCTTGAAAGCGGTCCTGTATGCCCATAGGGCATCATCAAGTCGTGTGGACCAGTCTTTTCTGTCAGGTCTCACAGTCTTTTGTAAAATGGTCTTGATTTGTCTATTTGAGACCTCGGTCTGCCCATTTGTTTGTGGATGATACGGGGTAGCAATGCGGTGGTTCACCCCATATTTTCTAAGTAGGGCACGAAATTGGGAATAGATAAAATGGCTTCCACCATCACTGATCATGTCCTTGGGTATTCCAAACCGGGAAAAGATGTTCTTCTTAATAGAGTCCATGACAGTCCTGTGATCGCATCGGCGGGTGGCGATGGCTTCAATCCATTTGGAAACATAGTCTATCGAGACCAAGATGTATTCAAAGCCGTTGGATGGTGGAAAGGGGCCCATAAAATCGATACGCCAAATGTTGAATATTTTGACAATCAAAATGGGCTGGAGGGGCATCAAATCTTTCTTGGTCATGGTCCCTGGCATTTGGCAGCGTGAGCAACTCTTGGCAAAGTTGTGTGCATCCTTAAATGGGGACAGCCAGTAAAATCCAGACTGCAAAACTTTTGCAGCTATTTTCTTTCCAGAGAAGTGGCCACCACAAGCCTGGTCATGACAAAAGGAAAGCACACTCTAAACTTCATCTTCAGGGATACACCTCCTGATGATCTGGTCAGCACAGAGGTGAAACAGCCTGGGATCATCCCAGAAATAGTGCTTCGCCTCAGCCAAGAACCTGTCCCGTTGCTGTCTGGACCAGCTGTGTGGGGTTTGTCCTACAACTAGGTAGTTGACGTAGTCAGCATACCATGGCATTTTCTTGTCTTGCACAGCCAGGATGTGTTCATCAATGAAGGCGACAGATAGAGGTAGGGAGGGTCCAATGTGGTCTGGATGAAGTCAAGACAAGTGGTCAGCCACCACATTCTTTGATCCAACCTCGTCTCGGATTTCCAGGTCAAATTCCTACAAAAGCAGGATCCATCTGATGAGCCTAGGCTTTGCATCCCTCTTGGCCAACAGGTGTCGGATGGCTGAATGGTCAGTGTAAATCGTCACATGGGATCCTAGCAAGTACAATCGGAACTTTTCAAGTCCAAAGACTATAGCGAGCAGCTCTTTCTCTGTGACCATATAATTTCGTTGGGCCTCGTCCAACGTTTTGCTCGTGTAGTAGATCACCATGGGCTTATTATCTTGCCATTGTCCCAGGATAGCGCCTATGGCAAAATCTGATGCATCACACATAATTTCAAAGTACTGAGACCAGTCTGGGGGTTGAAGTACAGGTGCGGTGGAGACTAAGTTCCGGAGGGTGTGATAAGCCTAGATGCAACCAGGAGACATGCGGAACAAGGCGTCGTTGGCTAGAAGGTCGGTCAAGGGTTTGGAAAGCTTGGAAAAGTCTTTAATGAACCTTCGGTAGAAGCCAACATGTCCTAGGAATGAGCGAATCTGTTGGACCGAGCTAAGTGGAGGAAGTTTGGAAATCAAATCAACCTTAGCCCGATCTACCTCGATGCCTGTATGCGATGCTATGTGACCGAGGACAATTCCTTCTTGAACCATAAAATGGCTCTTTTCCCAACTTAACACCAGATTAACCTTGATACATCATTTCAGGATTTTCTCCAAGTTACTCAGACAATGGTCGAATGAATTCCTGAATACAGAGAAATCATCCATAAAGACGTCTAAGTACTCACCCACCATTTCTGAAAAAATGGCTAGCATGCAACGCTGGAAGGTCGCAGGTGCGTTGCATTACCGGAACGACATTCGACGGAATGCAAACGTGCCATACGGGCAAGTGAATGTGGTCTTTTCCTGATCTTCCGGAGCAATTGCGACTTGGTTATATCCTAAATATCCATCCAGGAAGCAAAAATACTTCTGCCCTACCAATCTTTCAGGGATTTGGTCAATGAATGGTAAGGGACATGATCCTTCTTAGTGGCTTCATTGAGCTTCCTATAATCAACACACACCCGCCATGCAGTGGTGGTGTGGGTGGGGATGGATTCGCCATGATCATTGGTGACAACGGTGAGCCTAGCTTTCTTGGGAACCACTTGAGTGGGGCTCACCCAAGGGCTATCGGAGATAGGATAGATAATGTCGGTGTCAAGCCACTTGATAATTTCTTTCTTAACGACCTCCCGCATGTTTGGGTTTAAACGTCTTTGCATCTGGCGGGAGGGTTGTGCCCCATCTTCCAGGTAAAACTTATGGGTACAATAGGTGGGGCTAATTCCTCTTAAGTCCGAAATGGTCCAACCAATGGCGGCCTGATGTTCTGAAAGGGCCGCAGTCAACTTGAGTTCCTGATCCTTGGTTAGATGAGAATTAATAATCACTGGGAAGGTCTGGTCAGGTCCCAAGAAGACATACTTGAGATTCTCGGGCAATGGCTTAAGTTCGGGTGCGGGTGGAACCATAGTTGATGGGAAAGGAAAGGGCGGGAGTTGACCAACATCGATCTCCTCAAATGGTGTTGGTGATGGTACTCAGCCTTACAGAGGTCCACGGGTAGTGACGGATTAGAACAGTCATTACGGGTTTGGTGGTCTGATACAAAACTGAGGGTGAGGCATTCCTCGATAAGAGTTTCCACGGGATCATGTTCCTCAACGCAATCGCAATCAAAAGACTTTGTCGCCCGGAAGATATCCAATTGCATTTTCCTGTCCCCGAAGGCGATTTCCATACCTCCTGTGTCACAATCAATGTTTGCCTTAGCCGTAGCTAAGAAAGGTCTGCCTAAGATTATGGGTGCATTCTGTAATTTTTCAGGGACTTTTATGTTGAGCACCAAGAAGTTGACCGGGAAGTAGAAGTCCTTGACCCATACAATCACGTCCTCGACAACCCCCTTCGGGGTTTTCACTGATCTATCAGCCAGCTGGATGGTGACAGGGGTTGGTGTCAACTCTCCAAAACCAAATTGGTGGTACAGGGTTGTTGGAATCAGATTGATAGAAGCACCTAAGTCTAGGAGCACTCTATCAAACGTCATGTCCCCGATATTGTAGGAAATCAGGGGCACTCCTGGGTCAGTTCGCTTGAGTGGAAGGTTGCTTGATATTACGGAACTTGCTCGCTCAGAGAGCACAACCTTCCTAGGTGGTTGAGGTCTCGGCTTACACTTGGGTGTACAAGCATCCTTTAAAAAATTGGCATAAGCGGGGATGTGTCTGACGGCTTCAAGGAGCGGAATATTAATCTGTACATGCTTAAAGATTTCCAACAGCTCCTCAGTTTCGACAACATTCTTCTTTTTCTTGATTGTTTCCAAGGCCCCAAGGTAGGGTGTCTGAATGTGTATCGGGTCTATTTCTGGGTCCTTGGTTGGTGCCTCTTCTGAGTCGGGTATTTCAGTGGGTGAAGTCTCGGGGAGAGTCGGCCATTTGGGGTACTGGGTTTTGGTGCCACCTCTCAAGGTCACCGCATTCGTAGAGGCATTAGGGCCATGGGTTGATCCTTGAGAAGACGAGGACGAAGAAGCACCAAACTAAGGGGGTGTTTGCGGGGCTGGCTGGACCATGTGAGCCTGCCCGGGGTTGCCTTGGAACCCTTGCGAATTGGTGCCTCTGTTAACTATGTTTCGCGGGTTCGGTTGTGGCTGGGAAGGTAGGGATCCTTGTTGTTTACAGTCCAAGAGTTGGCTTAACTGTCCCTTTACCGAGGCCATTTCCTCCTGATGTTTCTGGTTCATGTCAGCCATCATCTTTATTAGGGTGTCCATTTGATTTTGTGGGGGAGGGGCCGCCCTATTCTGGTTATATTGGGGTCTAACTGGTGGTCCTTGCTGATAAGGGGGCAAGTGTGGCTGCTGGTTTGGCCTGGGCTGGTTTTGAAATTGCAGTGGTTTCTGGTTTGTCCAACCAAAGTTGGGGTGGTTACGCCAGCCAGTGTTGTAAGTGTTGGAGAAAGGGTCATGTTTCGCATAACCTTGGACCGCTTGCACATCCTCGAGGATAGCCGATGTTGATGAAGAGGGAAGGGAGTAATCAAGGGTTGAGGGAGCAAAGGTCCCTCCCTCGAACGTGGTTAGGGGTTGTTCCAGGTTCAGTTAGGTAAAGGGTTGGACCAGGTCAACATTATACGCTCCCTTTGCTAGGGAGAAAGTCTGTAAGGGGTTCCTAGCCTGGTTCAGTAGCTCATCAATCTTTTTGTCCACCAATTCCACCCGATCCAGTTTCTTGGCAATGATGTCCATGTCAACCATTCCAGAATTTGCTTGTACCTCATAAATCCCACCACGCGGTTGACTGGACCTGTTAATCTGGGTCATGGAGGCATTGTTGAGCGAATCTCGCTCATAGACTTAAAGAGCTCAAACGCGCTCTCCTCATCCTTGTTCAGGAAGTTCCCCCCACATGAGGCATCGACGAAGTTCTGCAGGTTGTTGTCTAGACCATGGTAGAAAATCTGGGCCAATTGACACCTTGGTACTTCGTGGTGTGGGCATTTCCTCAAGAGTTCATTAAATTTTTCCCACGCCTCATGAAATTATTCCCCACCCTGGAGTGTAAAGGTAGTGATAGCTCTTCTGAGAGCATTGGTCTTTCCTATGGGGAAGAATTTCTTTAAAAATGCATCCCTCAATTCTTCCCAGGTGGTGATGGGTCTAAATAGGGTTCTAAGCCAATGAGAAGCCTTGTCTCTTAATGAGAAGGGAAACATCTTAATTAGAACAATGTCAAGGCTAATGTTCCTAGGTTTCACAGTTTGTGCTATGCGGTCGAGATCCTCTAGGTGCTGAAAGGGGTCCTCATTTGAGCTTCCGTGAAAGTGGCTCTGGATTAGACTTAAGACATTCGGTTTCAGCTCAAAATCATCTCTCCCTTCGGGGATCCTATGGTGTGGCTTGACTCTAATAGCGGAGGGATTATAGAAATCATGGAGGGGCCTCGGCTGATCCAGAAATGGTGGTATATCGAGTGGTGGTTGTCCTTGTACACCTTGGAAAGGTGGTGGTGGTTGTTCTTGTGGGTTCTATAACCGTTGTATGGCTTGCATGATGGTGTGGATTTTTTGTTGCTGAAGCCAGTGGTTTGCATTAATTTGGGCTTAGATGATGGCCATTGCGTCTGGTGGGGGTTGATCCTCAGCCTCACCTATCCTAGGTTTAGCCATGTTTCTAACAGAATTTCGTCGCCTAGATTCCTGCCCCAAAACACACAACTCGGGATGCAGTGAGCATCTCCCGTGCATACACTAGAGAAGAATAGGAGGGGATGTGGAGGGTGACAGATGAGAGAAATGTGTTTCAATCAAGCACACAAGCCTAGTCCTTATGGTGTATTCCTTAGGAGACCTAGAAATCTCACAAAGGGTGATTAAATCAGTAAGCACTGGACTCCCCTTCCCAAGGCTAATCTGGCCAGGTTGATTACGAGGGGATTGCAGGGAAGGGTCTTCCTTTGGCTTGCGCCTCCGGTTCTGTAGACCCCACAACAGCGGTCGTTTGACACTGCCCCGCAACTTAGTCACCAGATTCTACCAAGGGAATGAAAGCCAAGTGCCCAGCAAACAAAACCTCGCCTTTTGAGACTTAACTCAATACTGCCTAGGGCACGTCTACTCAGTTTTAAAGAGCTAGGATAGTGCTTGTGCTAGGGTTATGTGATGAGGCATTGAATAGGGTGGTGCCTCTTAATTTTCCAATTTCAAGGTGTGTCTTCTATCAAAACATGGCTTTCAAGCAAGGATTTTTAAAATGTGGTGTCTTTTAGTGTTTCATCCTTACTTTAGTGCTTTTTAGAGTTGACGTGTCTTAATGTTTTCAGACAAGTTTCAGTGGGCACGTCAAGTTCTCCACACAATTCGGTGAAAGTAGATTTCCTTTTGTTCTGTAGAGGCTCTAAAGCCCTAATGTACTCATCCTAACGATCATGCAGCTTCTATTAGATGAGTCGGTTTTAGGGTTTAGTGGTGCGGCCCAGGTCAACTCACGGTGGCTTCGCAAACACCACTCAAAAAAGAAAAGAACACTCCAAGAATTTATTCAGAATGTTAGAGTGTACATTTTTTTGTGGGGTGATGTGTTACGGATGTGGGTCAAGGAATCATACATCATGCCAATTTTTTTCAATTTTTTATAATTTTTTTAGTTTTTTCACGCAAGCAAACAATCATGAGTGAAGAATTACTCACTATCGGTCCTTGTTGTGCCTACTTCCTTGTTACCGTCGTGGGATGTGTCGCTCCGCCGTCCAAGCGTTGAATTCCTGCAACCATCAAGTAAAAAGGAAACAAGGCATTAGACGATGTGAGAATGGATGTGGAATGGAGGTGACAAAACAAATCTGTTGCCTCCCCGATAACAGTGCCAAAAACTGACATGTGCTTGTGCGTGTGTGTTAAGAAGTGTCGTTATAGTCGCACTTGCAACGTCGGTTTTAGAGTAAAGAGACGGAGGTGAGTCTGAGTGTTAGCCTCACGGAGGCGTGAAAATCAGATTTTTCTTATCACTTGTCACGGAAAGCACGGAGTTTTGCTTGCGAAGGGTGCGGTTTGAAAAGCGAGAGAGAGATAGAGAGGAAGAGAGAGATTAGCGTTAGAGTTGTTTCTTGCTTGATCATGCAACTTAAACAGAAATTAAAGTAAACAACTGAATAGAAAGTAACTTCATTAATCATGCACTTTTAGTTCATAGCTTACAACATTAAATACATGCTCAAACAAAAGTAATGGAAAGCTTAAAAGAGTGGAAGACAGGGAGAGAGGAGGGAGAGCGGCGAGGCAACCACGGAGGTGGAGGAGGCTCCATCGGCGGCTCGTCAACTCCGGCGATTACAAGAGGGCCTAAAGCTAGCTAGGAGAGTGGTAGAGTAGTTGCAAGGGAAGTGAATGCCTTGAATGAGTGGTTGGAGGGGGTTTAAATAGGGTTAAGGGCTTTCTCAAAGAAGAAGGGCTTTAGCGACGTCCAGGACGTTGCTAAAACCATTCCAACAGCGTTGGTGAAGCCCTCCAGCCCGCCGGTCAACCACCCGCACCGTTCTTCTTCACGCTCGATCTACTGCTGCTGCGTGAGAGATGTCCGATCGAAGATCGGATGGCTGAGATCTCCCCTTAGATGGGCTCGGATCGCGTCTCGGGCACGCGTGTGCGCGAGCGTCGTCTCTCGGCATGTGCGCGCACGTGAGCACTCGCGATCTCTGGGTGCGCCGCGTGGCGCGATCTCAGCCGCCCGCTGCTAATCGAGTGGCCCAATTTCACCGCGCGCTTCCTTCTTCAATTTTACACACCGCACGGCTAGAACCTGTGTCGCGTGCGTGCGGGTGTGTGCGCTAACCGTTGCGCCATGCCCGTGCTTTGTCGCGGCGACTGCATGATTCTCGGCCGTCCGATCAAAGATCGACGGTCGAGATTTGATCTCAGCTGATGGATAAAGTGGTGTGCGGTGGAGCGGGGGTGACATGGCACAACGTGGGCCATTGATCACCAGATCAACGATCAAAACTTCTTGGGCCCGTTGTAGGAGCTCCGGATGTCGGATTTGGCCGATCTTGAGTCCGTTGGACTCTGTTCGTCGTTCTGAATCCATCCGTGTGATCCGATTGCTCATTTGAGGCCTACTTTGACAAGTGCTTACACAAATGGCCATTAATATAGTTTTATAAGCAATCTTGGTATATGATGCATGCAATGCTCCCATTCTACTTATGTTGTGCCTTTTATTATTAAGATGGGCCCTATTCAATAGAGTTATCACCCCCATGTGCAGTATTATCAGTGTCCCACTCCGGATCCCTCATGGCTGCTACTTGCTCCCTATAACTTTGGCACCCGAATTTATTTCTCTTGTAGTGCCTGGCTCCAACCAATTCTAGGCCTTGCGATTCTATTCTATCGACTTTGTTGCCTTGGTATTCATGGGCAACTACTCTACATTCTTGGCCCGTTGATGACAGTGGAACACATCTTCTTGTCTATCTTTAGTTTATCTCCTGCAGTTAGTGATCCATCTGTTGAGTTTCGCCTAGATGGAAGCGTTGAACTCAGCATCGTAGTTAGGTATAGCATTTAGATTTCGCATTTAGGCATCACAGTTGCACTTATACATATATGTATAGCATATTTCGTTCTCGCATATTGTTTTGCATATTGTGTATGGCAATGCAGTGATGGCACGAACTGATCGACAACTCAGAAGCAGTTTCAGGTGATTTCTATCCACATACACCCTGCCTTATTTCTTTTATTCATGGATGAGGACATGTAAACACTTAGGCAAGGGGGGGTAGTTCACAAAAACTGAAAATTTTCTGCCAACAATTGTGAGATTTGATCATTTTACCAAGAGGTTTTATTAAACATTTATTCTTTAGTAGATTCCTAGACTTAGAATCCAGGATAATTTCATACTTGCATGTAGATTTTGCAATGGATCCTCTACGAAAATCGATAGACATCACTAGTTTGTCGAGAAGAAGCATTGCTTCTTCTCCTGAACCCTTGGACAGCAATCAGGGAGTCAGGTGAACTATCTTCTAGTAGCTCCACCAAAATATATGTGAGGTGAGAGCAAAGAGTTTACTGGTGCTCTAAGGCTAGTATAAGGAATCTTTAATAATTGAATAATGACACTTGGAGTTGGGCATAGTTTTCGCTCTCAATTCTTGCGTACTAAATCTATGAGAAATTTCATACAAGAGCTACCAAATAAGGCAGAAACACAGAGAGCGGGTTCTGATAAAACTAGGACTGAGGTGGATGGTCACGACCATCCTCTACGGAAACCTCGGCTGAAGGAAGGTATTGTTGTCAAGGTCAGAAATATGTCCTCCTATCCATTCTCTACCTGGTGCTGAGAATAAGCACTTCCACCAAATAAGCCACTCGATATTCTCTTGGTCATCCCAAAAATCCCCAAGAATGCCTTACATATAAAAGTATGTATGTCATGTTATGTTGTGCTGATAAATATAACAGTATGTTGTGTTGTTGCATTATGCCAACAGATTTGCATACAGAAGAGTTGTTTGCTCGAAAATGAAGAAAAAAAAAGAAAAAAAAAAGAAAGAAGAAAGAAAAAAAAATGTTTTGTGAAACTATAGCATAATGTGAGTTAAGTTAAATGTTTTGAAATGTTTTGAGGCAAAAACACCTACCACCCTCAAGAACCACTAAATATAGCCTTAACCTACTTTTTCAATATTTCTGACCTCCTGAATATGGGCTGAGGAGTCTGACTTAGTCATAGCATTATTAGAACCTAATTAAAGTGTCATGCCATTTGAGACCACCAAATACATTTGCAAATCTGGTGAGAAGTGAGCTCAGAAAGAAAAGAAAAAAAGAGAGAAGTACAAAAGATTAAAGAGAGCACAGTTTTTCCAGCCTCTCTCTAAGTTGATTTATTCAGTAATCTGGAAATCTAAATTCTGAAATACTAGTCTCTAAGAAGCACTAGAAGTGAGTGAGCCACCAAATACAAATCTAGTAACTCAAACATCTCCTACCCAAGCCAAACACTAGGGCTGAAATCAGAGAATAGTTTATCACCCCGAGAGAAGAGGTTTGCCTATCCTGACATAATTTTACTAGGGGTCAAGTACAAGCTTTAAATGTGTTTCGACCCTACGTTTAGATCTGTTGTAGGAGCTACAACATTATATATTCATGGTTATCTGGATTCTGAATTTTTGGATGAAACAAAAAGAAATAAATCTTTAGTTTAATTCCTGATAAAATGCATTTAGTCATGCAATTGCTAGGGACTAGCAAGATTTAGGAATGGGGGTATGATTGCACAGCAATCATAGGCCCTAACTCGCTTGAATTAAGTTAAAACTTATCTTAACATGAACATTCTGTATGCATATGCATCGTATTCTGCATCGTAGTTGGTATTTGTGTTTTATATACTAAACTATGTTATTTAAGAGGTATTAATGACTGCTGCTAATTTAGGGCTGTAGATGACCGATCCAACCTTATGGATCTGTTCGGAATAATGACGGGAGTCCAACGCATCCAAGATCGCATCAATCAAACTCTCGTAGCACCCTAGGGAGTTCATAGAAGAGTAAGAGCCAAGGAGCAAATTGAACAAGATCCAAACCTCAGATGACAAATCCAACCACACGAATAGATCCGGATCAATGTTCGTAGTCCAACAGTGCAGAAATCAACTTAATCAGAGGCCTACATCATCAGATATAAAGAGAAGAAGAACGGACGGCCACGATGGTGCCATGTGGCACCATCACAACTGCCCCTCACTGCATCCCCAACTCTTGAAGGCACCTCTCCTCGCAGTGCAGACCATTAGATCTTCATCCAACGACCACGAACGTGCCACATCGCCACCAGATTCGATCAATATAAATATAAATAAGCATGTATATACGATGAAGGCTTTGCGTAGCATGTTGGCTCGTGCGTATGCGCGAGACATAGGCTCAAGCCCAATACTTGCAAAATTGATGCGGGCGTCAGCACGCGGGCGCATGCAGGCGCAATTGCGCGATTCGATGGCACACAGTGCACCACGTGGAGTGATCAGAGCGCACCACGGGCAGGACGCACGATTGCACAAGTGTGAAATCAGGAAGGCTCATAATCGAGCTTAGGATTTGCAAAGGCGCAGTGCTGCGGCTATTTAAGCCATCCGATCTCACGATCGGACGATTGCTGTTAAGGTTGGAATTGAAGGCATGCGACAAAAGCAAAAATGCGAAGGTGCGGGAGAGCGGAAGTCGTGTGATCAGCATCCGAGGGCACATAGAGTGCCACGTGGCAGCACCAGAATAAAC
This sequence comes from Thalassia testudinum, assembly GCA_037157565.1. Taxonomy (NCBI): domain Eukaryota; kingdom Viridiplantae; phylum Streptophyta; class Magnoliopsida; order Alismatales; family Hydrocharitaceae; genus Thalassia; species Thalassia testudinum. Next base: position 75,082,020 of record JAZHRO010000025.1, read on the forward strand.
CGATCAAGAAAGGATTTGCACGAAAAGAAAAGCTATAAAAGGTCTAAAAGGGCCCCCCTTGGAGACAAGTCTCAACTTTCACTTCTTCTTCTTCCTTCTTCTACCTCTCTCTCTTCTTCTCCTTCCTGTCTTCTCTACCTCCGTCTGAAAAATTCGTTGGGCTACCCTGTCTGATCGTTCCTACTCTCCTCAACCTCTCTAAAAGGCCGCCACGGACCATTCGTGGTGCCCTCGTTCTGTTACCTAGATAGTTTTATTCATTCTTATAATTTATTTAGTTATAGTTACATGTATGCAATTCTTGTTTAAACTCTCAACGTGATATATATATTGTAATTCATTGTCTCTACTATTTAGTAATTAGATTTAGAACAAGTGCATGAAATCAAAAGCACTTTTGCCTCCCTGTGATCGACCGGGACTCACTAGTTCCATTAATTTTATTTGTCAAGACGTATTTCGCACTACAATGATGTGTTTATCCTTTACACAATCTATGCCCCGAACAGGGATGGTGAAGCTTTGGTATCATACACTTGATGAAATTAACACTTGGGATGCCCTGAAGAAGGATTTTCTGAAGTACTTCCCCATGAGCAAAACAAATCACTTTAGGAGGGAATGAGTTTTGTTCAAAAGGATGGGGAAGCTTTCCATGATGCATGGGAGCACGTTAATGACCTGTTGAGACTTTGCCCACATCACCAAGTGCCCAAGTGGCAACTAGTTGAAAGGTTCTACACCGAACTTAATGATTCACACAGGTAGACTGTGGATGGTGCTTGTGCAGGAACCTTTCTATTTGAGACTGAGGATGAAGCTTGGAACCATTTTGATACTTTGAGTGAGAATTCTATTCACTTGAATTCTACCTACATGGATAGAAAACCCACTTTCATGCAAAGAAAGTTGGTGGCAAATGAGGCAAGGGACACCCAGAATTTAGCCTATCAAATTCAATTGTTGAATCAAAACTTGGAAAAGCTTATGTTGAGCCTGGGCCAATTCATATCTAGTACGTCCACATCCCAAGCTTCAGAATACTCCATTTGCCAAGGCAATACACACGCCACTGCGGATTGCCACTTGGCCTCCCAATTCCCTAAGCTTGTTCAAGTGGATCTGAATGTCACTCAAGGGTTCCGCCCCAGACCTCATAATGACCCTTTTTCCAACACTTATAAAGACAATTGGAGGAATCGCCCAAACTTTTCCTAGAGACAAGGGAATGTTTCAAATTCAAGGAATTATAAACAACAACTCTTTCAAAACTAACAAATTAACCAACCTCAATCCTTTACCCAACCTAAGACCTCTGAGATGGACGAATTGAAGGCAATGTTGAGAACTATGCAAGAAAGTCAAAGTGCCATCATCCAATCTCATAACTAGGCTATAGATGAAATGAAATCGCAGATAGGACACCTTGTTGAGGCCGTTAGACAGAGGAAAAATAGGAAGCTTCCTAGTGCTGCTGAAGAGAATCCTAAAGGAAAAGGGATTGTCTTTAGGGAGCATTCCCAGGCGGTGACTATTCTGAGGAGTGGGAAAGAAATTTCCAAAACTAATGCTCCTATAGTCTCACCCTCTGAAAAACCATCCACCCCGACTTTCACCCCCACCAGAGAAGAATAGCCCAAATCTCCTCCTCTTGAAATCACCTCACTGGAAGAAGTTGCCCCTGTTCCACCCCTTACTCGACATGATAACCCTTCCACCTAGAGACCGAGAGTGCCCTTTCCAAAGCACTTATCCACCTCTGGATAGACTTTTGCTAACTCATTTGGAGCCAAAGATAAGATGAATGAGATCATGGAAACTTTCAAGCAAGTGCAAATTAACCTGCCTTTGCTTGAGGTTATCGAGCAGATTCTATCTTATGCTTGCTTCCTAAAGGACTTGTGCACAAAAAAGCAGCAATCTAGGAAATAGGTCCAATCAACAGTTGTCCTACCTGATTCTATTAGCTCAATTGTTCAACATGGCACACCCTCGAAACTTAAGGACCCAGAATCCCCGTACATCTCGGTGGTTATTGGTGACTTACATATTGATGAGACTCTACTTGATCTAGGTGCGGGGGTGAACATCCTTCTGAGCTACGTGTATGAACAACTTGGGGGATGCAATCTGGAGCCTAGCCCAATAATCCTCCAAGTTGTCGATCGATCACTCAAGACATCACGGGGGATTATGGAAGATGTCCTTGTGATAGTAGAAGATTTCTTCTTCCCCATTGACTTCTTAGTTTTGGGACCCTACCAATAAGCCAACCAAGCCCTCCATCATTTTGGGCCGCCCCTTCCTTACAACTTCGCATGCTTCAATCAATTGCAGTACTAGGGAATTAAAATGGGCTTTAGGAACAGGAAAATCTGGCTTAATGTGTTTGATGCTTATAAACAAGCTGCACTTGAGGATTGTTCTCAAGTTGAGGTGATAGATGACCTAATTGAAGAGACAACCCCTGCAATGTTATGTGACGACCCCCTTTAGCATGTCATGCTAAATGAGCATTCCAATCTCTTGGAGGAATGTGAAGGGGATATACTAGAACCCTCAGCCATACAAGCCCCTGACCATGAGTTGAAACCCCTCCCAAACACTCTCAAGTACGTCTTCCTGGGTGCCAATGATACGCTCCCTATTATCATTTCGACTATGCTATCTGAGGCATAGGAGGTATCCCTGATTGAATTCTTGTCTAGGCACAAGGAAGCTATTGCTTGGAGCATTGCCGACATTAAGGGTATAGGCTCTACACTCTACATGCACCACATTTATACTGATGATTCCATCAAGCAATTTAGGGACATGCAGAGATGTCTGAACCCTAATATGAGGGAGATGGTTAAAAGGGAAATCCTAAAGTGGTTGGACGCTGGGATGATATATCCCATTGCAGATAGTAAATGGGTAAGTCCTATTCATTTGGTGCCAAAGAAGGCAGGCTTTACTGTGAAATTTAATGACCAAGGTGAACAAGTTGTGACTAGACCCTCAACTGGATGGAGGGTCTGTATTGATTACCGCAAGCTGAACACCGCTACCCAGAAGGATCACTTTCCCTTGCCTTTTATTGATCAAATTCTCGAGAAATTGGCAGGGAATAAGTACAATTGCTTTCTTGATGGATATTCTGGGTACAATCAGGTTGCAATCTTCCCTGATGACCAGGAGAAGATGACGTTCATGAGTCCTTACGGTACCTCTACATTCAGGAGTATGCCGTTTGGATTATGTAATGCACCTTCAACCTTCCAGAGATGTATGATGTCCATTTTCTCGACATGATTGACAAGTGTATTATAGTGTTTATGGATGACTTCTTCATTTGTGGCTCGTCTTTCGACTAGTGTCTCCTGCACCAAGAGAATGTGGTGAAGCGATGTAAGGAGACTGGTTTAGTCCTCAACTGGGAGAAAACCCACTTCATGGAATAGAAAGGAATTGTACTTGGGCATGTTGTGTCTAAGTGAGGCTTGGAAGCAGATAAAGCCAAGATTGATTCTATTTCCAAACTTCCATTGCCCACGAATGTCAAACAGATTAGATCCTTTCTGGGCCATGCTTTCTTTTATAGGCGCTTTATTAAAAATTTCAATAAAATTTCTAGGCCACTTTGTGACCTGTTGGCGAAGGAATATTCGTTCAATTTTGATTCAAAGTGTGCCGAGGCCTTTCAAACTCTGAAGAAGGCCTTGATCTCTATGCCTATTCTCTGAGATCCTAATTGGACACTCCCATTTGAGTTGATGTGTGATGCTTTGGATTATGCAGTGGAAGCAGTCCTTGGACAAAAGGTTGAGGGAAGACCTCATGTGCTACACTATTCCAGTAAGAGTTTAACCGAACCACAGCAAAACTACATTGTCACTGAAAAGGAATTACTTCCTGAAGTTTTTGCTCTGGAGAAGTTTAGGTCTTATCTTCTTGGGACTAAGGTGGTTATTTTCACTGATCATGTAGTAGTGAAGCATCTCATTGCTAAGAAGGATTCTAAGCCACATCTGATTAGGTGGATCCTACTCCTTTAAGAATTTGACTTGAAGATACGTGAAAAGGAGTAGAAAATGTTGTGGCTGACCACCTATCTCACCTTCCACTTGATGACTCTCCATCTGGAGACATCCACAAGACATTTCTTGATGAAACCCTTATGGAGGTAACACCAACTTCACCTTGGTATGTTGATACCATCAATTACTTGGTGACTGGAGAAACTCCTAGCTCTTGGGATGAGCAGAAAGGAAAGAGTCATTTCCCAAGCTAGATACTTTCATTGGAAAGAGCTTGAATTATTTAGAATTGGACAAGACCATGTATTGAGATGATGCGTGCCTGAGGAGGAGCAACAAAGTGTGTTGAGTTTTTGCCATGAACTTCATTATGGAGGACACTTTGGTGCTAAGAAAATTGCTTTTAAGGTTCTCAGTCCAATTTTTGGTGGCCTTCGTTATTTAAGGATTCTCATAATTTTGTTAAGGCCTGTATTAGATGTCAACGGACTGGAATGATTGGGAAGAGGAATGAGATGCCTCAACACCCTATTCAATCTGTTGAAATTTTTGATGTTTGGCTAATTGACTTTATGGGCCCCTTCCCTTCATCCCATGGTTATGAATATATCTTGGTGGGAGTTGATTATGTCTCTAAATGGATAGAGGCCATTCCTACACGCACAAATGACCACTCTGTGGTCTTGAAATTTGGGAAGGCCAATATCATATCTCGTTTTGGCTACCCCAAGATCATTATAAGTGATGGGGGACCTCATTTCCGAAACCACCACTTCAATTGGCTACTCAGGAGTCTGGGAGTGACTCACAAGGTCGCTACCCCTTACCATCCTTAGACAAGTGGCCAGCTTGAAGTGTCGAATAGGGAGATAAAGAACATTTTAGAAAAGACCATTAGACTTGATAGGAAGGACTGGTCCCAAAAGCTCGATGATGCTTTGTGGGCATTTTGAACGGCCTATAAGACCCCTTTGGGTACATCTCCCTTTCAGATTGTGTATGGGAAAGCTTGCCATTTACCCGTTGAGCTGGAACATAGGGCACTTTAGGCTATTCAAAGTGTTAACATGGATTTAGAGAAGGTGGGTAAGGCACGACTTCTACAATTAAGTGAGCTTGAGGAGCTAAGGAATGATTATTATGACACCTCTCAAGCTTATAAAGAGAGAACTAAGGTCTTGCATGATAAGTATATCCTTAGAAAGACCATTGAGCCCAACCAAGTCTGGCTTTTCAATTCCAGACTTAAGCTTTTTCTAGGGAAATTAAAATCTCATTGGGATTGGCCTTACATAATCACTAATGTGTTTCCACATGGGGCTGTGGAGATCAAGAGCCCTTCCTCTTCAGCAACTCCCTTTATCGTCAACGGCAAACGGTTAAAACCATACATTACTTTGGATGGCCATCTGGTTGACGAGGCCACTCTGGAGGAGCCTTAGCTCTTGTCATTCTCTGCCTTAGGTAATATCTTCCCTTAACTATTTTGTTTCCATTGAGGACATTGTTTGAACCAGGAATGGGGGGATAGGACCTAAGGCATCTGTTTATAGCATGTCTACATTTTGCATTCATTCATGCATATTGCATTCAAAAGAAAAAAAAGACATTTTTTATTATTGAGCTTAATTGGCTGGCTCTACATTCTTAAGCAAACCAGAACTTTGGGTTAGATTAAGTTGACTTTAGGTGTCGAACTTTAGAAGCTAAGTGAGCTACTAGCTTTGGACCTTTAGGGTCCTTCGTGGACTTAAAAGCTTAAGTAGGAGTTAAGTTGTGGACCATTTCTCAAGAGGTTGAGGAAGGAAAGCTAGGGATTAAGTTAAAGGCTGGGTAGTATCTGATGTCTTTTTCTACCTTTTGGTTTACAGGTCCTCGTAACCTAAGCATCCACGTTTCACACACACTTGGTCTTATGTAAATAGTGATCACCCTAATTCATTTTTTAAAGAAACATTGGTTCTCTTAGTTTTGACTTAGGAGAAGCTTGAAAACACAATTTGATTGGAAGAGTTCCTGCTGTAGGAGAGGTTGAGTACATACTCATCTTGAGGGTGCGATGATAACATGTCACCTCCTTGGTGCTTGTCTCTTAGGATATCCATCCTACTGGGGGCATGTAAGTGCATTGTGCGGTTTAGGTTCCATGGGCAACCCTATCTTGAAGTGCCGATTGCCACAAGCCTGAATTCGCTTAAGAAATCCATGGGTGATACTATCTCGAAGTGTCAATTGCCAGGAGTTCTTGGGGTCGCTATGGATGGTGCTATCTCGAAGATTGAAAGCTAGGCACCCTTCAAGGTATGGTTATGGGGACAATGAATCCAACATAGACCGTGTTGTTAGTTGATCCAAGGTTAAACTTAGAGGAATCAAACAAAAATATATATATTACAAAAGAAAAAATCTCTTTCTTACTTTCTTTCCTAGTTGGCAATCAAACCAACCTCAAATAACTCAAACCAATTCACATGCACGGATGCTTTAATCTCAGGGATCAATAAACCCTAGGGTAGAGTTAGAAATCAGGGAAACCTATGCCTGCAACTCGTCTTTAGCTGAACTAGTCTATAACTTAGCAACTACTTGGGAACCTTAGGTCTAAAGTCTGAACTCAACATGTTTCTAAAGGAAGATAGATTGGGTTGGCTAGTCTACTTGGAGTGCTAGGTTATTGCTTGGATTTGCTAGGGACTACAGAAAATTGGGTATGGGGGCATTTGATAAGCTCATATTTGTGAGCTAATTAAATGTCTAAATGCTTAAACATTAAGGTAACGCATCCATTTATTTAGCATACAATAGGATGTAAATAGATTAATTTATATTTTTGATTTAATTACATAATTCATGTATTGCATTCAAAATTAAAGGCATTTGGAATTGACTTAGAATGGCATGTAATTATGTGCATTACATGCATTGTTTTAATTAACATAGAACTTAAGGATTTGTGTATAAATAATCCTAATATTTTATTTTATTAATTTTCTCCTTCTTCCACAGGTAACCACTCCACTTCCTCCTCCTGCGCATTCACTCTCCACCAGCTGCATGCACTCAAGACCCCCATTCAAGGAGGAGCGGGAGAGGTCGATCTGGAGGGGGCAGCAGCGACTACAAGGGAGAGGAGGTAGCTGTGCTTGGTGAGATGCCGCCCGCCCCATCACTGTGCATCTGCCCATTACTGTGGTCTCCACAGCCGAGCCTCACCACACCGTGGACTGGCAGAGTGACAGGCCACCGCACCAAGCCGGCGACCTCAGCCACATACCGTGAGTGTGTGCCTCATCGGCCACGCGAACAACTTCTTTCTTCCTTCCTTTCATTCTCTCTTTTCTTTTCTTTTGCATGATACTATTCATCATCACCTTCGTTACTCTGTTTGCAGACCTCAACGAACCCACCACCACCATCCCCACAGACCACCTTCACGCCAAAACGGTCAGCAACAGCTAGCCTCTCCTCGAGCGTGCTCCACGCCTGTCCGCATGCATAGCAGTCGCAAGCAGCCCTGGCTAGTCTCCAGTGCACACGCCCTCATTGCGCCCCCTCACTGTGCCTCCGCCTACCCGAGCAGCATCCCATGCACATGCACAGCCAGTGCAACCAGCAGTGCACCCACGTGCGTAGTTGCCTAGCACATACAGCCCTCCCGCACCACGTGAAGGCACTACCGGTCCATGCAGCAGCTGCAGCTGCAGCAGCACGCACGTAACCGTACGTCCTCTCGTAGTTCCGCCCACGCACATCCGCTTGCTACACCTAGAGCGAGTAGCACCTCCAGCGGCCTCCCACACTGTGCGCAGCAACCATCCCATGCCTGCGTGCATCCCTCTGCGCCTCCTCGCCTCCAGCCCGCGCATCGAGTTGCTTCACAGCAGCAGCAACCAACCCATTGCCGCCGCCTCTCTCTGCTTCATCCGGCCGGCTCCGGCCATGCCACACCTCACCACCACCACCGCTGGGTACGCGTCAGCCTCACCCACCTCTGGTGAAGACCACGCTGCCGTTCATCCCCTCCTTCGTGCATGAGAACCCACAAAGGAAATGCTCTATTTGTTTTGGCATTAGTAATTACGTTTCATTGCCAATGCAAGAGTGAGATTTTTGAATTTATTAATTAAATATTATGGCAAATTTATGCAAGTGACCTTCCTCTTTCCCATAAATGCCATTTCAGCGTGATCTCTTGTTGTTTCCTTAATCTGAAGGTAGATTTGGCTCGATTTCTTGACGAAATTAATAGTGAACATCGATTTTTGATGCTTGCGAGTTTGTAATAGCTAATGCCTCCCTGTGGACACGACCCGCTCCTAATTGAGTGGTTATTTTAATTATTTTGATCAGTCGATTTTCCACCACTTAGAAATACAACGACAAATCATCTTAATCATCATTTTCAAAAGAGAAAACTGACTTGTCATGTACGACCGGATGACCACCTACGCATTAAAAAATAATTGGGGGGTACACGAGACCCGAGGCCTGTCCACATCCGTTAATCTAGACTTGGTAGCTAGTCAATTTGATAAGGTCTCAATCATTAAGAAGAAGGTGGACGAATTAACTCAACACTGACAAAGACCCACCTCCGCACAGCAAAGACCATACGTGCACCCACCCTCAGGAAAGGAAGGCGTACACAACATCTACCATTCTTAGGGGATGGATGCCTATCCACCCCCATCTGATAATGGTCTTGGAGGAAACTCAGGACTAGCCTACTCTAGTTGGGGGAACTCTGAACCCTCTTTGATTTTTCTTGAGTTCCTCAGACCTGCGAGGATCTCCACCCATTCAAAATAATCCATTCTCAAACACTTATAACCTTGGATGGCACAATCATCCAAACTTTGTGTGGTCGGGAAATAACCGAATCCCAAGACCTCAATTTCATCCCCGACCACAAAACCCACGATCTTATCAACCTGCTCAACCAAGGCCCAATCAAAATTTCCAATCCAAGCTACCTAGGGAGGGCAAAATGTTTTTGATTCTCCAAACCCTGGTTAACATGCAAAAACAACACAAGGAAAAAATCACAGAGGTTCACAATCAACTGGCCCAACTGGCAAATGCTCGCCAGCCTGGTGCACTTCCATCCCAACCTCTACCTAATCCAAATAACGTGCCAAACCAGAGGCACGTTATGAACCCAAATTAGGGCCAAGCACACTATGTTTACCAGGCTCCTTCTACTCCATCACCTAATGGGATGGAAGCTTCAACATCATATTCAGGGTATTAGCAGCAGGCACCTATTTTGCTTCAACCAAACTAGAATCAGGCATGACTTAACTCCGTCACCACCCGTAGTGGCAAAGCAACCCAGGATCCACAATTCCATATACACGACAAGCTTGAACATCCAGATCCCAACCCTAGATTGGTGATCTAAGACACCCCTAACCCAGATAAAGAGCCTGAGCCAATTCTAGAGGAACCAACTGAGGTTCCATTCCCTAAGGCCTTGACCAAGGGAAAGAGGAAACCCAAGACTATGGCACTAGAGGAAGGCTTGGTCAATCTTTCTGAATAGGTCCAAATAAACATCCCCTTGATGGATGCAATTTGCCACATGCTGGTGATATAGACGTAATTATTGAGGATAAAATAGCTATTTATGCATGTTCCAAGGCTTAAATATGCATTTCATATTATAAATATTACATAGAATGCATCATTCTGCATTTAAAGTAGTGTATATTTTATGTTAATTACAACTTTTTTGGCCAGGAGGGAAGGGGATTTATTTTGGAGCCTCATATTGATGATCCGATCGTACGGATCTGATCATGACGACGGTAAAAGTCCAACACCTCCGAGATCATCCTGATCGGAATCCCATATCACCTTATACGGTCTGAGGAAGATCAAGGGCCAAAAGGAAATGCGACATCCTTATAGGATTTAGATGAAAAATCTGACCATACGGATGGATCTGAAGTGACGATCACAGTCTAGCAATGCAAGAATCATCTTGATCCGAGTACCATGGCATCCTCTACAAGCGAAAAAAGATGGACGACCCAAATCGCGCCATATGGCACCATCTAGGCCGCCCAAGGATCACCGCTACCTCTCTCTCTCTTTCACGCCTATTAGATTTGGGCCGTTGGATCAAGATCCAACAGCCATGAGGAGGCCACGCCACCTTCCCAGCCAGCGCAAGAAATTCATTTTTTTTGGAAAAGTAAAGAGCATAGTGTGGTGGTAAATGAGCTTATCACAAAGGGGAGGTCATAGGTTCAAGACCCCACGCCCCCCCTTCTATTTCCCAAACAACCCAGATTTTAATTAAGAACACACGATCATGATCGTGCGACCTTGATGAAGGGTGTAGGTGAGCTGGAGGGGTGCGGTGATAACGCTCCATCCAAGATCCAATAGCTACCCTCTTCTCTCGCCATGTGATCCCGCGATGTACAAGATTTGAGAAAGCTGGCATGGGTGCAATCTTCATCCAGTGGTACGATCAGAATCCAACAGTGGCCAGCAGTTTTCATGTGACGCCTTCAGTGCTGTGGAGGGGGATCAGCGGGTGCACCTTGGCCATTGATCAAGCATTGGACGACCACCCCTCCTCCAGCAGACACCAGCGGGGAAATAGCATAAGCGCCAGCCAGCCTTTAGCGACATTTGGGGGTGGATCTTCAGCGATGCATTTGATGTCGCTATAGCCCTTGGATAGATTTCCTCCTCTTCTCTCCACTATAAGAGGAGCCCTACACCTCCCCTTCTTCTTCATCTCTTCCTTTCTTCTCCTCACCACCTCCAAGGCTCTAGAGAGAGCTTGTCCCAAGCCCGGGATGCTCCTCTACAGTAGAATCAAATATTTTCCTGCCTATCATCCCCATTCATGGAGAATCCCATGGTCGTCCTCTCACCTCCTTCCAGAAGAAGATCCTCGCCACGACGACATCCTACCCCATCCTCCTTCATCCACTGTTGTTCTCCCTCATCCCGCTCCTCACCGCCTTCATCTGGGTGCTGTCAAAGTGAGTCATCCTCCAAGAGACCATCAATGGGACTCTTCTTATCTCCATTTATCTTTACTACTTTCTAGTATAGTTTTTCAACTTTCATAACTGTAGAAAACATTTGTTCACCAATATATTGATATTTTTTCTCTCTCTCTGCATTATTTTTGCAAGAAGATTGGTTAGATAATGTTTTCATCGATCTGACCTCTTTCTTGATAGAAACACAAAAAAAAGTATAAAAGATAAAAATAACAAAAAGAAATGAAAAGCGAAATGCAGATTTTTCAAACCAAACATTCGCCTCCCTGTGTTCAATTTGGGACTCCTTTCGAGTTTCGGTTATAAATATTATCAGATCAATGGATTTTCTCGTGAATTGAACTAGGACGACGGGTTTTCCAAACTCAAAAGCTTTTCGCAACGAACCTCCACCTCATCATTTTGGCACCGTTGCCGGGGAGGAAATGCTCTTTGGTTTTTCTCATATTTTTTTTCCTTACCTAAATTTTATCTCACTTTTTCTCTAATCTTACTATGATTGCAGGTACTCTTTCAACGCAGGCTAGAGCGGTTAGAATGGAGAAAAGTGTAGATGAAGGTTTTGTAAGTGTACACACTAATAACTCAAACTCAAATCAACCTAAGTGCTTTTATAAACCCCAGGATAGATCTGATTATTTGATTGTCACTTCGCCTCACCTCACCCACATGCATATATTAAAAAAAAAAAAACAAATACTCTTCTCTTGTGGGATTTAATTGAAAGCTACACACTTAACACCCACAACATCTTACCCTAAGCCACACAATCACATCGATTCTATCACTTAACCAAAATCTGACTTGTGGATCCAATACACTTAACTCAACACACACATAAGTGAGTAGAAATCTAAATAGGTCACACATTCTTTTGTGCCTTAACTATGTAGTGCAACAGGCCAATTGATTGATCTATTTGGGCTGTACCACTCAAATTAAAAGCAATCCATCAAGTAGCTTGCCAGTTAGGGTTGATTTTTATGGCTGAACCAGTCAATCCACATTATTTTTTTATTTCTGAAGGAATATATCATCACCAGTGCTTTCAAAACTTGGAGTGTGTTACTAAACCTGATTGAACGAACCTAAAGATTAAACACTAAAAGCTACTAAACAAGATTAAACCCTAAAAGACACATCATCAAATAACCTTGTTTGAAAACCCTAGTTGTGCACACACACACATTTGAATTGATCATTAAGGGCACAACCCATCTAAATGGTCCATCACATTCCAAGAGAACAATCATCCTAAGCCTAATTAAAATAGAGTAGATGTTGGCCTTAAGGATTGATTCACTCTTCGAGGCTCAAATTGAGATTTTTTTTTATTAATCTACTTCTACTAGTTCATCTGATGTCTAGCTAGGGGAGTAGCATCAGACAACAGCGATTGGGGGTATCAAAGGAACCAGAGGCACAAGCCAAAGGAAGAACCTTCTCCCCAACCCCTCCCTCTAACTCATTTGAATAACTGGATAGAAGTAGAACAAATAGTTTCTATCATCTCAAGATGGGTCCTGGGAGTCTGTAGGTCTTTAGGATACCAAAATAAGGATAGGTTTGGTTGATTGTACTGCAAGGCACCTTTCTCTCTTCTGTTTTCCCTTCTACTCTACAATGCATCCTTCCACATCTTTCACACATTTCCAATCCTACCCTCCTACCAACATGTATCCTCAAGATGATTACTATCCTGACTCGACTTATGATTACCCATCTCCTAGCCGGGATAACTTTGATTAGGGATATGAATCCGGACCTCAGTGTCCAGGACCTAACCCTAGAAAACAAGACTACAATTACTATCCTTCTCACACCTACAATGATTATAGATCTCCACTCTTTGATGACCAAACCAACCCGATCTACAATTAGGAAGGATATGATGATTATAACACCTACCCTCTCCAGTATTCCACTGAATATAGGTCACCACCATTTTTTGAACAACTCGAAATGACCTACTATCCGGGAGGACCCCGAGAACGTCAATATCTTGACTCCCCTAGATTTAACCCAAACCCACCTAACCCTGAACCGAACCATTCAATTCAGGTGAACCAGGTCTAGGATAGGTTGTTGGCTAACATAAGGAACACTATATAATATTTAGAATCTTAGCCAGCACCATGCACTGAAGCATTGGAGTCTATGATCAAAATGATTGATGAGCTTAATAGCTCTTTGTTGGATTTGCTCCAAGATGTTAGAGATAGGGGCTCGAGTGAGTTTCCGCTTGGGAAATTATCGAGATTGAGGATGAAATTTATGGTTGCCCTAGTCCAATCTTGGGATGATTCTCAAGATGAACCCCCTTCAGAAGAGCCAATGTCTAAACCCGCTTAGGTGCCTGTCAGGGGGGATACATATTCTAAGATTGGAGATGACCGGGTTGGTCTAAAGCAACTGATTCAGGATGAGCCAATTGCTTCACTCGAGATCCCTAAGCCAGGGAGCGAGGAAAAATATGTCTTTATGGACCAAGAAACGACATGCGATTTTGAGACATGTGTAAATGAGGATCAGGAATTCTTTGACTCTGAGGGTAAAGAATATTTAGGTGATGTCTCACTTGAAGTTAAGGAAAACGATTGTAGTGAGACAAATGGGCTCGAGGAGTATGACGAACCATTTGATAGCCTAATTATTGAAGATTGTGATCTGGCTGGGGCTAACTTGGAAGATTTGAATCCTCACTTACTAGAAGATTCAATTAGCATCCCCATTCCTCAACCACACCCCGAAGAGCTGAATGATCATACTTTCAAGATCATTGTGCCCAAGCCAATTCTGATTCAGGCACGATTTCTGGACTTGGGTAAATCATATGGGGTGAATGATATGCTAGAGGTCCTGGAAACGTTGACTTTAGAGGATAGGAATTTGGCAATAGAAATATGGAAGGCTAACTCAGAGGGAAACACAATTTTGGATTTAAGGGTTCCTATTGACCTAAAACCACCTACTTTTTATTAGGACCCTTATGATATCTTTCAGGTGCAACCTAAGCTCAGAATCATTGATTATCTTTTTGAGTTGAAATCTAAAAGGACATCCAAATCTAGTGAATCAAATCTACTTATTGTCTGACACTTTAGTATTGGGTTTCATACTACAAAACTGCAAGCTCAGCCCTGCAAGCTCCATAATCTTCGGTTCTGTGTGATTTTCATCCAGAACATTAGAACCACTCAACCTTGGGGCATGGGTCTGCACCATAATCTGGTCCACGTCTTTGGACATCTTCTGCTGGTAGGTCTGACGATTAATCTTTTGATTTTGATTCTAACTTGCACTAGTGAATTCTCAATTTCTTCCTTGTATGTATTTTATGCCTAGCTAAAGGCATTAAATTTAGCATGTGTGTATATTCCACGTTCTCTGAAGAATGACCGGATTTTCATGAAATTCAGTTGATATTCTATTTACTCCACCATGTTCATGTTTCTATTTTTACAATGAGGACATTGCATCATTTAGGCTTGGGGGTGGATAATTAATTACTCATGAAATCATTTTGTTAACTCAATGAAATTTATTTCTTTTATTTTCCTTAAAAAAAATTAAGAGAAGAGAACTTAGGCATTAAGCATTCTTAACTTTAGGAAATGATACAATAGGACCTAAGTACATAGTCTCTTCAGGTTTTCGGGCTTAATCAGCCTAGGTGTCGACTAGAATGTAGACTTGGTCTCCAGTCCTCGCCAAGTCAATTTTATTTTAATTTAGTAAATAATTTGGGGTGACGAGTACATGACTTATCAACCCATCCTCTGATTTAGGGGACTTTAAGGCTAAGCATCTACACACTATTTGCACTGACTAACTTTTAGGCAGTTTTTACGGAAATTGGGTAACTAATGAACCGTCTAGGGTGGTATGGCTGGAAAGTTGTTGTGGGTAACAACCCATTGGCTAGTTATCCAGAGCCCAACTACATGACCATACTCATTCTACTGCTTTTAGGTAAATCTTTGATTAGGAAAGCCACCTACTCAAAAAAAGAGAAAAAATGATACTCAAAAATAAAAAGAAAAAAAGAAAAAAATAGAAAAAGGAGAAAATAAAAAATAAATAAAACCACACTTTACCACACGAGTATGGCTGGCAAATTACCGTGGGTAACAACCCAATGGCCGATTTTCTAGAGCTCAGCTCACAAAAATGCACAAATAATTCCCAAAATACTTGGGGAAGAAGTGGGAAGTAGAATATACCAGGGAGATATACATTGGGTTCGCCCTTGTGTTGACCCCATAAAAAATTAAAGTAGGGAGAAAGCTACTATTTGGAAAAATAAATCTTCAGGCAGAAACTCTTAAGGTCACCTAGGGTCATAGAAACCCGAAGTCTGTTTTAACGACTGCTTAGTGAGTCTATCACCCTTTCACAAGATGCTTAGCACTTAGAGTCCCTTTCGAGTCTTGGGCAGGTCGGGTAGCCATAGAAAGTTATCCTGAAACAGTCAAACTCCAAAAGTTCAAAAAAAAAAGGAAAGAAGAAAAAATAAAAATATGTATCTTCCCTTTTCAAATAAGGTAAGGACTTGGGTGGTCTACATTCTGGCAGACACTTGGGTGCTGTTGAGTTTTTTGTGGTTTAGGCCCTTAGTCTAAATTTCCTTTTGTTAATAAATAACAAATGCCTTAAGCAATCGAGCCCTAATTCTATTTTTATACATAGCATATAGTTTAATTTTCTAGGGACTAGCAAAAGATAGGCATGCGGATATGATGTAGACGTAATTATTGAGGATAAAATGCCTATTTATGCATGTTCCTAGGCCGAGATATGAATTTCGTATTATAAATATTGTATAGCATGCATCATTCTACATTTAGAGTAGTTACATATATTTTAGGTTAATTATGTCCTTTTTATGGCCACGAGGAAGGGGATTTATTTCGAAGTCTCGGATTGATGATTCGACCATACGAATTTGATCAGGATGACGATCAGAGTCCAACGCCTTCGAGATCATCCTGATCATTATCCCGTATCACCTTATGAGTTTTGAGGAAAATCAAGAGCCAGAAGGAAATGCGACATCCTTATGAGATTTAGATGAAAAATCCAATCGTAGGGATGGATCTAGAGTTACGATCACATTCCGACAACGCAAGAATCATCTTGATCCGAGCACCGTGGCATCTTCTGCAAGAGAGAAAAGATGGACGACCCAGATCGTGCCCTGCGGCACCATCTTGGCCGCCCAAGGGTCACTGCTACCTCTCTCTCTCTTTCACGCTTATCAGATTTGGACCGTTGGATTAAGATCCAACAGCCATGAGGAGGCTATGCCACCTTCCCAGCCGAAGCATGAAATTCATTTTTTTTGGACAAAGTAAAGAACAAAGTGTGGTGGTAAAAGAGCTTATCACAAAGGGGAGGTCGCGGGTTCAAGACCCTAAGCCCCCCCTTCTATTTCACAAACAACCCTGATTTTAATCAAGACAACACGATCTTGATCGTGCAACCTCGATGGAGGGCATGAGTAAGCTGGTGGGGTGAGGTGATGACACTCCATCCAAGATCCAACAGCAGCCCTCTTCTCCCTCCAAGCGATCCCGCGATGTAAAAGATTTGAGAAAGCTGGCTTGGGCACAATCTTCATCCAGTGGTATGATCAGAATACAGCAGTGGCCAGTGGTCTTCATGTGATGCCTTCAGTGCTATGAGGGCAGGATCAGTGGGTGTGCTTGGGTCATTGAATAAGCATCGGATGGCCACACCTCCTTCAGCAAACACCAGCAAGGAAATAGCATGAGCGCCAGCTGGCCTTTAGCAACATTTGGGGGTGGATCTTTAGTGATGCATTTGACGTTGCTATAGCCCTTGGATTAATTTCCTCTTCTCTCTACTATAAAAGGACCCCTACACCTCCCCTTCTTCTTCATCTCCTCCTTTCTTCTCCTCACCACCTCCAAGGCTCTAAGGAGAGCTTGTCCTAACCTCCGGATGCTCCTCTAGAGTAGAATCAAATATTTCCCTACCTTTCATCTCCATTCGTGGAGCATCCCGTGGCCATCCTCTCACCTCCTTCCGAAAGAAGATACTTGCCGCAACGATGTCCTGCCCCATCCTCCTTCTGCCGTCGTTCTCCCTCGTCCCACTCCTCACCACATTCATCTGGACACCGTCAGAGCGAGCCGTCCTCTAAGAGACCGTCGAGGGGAACTCTTCTCATCTCCATCTATATTTATTGCTTTCTAATATAGCTTTTCTACTTTTATAGCTGTAGAAAACATTTGTTCATCAATATATTGATATTTTCTCTCTCTTTCTGAATTATTTTTACAAGTAGATTAGTTAGATATTATTTTCATCGATCTGATCTCTTGCTTGATAAAAATACAAAAGAAATTATAAAAGATAAAAACAACAAAAAGAAATAAAAAGCAAAACAAGGATTTTTCAAACCAAACATTCGCCTCCCCATGTTCGACCTGGGACTCCTTTCGAGCTTTGGTTACAAATATTATTTGATCGACAGATTTTCTCGTGCATCAAACTACGATGATAGGCTTTCCAAACTCAAAAGCTTTTCATGACGAATCTCCACCTCATCAACCAGCTTACGAGAGATTTTTGAAAGATGTGTGTACACCTAAGTGAAAGCCATGAACTAAGGGTAGGAGTCTGATCATCTTGTCGGAGCAAGCCAGCTCCATCATTTTGAGCAAAATCCCACCTAAGGCAAAAGATCCTGGTACCCCTCCGATCTCCTACAAAATTGGTGATATAGAATTTGATCGAGCCTTATTGGATCTAGGAGCTTCCATAAACTTGATACCTACATCCCTACTAGACCACCTTGAGGAATCTGAGCTTAAACCAACAGAGGTGACTTTGCAATTAGCAGATCAATCAATTAAGTCACCTAAAGGAATTCTCGAGGATGTTGTAGTTCGGATTTGTGATTTCTACTTTTTGGTGGACTTTATCGTATTAGGCATGGATACTCTTGAGAATTTGAAAAACACACCAATTATATTAGGAAGACCATTCCTAGCCACAGCTAGGGCAAACATAAATTGCAAAGAGGGCCAAATTGAGTTGAAATTTAGGAGCAAGACATTAAAGATCAATATCTTTAAGGCCCAAAAAGGAATTAACTGTGGGGTTATTGAACAAGTTTGTGATATCGGTTCTATGGCTAAGACCCACTCATAGAGGAAAACCCAATTGTTGTTGATACTAGACCACAAGAAGATCATGACCCATAGCTAGAGGAGCCTAGACATGACCCAGATACACCTACAGCTCCTACCTTTGCTCCTGAAACTTCTGTTGCTACCGATAATCATGTTAGGGAATTGAAGCCCCTTCTAGATCATTTGAAATACGTCTTCTTGGGTTCAAACCACATGTTTCCTGTGATCATCAATTCCTGACTTACCCTGGATCAGGAAATGAAATTGATTTATGTCCTCAAGTAGCATCGGAGAGCCATTGGATGGACTCTCGATGATCTGACTGGTATCAGCCCCTCATACTACATACATCACATATACACTAAAGAGGGCTCACGACCACCCTGAGAGATGCAAAGACAACTTAATCCAAATCTGCAGAATGTTGTGAAGAAAGAGATCATCTACCCGTTCTCTTACAGCCGTTGGGTGAGCTCAATCCAAGTTGTGCCTAAGAAGGCAGGGCTCACCGTAATCACGACAAAATCCGGAGAGACCATCCTGACCCATATTGTAAACTCATGGAGAGTCTACAATGATTATAAAAGACTAAATGCCTCTACGAAGGAGGACCATTTCCCACTGCCGTTTATTGATCAGATACTCGAGAAACTGACCAAAAATCGGCTCTTCTATTTCCTAGACAAGTACTCCGGATACAATCAGGTGGCAATTCATCTAGAGGATCATGAAAAGAACACCTTTACCTGCCTCTATGGTACATACGTGTTCCGTAGGATGCCATGTGGGCTATGTAATGCACCCGCTACTTTTTAGTGGTGCATGCTGGCCATATTTTCTGACATGGTAGGTGAGTACCTTGAAGTCTTCATGGATGACTCCTTGGTCTTTCGAGAATCTTTTGATGATTCCCTCCTTCATCTGGTCCAAGTCCTCAGGTGTTGCATTGATGTGAACCTGGTTCTTTCCTGGGAAAAGAGCCACTTTATGGTTCTTGTGGGCATAGTCCTGGGACATCTTATCTTTGAGAAAGAAATCCAAGTTGACTAGGCTAAGGTAAATTTGATTTCCAAACTACCTGTGCCTAGCTAGGTCATGGACATCATATCTTTTCTGGGGCACGTAGGCTTTTACCGTCGATTCATTCTTGGTTTTTCCAAAATCGCATGCCCCTTGAAAAATCTTTTGTCAAAGGACACTCCATTCAGGATAACCGATGAGTGCATTCACACGATTGAGATCTTACATGATCGAGTTACCCAAGCACCTATCCTACAATCCCCTGACTGGTCTCAACCCTTTGAGATCATGTGTGATGCATCTAACTATGCAGTTTGTGTAGTGCTTGGGTAGAAAATCGATGGGAAACCCATGGTCATCTACTACGCTAGCAAGACACTTGACGAGGCTCAGCGTAATTGCACAGTTACTAAGAAAGAGCTACTGGTTGTAGCATTTGGCTTAGAAAAATTTAGATCATACCTTCTGGGTTCTTATGTCATCATCTACTTGGATCACACAGTAGTGAGGCACTTACTCGCGAAGAAGGATGCGAAACCTCAACTAGTCCGTTGGATCTTGCTATTGCAAGAATTCAATCTTAAGATTCGCGATAAGGTGAGAAAACAGAATGTGGTAGCTAATCAGTTCTCCCACCTTCCTTCTTCTATTATCGAACCTTTCGAACCTATCATAGAAAATTTTCCTAATGAGCACCTCCTAACTGTTGGTATAGGACTTCCCTCGTATGTTGACATGGTGAATTACTTGGAATCCCACCAGATTCCATCTGAATGGCCAAGGCTAACAAAGACAAATTACTTTCTGATGTCAAGTACTACATTTGGGAAGACCATACCTCTTCTGCATTGGTGCCGACCAAATTATCAGACATTGCATTCCGGAAGCAGAAATACAGGACATCTTGTCCTTCTACCATGACTAGGCCTATGGCAGACACTTCTCCGGACATAAAACCATAGCTAAAGTCCTCCAGTGTGGCTTTTATTGGCCCACAATCTTCAAGGACACACACGATTACTACAAGGCATGCAATCATTGCCAGACCTTGGGCAACATGAGCTACCATGATATGATGCCTTTACAGTTTATTCTCGTGTGTGAAATCTTTGATATATGGGGAATTGATTTCATGGGTCCCTTAAATTCAATGGCTTTGAGTACATTCTCCTCGCTGTGGACTACGTGTCCAAATGGTTCAAAGCCATCCCAACACGAACCAATGATCATAAGGTGGTAATCAAGTTCATTCATCAGCACATCTTTTCTCAGTTAGGCATTCCAT
The DNA here is from genome assembly GCA_037157565.1 of Thalassia testudinum. Classification (NCBI taxonomy): domain Eukaryota; kingdom Viridiplantae; phylum Streptophyta; class Magnoliopsida; order Alismatales; family Hydrocharitaceae; genus Thalassia; species Thalassia testudinum. The sequence continues at coordinate 75,102,529 of JAZHRO010000025.1, forward strand.
GTGCTATCATTTCTGATGGAGGGATCCATTTCACAAATACACAGTTTCGATCCCTGATGACAAAGTATGGGGAACCACACCAAGTCTCGACTACTTATCACCCCTAGACTAATGGATTGGAGAAACTGTCAAATAGGGAGATCAAGAAAATTCTTCAGGTCTGTTAGACCTGATAGGAAGGATTGGTTGGCCCACCTTCCAGAAGCTTTGTAGGCTTATAGGACCGCTCACAAAACCCAACTAGGCATGTCTCCTTTTAGACTCTTTATTAATGCGAAATCGTCGATGTTTAAGAAATGCATTATAGTATGGGACAAAATCGCATTAAACACTTAAATTTATAACTCAGAAAAGTATGAGGTTGAACGCAGGGAGCAATCAGTCAATCAATCTCAAGATCACAATTCTAAGTAAGAGATATAAACAATTGCAATCAGAATTGATTCAGAAATGATATGGAGATTCAAATATCAATGTGCAAAAAATGATGGGTTAAAATGGTGATTTGAATCACCAATTAACCCCTTTCAATTAAGCTCAAGTATCTCAAGTAAATGAATAGTGAATCCAACCAAATATTCCACGTCAACTTAAGTGTTTCAATAATGAAATAGTGACTCAGAACCAGTAGCAGAGGCAAAGGCCTCTCTTTTTCCTTCAGGCCTTAGAGGAGAGGCACAAGCACAGCAGATTCAGAGGCAAAGGCCTCGCAAATTTGCCAAGTGTAGAGAGAGCAACAGAGGGTAAAAACCCCCTCCTCTCTCTCTATCTTTCTCTTCTTCCCCTCTCAGGTTCAGGTGAACCAGACCAGACCTGAGTAACCAGGAAAGCAGACCAAGGACCAAACCCACGTGGCATGAACTGCAAGCGAGGGCGTGCGTAAGCACATGCATGAGCAGGACCTCACCCTGTGTGCATGCTGAGGCGAATGGCTATAAACATAAAAATAATTTATGGGTTGTGGGTGTGTCTGTGTTCCACGATGTGGGACTATCCCACCCATCTTCGTCTCAGTGCAGCACTAGATGAACTTGTGTTGATTTTAGCTATTGGTGAGGCGTGTCTCTCTACTTGGAAACCTAGATCGTACATGGAGTGATTATGCAACAACTAGGATTGGAATTGGGCTGTGAACTTCATCGAAGCACTGTAGACTGGGTCAGAAACAATGGCGACAACGGCGAGTGAAGGCGAGTACCTAAAGACACAAACACAGCCTTGCAGCCAAGTTAAAGATTCTCAGAAGCTTCATCGTGAGGCAACGAGTGCAATGGTGGGTGTAGTGTGTGGTGCGAGTGATGGTGGAGGCCTAACGACCTTGAGACAGTGAAGCAGAAGTGCTTAAGTTCAAGGAGGTGTTTTGGTGGGTGAATCATGAAATAGGTTAAGGGCTTTTGTAGAGGGTGGCACAATGAAGCTTATGAGGGTGGTGGCGACAAGTTTCGTGCGATGGAGCGGTGGATAGGCATCACTGGAGCTTCGCCAGAGCGAAGGAAGATGAAGGTGTTGGGGTGTGTTGCGTGGTCGATTAGGAGTGTATGTGAGGGGGAAGTGATGTAGAGGGAGAGAGGAAGGAATAAGGGATCTTAAAGGAGAGGAAGGAGGTTAGAGAGCTCCGGTCGTGACTTGACCAAAGCCAAAGAAGGAGATAGAGACGACGAGGTGGTGATGGTGAGTGAGGCAGAGAAACGTTATCCCTTTGACTAGAGAGGTGCGCAAGGAAAAGAGGAAGACGGTGGCACCTCAAATTTGATGGTTGGAGGTGTGGAGGAGCAGGACGAAGGATGTCGCCAGAGCAAGATGAGGACGTGGCTGGAGAGGGAAGAGAGAAGTTTTTCTCTGAGCAAAATTTGCTAAGGAGGTAAGGCAGGGGTTCCGAGGTATAAATAGAGCTCCAAAGAGGGCTCTAGATCAGGAAAGAGCTCGGATGTGCTCTTTAGGAAATCAAGAAACACCCATTGATTCAATGCGTTTGCATGCATAAATCAATGGGATTTAAGAGTTAGGATCTGTCCCAATAGGTTTATCTATGTGTGAACATCAATCCCACCAAGTTTGGTGGGATTTGATTGCCATTAGCGTAGGATTTGGTCTGGTAAAACGTCGCCTGGAGGTTATCTGACCTCCAATGGCAGCAAGGACCATTCTGCAAACAAGATGAAGAAGTTTTGGGGCAATTTACAATGAATTCAAAAGTTAGGGGCATGTTAGTTAAAAAAAAGAGTCAGACTGGACCAAAATGCAAACTTGGTCAAGATGATCTCTGATTGGGCCCAAATTTTGGTACAAACCTAATTTGAACCCAAGAAATCTGTTGGTGAAGTCAGATTTAGGTTTTGATCAAGTTTGACTAGGTAAATTATGTAGAAAACTAAATTAGGGCAACTATCTATCTAAGACTCTATTTTAGCTCAAAATGGGTTCAAATGGTCAAATCAATGATGCTAAACCATAGAGAATATTTTTATAGGATGTTTAGAGGGTTTAGGTGAATTTTATCCTGACCAGAACCTTAGTAAATTAAGCAGGTCAATTTTTAGGATTTCAAATGTCTTTTAATTCTTAAAATGCGTGAAAACTCATTTCTGTCTACATGGACCTACTTATTAGACATTAATGACCATATGAACTTTAATAAACCCTTGAAATACCCCGTGGTTATTTTGTATTCATGGTAAGATGGTAAAAATTACAGAAATAACCTGATTTTTATCTTTTCTTCTCAAAATAGAATATCAAGCACTGAGGACCTCGTGAGGGTATGTAGGAGCTTTTATCAACTTTACCAGACCAAATTGAGCCAGTTATGGTCATGATGGTGTTCCCATCATACCCCCATGCCTAGTTTTTATTAGTCCCTTAGCAAAACTTTATGGACCAAACCAGTTATCTCGGTCGGATGTAACCATCAGAATGCCTTACTAAGCTACAAAACTAGGAATCAGATCTTAATACCAACAATAGGCCTAGAGGTACTCAAGTACCAGCCCAGATCTAGACCTGACTAGCTTTCACCTTAGTCTGCTACAAAGGTTTCTAAGGCCTGCAGGAACTAACCTAAGGCTCGTTGGACCTAGCGATTAAAGCACCCGTGCTTGTAACATGGTTAGCCCAAGTTCAGTTTGCTAGTGCATTTTTGTAAGAGAGTGAGGGACGAAAGAAGATTTTTTATTTATGGAGAGCTTTCTCTCTCTTTTTTCTTTTCATTATATTATTCCTTAGATCCAACCTCGAATTGGCCCTAAACACGTTCTATATCAAATTCCTTGTCCCTAACATCAATCCTAGTGGGGTCCCTAGCAATCGATGCTTCAAGATAGCACCGCCCATGGCAACTCCCAGAACCCTAGCTTTCGACACGTCGGGATTGTGTCGCAGATGAGAACCTCATCATGAGCCCTAACTAGCATATTTTGACCTAATAAAGTGAACAAAAGCTCCTACATAACCAAGAGAAAGGCCTAATTCAAGGGATCATTAATCTGGGAAGAGAATATGAAACAAAGGGTAAAATTGTAATTTTACCTGTGCAGTTCATCAACGGGATTTTCCAGGGTCTATACATAGGTCAATTGGACTTAATATGATAAAAAGTGAGATGGTTTAGTCAAATAAGGGTTATTGTGAAATTTAAGAACTAAACAACATTTTGTAACCCTAAAACAAACCCAATTAAATTCACAAGGTTCCAGGAAGGATAAAAATCAACTAAACCCTCTAACATTCATGAAAAAATATCCCTTAGGGTTTAGAACCTTCAATTTGGCCTTTGGAACCTATTTTACCTATATTGGGGTCCAAGCCCAATATTTGACTTAATTTGGGCTTTTATACAAAATGTCCAGTCAAACGTGGTCAAACATAAAATCCAACTTCACCATTGGATTCCTTAGGTCCAAATTAGGTTTGTACCAAAATTTGGACCTAAGGGAAGATCATCTTGACCTACTTTGCAAAATAGTCCACCCAATTACATTCTAGCGCCTAACTTTTGGAAACCCTTGCAAAGACCCCCTCAACTTCCTCATCACTTTTCACATTCAGGTCCCTCTGCCATTACAGCAAGGACCCATACCTCCAGCGAGGTTTCGAGATGGTTTTCTCCTCGTTTCCCCAAGGAGCTGCGCCTAGATTTGAAAGGGGAGCTCTTTGTGAAACCCCCTACCGCATGAGTAGCTCCCCCTGCCTAGAATTGCCCCATACCTTTCGTGTGAATGCTCGAGAGGTATGGGTATTGACTCTTCGATCTTTCGCTTTTAAGTCATTTGCAGTTTAATGGGGTGGAAAAATCTACTGATCAATATTTAAGAAGACATAACCACTCGCAGAGGAGCGGGTCGTATCCACAGGGAGGCAATGACGTATTAAAATTTGCACCAATTAAAAACATTCGTTCGTAGTTAGTTTGAACAAGAATCAAGCCAAGATTGCCTTTAGATTAAGGTTTAAGCAAGAAACAATGCTGAAATGGCAATTATGAGAAACTAGAGGATATTTTCCGCAATGCAGAATCAATAACATATGATTAAAAAGTGACAATGGCAGAAAATGTAATTTCTAATTGACGATTTACTATAGCAAAATAGGGGAATATTTCCCCTTTGTCTTGCACGACGAGGAGAGGATGGCCGGGCGCGGGAAGCTCAGAGGAAGTCCCTTGGACCAAGGGCTTCGAATCGGTGGTGGCGACGAGTTGCGCGGCGGTCGGAGGTGGCCGGACGAGCTTCGGCGGAGGTGCTGCAGCCGGTGAGCGTGCGTGGCCTATTGGCATGAGAACTACCGCGCGCTGTTGCTGGCGGCTCTGCAGGCGCGGGCGAAGGGTGCTACAGGCGTGGGAGCAGGTGCGCAAGCTGCAGGCGCGGGCGTGGCTGCTGCTGGTGGTGGGCACGCGGGAAGAGCGGTTGGCATTCTGCAGCTGCATGCAGTTCTGCAAGCACTGGAGTAGAGCGCGGCGGGCTGAGGAGGGTGTGCGTGGTTGGCGAAGGCTGATGGTGGGCGCGGGTGTGCTGCAGGCTGATGGGCGCGGGGAAGGTGGCGTGGGCTGGCCTACAGTCGTTGTTGGAGGATGTTGCGGGTGAGGGAGCGTGTGCGTTTGGAGGGTGCAGCAGGCTGAGGAAGGCGTGGCTGTTGGAGGTGGGCTGAGGAGGGCGTTGCGTGGAGAGTAGGTGCAGGTGGACTGCAGATGGGTATGCAGGCGAGTGGGTGGAGGTGAGCGGGTAACTTCAGACGTCTGGGAAATTTCTCGGACGTCTTAAGTTACTGAAAGGGTGGCTGAATCAGTAGCTCGGTGGTGGTGGTTGGCTGGTCGATCTTTCTCTTTTAAGTCGTTTGTAGTTTAATGTGGTGGAAAAATCGACTAATCAATTTTTAACAACAAATAACCACTCGCAGAGGAGCGGGTCATATCCATAAGGAGGCAATAACATATTAAAATTCGCGCCACTTAAAAGTGTTTGTTCGTAGTCAATTTGGACAAGAACCAAGCCAAGATTGCCTTTAGATTAAGGTTTAAGCAAGAAACAATGCTGAAATGGTAATTATGAGAAACTATAGGATATTTTCCGCAATGCAGAATCAATAAAATATGATTAAAATGTGGCAATGGCAGAAAATGTAAATTTTAATTGACGGTTTACTGTAGCAAAACAAGGGAATTATTCCCCGTTGTCTTGCGCGAAAAGGAGCCGACGGCCGGGCGCGGGAAGCTCGGAGGAGGTCCCTTGGACCAAGAGCTTCGAATCGATCGTGGCGGCGAGTCGCGCGGCGGCCGGAGGTGGCCGAACGAGCTCCGGCGGAGGTGCTGCTGGTGGCGGCTGCAGGCGGTTGAGCGGGTGCGGCTGCAGCTGATGAGGGCGCGCAGGCTGTTGTGCGTGGGTGGAGGGCACTGCGGGCGGCTGGCGTGTGCGCGCAAGCTGCGGGCACTTCTGCAAGCGCGGGCAGAGGATGCTACAGGCGTGGTTGGAGACGGTGGGCGCTAGTCTGCAGGCGCGGTGAAGCGTTGGTCTGCAGGCGCGTGGAAGCATTGTGGTGGTCTGCAGGTGCGTGGAAGATGGTTGCGGTGGTCTACAGGCGTGGGCGGAGGCGTGGCTGTTGGAGAGTTGAGGCGCGTTTGAGCTGAAGGTTGACGGACGTGGGTGCGCTGAAGGTTCTGCAGGTGCAGGAAGGGGTCTGCAGGGACTTCAGGCGTGTGCGGTGGAAGTGAGCGGGTAACTTCAGACTTCTGGGAAATTCCCCAGACGTCTTAGGTTATTGAGAGGGTGGCTGAATCAGTAGCTCGGTGATGGTGGTCAGCGATGACGGCGAGGAGGATGCACGCTAAGGTGCTCACAGTGATGCGGCGAGCTCCGGATGGCGGTGTGGCCTGTCACACCACACGCCCACGGTGATGGAGACTCGTCGCCACAGTAGAGGCCGGCAGTGTGGAGTGGAAGAGAGAGGTTCTCTCTGCACAGTGGTGGGTCGGTGGTGGAGGCCTGCTTCGCTCAGCATCCTCTCTCCTCCTTTTGTTGCGGACTACACAAATTTGAATGGAGAGGCGGCAGTAGATCCACCTTCTCCGCCGATCCATGAATGTGCTTTTAGTGAGGCCAGAGGCGTTGCAGCGGCAGCCGAGCCGTTGCTGAGAAGAAGAAGAATAAAGGATATTATTAAAATATTATGATTATTTATATACAAACCCTCAAATTTTACGTTAACTAAAACAATGTAATTAATTAGTTAACTAATTAGATGAATGGCATTCTAAGCTAATTCTAAATGCACTTAAAATATGAATGCAATGCATGGATTATGTAATCAAATTAAAAATATGAATTAATCTATTTACATCCCAATTTATGCTAAATAAATGTTAGAATTATCCTAATGTTTAGGCATTTAAATACTTAAATAGCCCACAACTATGGGCTAATCAAATACCCCCATGCCTAGTTTTTGCTAGTCCCTAGCAAAATTAAGCGAAACCTAGCACTCTAAGTAGACTAGTCAACTCACTTAGTCTTCCTTCAGAAGCATATTAAGTTCAGGTTCTAGACCCAAGATTCCTAAGTAGTTGCTATGTTACAGACTAGGTCGGCTAAAGACGAGTTGCAGGCACAAGTTTCCCTGATTTCTGACTCTACCCTAAAGTTTATTGATCCCTGAGATTAAAGCATCCTTGCTTGTGCATTGGTCCGAGTTATTTGAGTTAAAGGAAATTTTTTTTTTTTTTGATTCTTCTAAGTCTAACCTCAGATCAGCTATCAACACGGTCTGTGTCGGATTCATTGTCCCCATTACCATACCTCGAAGGGTGCCTGGCTTTCGATGCTTCGAGATAGCACCGCCCATAACGACCCCAAGAACTCCTGGCAATCGACACTTCGAGATAGTATCGCCCATGGATTTCTTAAGCGAATTCAGGCCTATGGTAATCGGCACTTCGAGATAGGGCTGCCCATGGTACCTGAACCGCGCAATGCGCTTACATGCCCCCAGTAGGATGGATATCCTTAGAGACAAGCACCAAGGAGGTAATATGTTTCCATCGCATCCTCAAGGTGAGTATATACTCCACCTCTCCTGCGGCGGGAACTCTTCCAATCAAAATGTGTTTTCAAGCCTTTCTTAAGTGAAAACTAAGAGAACCAAATCTCTTTTCAGAAATTAAGTTAATTACCAGACCAAGTGTGTGAAATTTGGATGCTTGGGTTACAAGGACCCGTAAACCAAAAGGTAGAATAAGACTCCAGGTACTACCCCACCTTTTAACTCAAACCCTAGCTTCCCTTCCTCAACCTCTTGAAGAATGGTCCACAACTTAACTCCTACTTAAGTTTTTAAGTCCACAAAGGACCCTAAAGGTCTAAAGCTAGTAGCTTATTTAGCTTCTAAAGTTTGACCCTAGAATTAATTTAGTCTACGCTAGAGTTCTGATTTTCTTAAGAATGCAGGACTTAGCCAGTTAAGCTCAAAACTTTTTTTTTTATGTGTACAAATGTATGCAATTATGCTATGTATATCCCCAAGTACACCCCCCCATGCCTAAAATCTGCAATGTCCTCATTGCATAGAAGGATATTACCTGGGTCAGAGCTGGGCCGAATAGCAGAAGAACCTGCAAATCAGGTTCAAGAATTGTAGAAATAGGCCCTAAAAATGAGCAAAGCAAAGTTGGCCTAGAAAATAGATAACCTAGGATGTTGGCGAGCTGATGATGAATCCCGATAGCAAATGCTCGCCCAACTAAAATGGGAATGAAATCTTCCCAGGTCACCAGAAGAGGTTCTAAAGGATAAACAGGTAAAATAACCTCCAAAGGGGTAGGGGGAGGATGACAAGGATCTTCCAAAAAGAATAGGGAAGGAATGGTATAGAGATAAACCCCCAGGGTAATGGACTGACTAAAGAAATCATCAATCCATACCCGATACTCCATTACAGAAAATATTGGTCTGTTAAGCCCCCTAGTCAGAACAAAAATGAGCAATTCTCTAAGGCAAGGATCGTCTAGGGTGTCCAAGTTACGAGGTTGTGGGATGGCCATAATATCTAGGTTGGGTTTAATCAGCTTGGTGTCCATCCCAAACACTCTTTCTAAATCCTCAATTTCATCCGTAGCATTCCTTGCACCATCACGTGGATCTTCCTGCTCTTCATCAGGAGTCACAATTTCGCTTTCAGATATAAGCGAATCAGAGGGTGACTTCGAAGTGAATGAAGGCATGTTGGAAGCAACAGATCTAGGGATTATCCTATCAATGTCATCCCCGGGTTTTTGTTCTTTACTCAAATCTTCCCCGGAGCCTATATGTGAATCCACATAAATCTTAGAAATTGCTTCCAAATTTTCCATCATTTTATCATGAGGAGAAATATCATCAATGGGTGTGCTAAGGAAACCTAATTTGGTCAAATTTGTGACATCCTCAGGGGCTAACTCTTCAAATAAGACATAATCATCCTTAGTGTCACTCCAAACCTTGAATGTAGGTTCCTCATATAATTCGTCCTCCTCCTGATCACACAATTCATCATGTACCCGAGGTCTAGAATCATTTAATATCTCAGCAGATCCCCTAGGGTGCTCTATCTGAGGTAAATGGTTTACACTGGTAACATCAGATTCCTCAGATAGGTCAATTTCTTTAGGGTTAGGTTCCCTAAGGGTGGGTTTGAGTTCCAAATCGTGATCAGAAGGGAGGGTAGGATTAACAACTTGACTTTGACCCACTTCATCAAATGTCACGAAAATACTATCAAATGGGGCGAGGTCTTCCAATGGTACCATCATTCCCTTCTTTTGACTCCAATATAATTCAGGTGGATACTCAACCTTATCATCGTCTTCCTCGGGTTGCCACCTTTCTTCATCCAATGCATAGCTACGGTCATGTGTATTTTCCTCCCACCTAAACTGTAGATCGCTCAAGGAATTGTTATCTAATGGGGAGGTTTCAAAATCGATCCTCGAAAAGTAGCTATTCTCCCTAGAATTTCCCTCCAACTTAAAGTGTAGCTCTCCCACGGGAGATGCATCTATTGTAGAGGGGTGTACGTCATCGTCAATGGGGTAGATTGAGTGGCTAATTTCATCTCTTTCTTGTTGGCCTGCTCTCAAAGATTCTCCTAACAATTCACTCATTTCGTTTTGCATTTTCTGTATTTCCATCTTCAAATAGGAGAGGTCATTTCTATCAAGAGAGAAGCAAGGCTCAGGCTCATAGTACCCTGGAGTGTTTGTCCAACCATAATACTTTTTCAGGGAGGGTGGGTTGGGTATTTCTTTGGTATGTGTGATATTGGGCAAAGCAAATCCCGCTCCTAGGCTCTGCTCACTGATTTGGGGCTTAACCAGGCCAATACTCCTATAATAGGAGTAAAATGGATCCCAATGATTGTCATTACGTCCATCAAGGAATGGACCATCTCGGCGTCTGGGATCGAAGGATGCAGAGTGGGGGTGAGGGTGTGGGCAAGATGTGAAAGGATGAAAAGCAATGTGGTCCATTCTAACTCACACTTCAATCAGAATTCCCCAAGCAAAACACAATTTAAAAAGGACCTTTTAGGTCTTTCCCAATTTAGGCTTTTGATTTTAAGTCAGATTGCAGGTGACAATACAATTTGCCCAATCAATTACGCGCCTATTGTCAACCTACGATTCACCTAAGAAGACCTAGTTGGAGCTTAGGTGTTCTTCCCTAAATCTCAAATGGTCAAGTAAATCCAAAGATGGAAGATCGAGGGATGCAAGTAGGCCTAAGCCTTCCTTTGAAGCTGTGCTTTCGCGGTGCTCCTCAACTACCCCCAAAAATCCGTGACAGGGTATCCCCCTATTTTGATTTACAAAACCTTTGATCTCAACTTCCGAACACTTCAGAATCCAACGAAAGGAGGGCTCTTGTCCTAGTATTTCCAAACCTAAGGAGTGTCCAGAAGCGTGCCGTGGTGCAAGTGAAATAAGTGTGCATACATCGTCAAAGATTTTGAACTTTGAATTGCACGCCAAGTTTGAAAATCAAACCCTTGGTTTTTAAAATGTCCTTCCTTTGATTAGTCCTTTTTCTAAGAAAATGTGACCACTTGTTAGATTTATTCAGTACAAATTGGGTGGTCTTCGCATTAAATCCCAAATGCAATGCGTGATCAAAAACAGGGTGCAAAGTAAGAGAATTCGTACCTTTCCTCCAGCGATCTACGATGCAAGAATGCATGCAATGCAGAAAAGTAAATCTAGAGGCTGCTCATACAGACCTAAATGGTTCGTCCTAAGGTAGGCAGCTTCTAGCAGGCAGCTCATTTTTTTTTTTTTTTCTATTTTTTTTAGAACTACTTATGCACAAGCAAATAAAAGTAATAATAAAAAAAAATAAACCTAAATCTAAAGAAAAGGGAACAGGCTCCCAAAAGTTACCCAACACGGGCCCAAAACAAAATCGGGGAACAGACCCCTCAAAATATGCCCCAAAACAAGGGTTTCAAACTATCTGCAATGAAAAATTAAGTCTAAAGTCTTAATTATATTCTAATTAAACTAGCGACTAAATACAATGGTGTCCGTCGCGTCCTCGTCCTTCTCCTCCTTTCAAAATTGCTCGTCCACTTCTCGTCTGGCAATGTCAAGGGTCGCCTCTCACACTGGCTGATTCTTGCATAATTTTTCTCGCACAGAAAAGAAAATAATAAATGGTTAAATCTCTGTGCAATTGACAAATAATCCAAATAAAATTAGGCAAAATTATTGCATCTGTTGCCTCCCTGGCAACGGCGCCACTTGGCTGGTCGATCTTTCGCTTTTAAGTCGTTTGTAGTTTAATGTGGTGGAAAAATCGACTAATCAATTTTTAACAACAAATAACCACTCGCAGAGGAGCGGGTCGTATCCACAAGGAGGCAATAACATATTAAAATTCACGCCACTTAAAAATGTTTGTTCGTAGTCAATTTGGACAAGAACCAAGCCAAGATTGCCTTTAGATTAAGGTTTAAGCAAGAAACAATGCTGAAATGGTAATTATGAGAAACTATAGGATATTTTCCGCAATGCAGAATCAATAAAATATGATTAAAATGTGGCAATAGCAGAAAATGTAAATTTTAATTGACGGTTTACTGTAGCAAAATAGGGGAATTATTCCCCGTTGTCTTGCACGACGAGGAGCCGATGGCCGGGTGCGGGAAGCTTGGAGGAGGTCCCTTGGACCAAGAGCTTCGAATCGGTGGTGGCGGCGAGTCGCGCAGCGGCCGGAGGTGGCCGGACGAGCTCCGGCGGAGGTGCTGCTGGTGGCGGCTGCAGGCGGTTGAGCGGGTGCGGTTGTAGCTGATGAGGGCGCGCAAGCTGTTGTGCGTGGGCGGAGGGCGCTGCGGGCGGCTGGCGTGTGCGCACGAGCTGCGGGCGCTTCTGCAAGCTCGGGCAGAGGATGCTGCAGGCGCGGTTGGAGACGGTGGGCACTAGTCTGCAGGCGCGTTGAAGCGTTGTGGTGGTCTGCAGGCGCGTGGAAGATGGTTGCGGTGGTCTGCAGGCGCAGGCGGAGGCGTCGCTGTTGGAGAGTTGAGGCGCGTTTGAGCTGAAGGTTGACGGACGTGGGTGCGCTGAAGGTTCTGCAGGTGCGGGAAGGGGTCTGCAGGCGACTTCAGGCGTGTGCGGTGGAAGTGAGCGGGTAACTTCAGACTTCTGGGAAATTCCCCAGACGTCTTAAGTTATTGAGAGGGTGGCTGAATCAGTAGCTCGGTGATGGTGGTCGGCGATGACGGTGAGGAGGATGCACGCTAAGGTGCTCACGGTGATGCGGCGAGCTCCGGATGGCGGTGTGGCCTGTCACACCACACGCCCACGGTGATGGAGACTCGTCGCCACAGTAGAGGCCGGCAGTGTGGAGTGGAAGAGAGAGGTTCTCTCTGCACAGTGGTGGGTCGGTGGCGGAGGCCTGCTTCGCTCAGCATCCTCTCTCCTCCTTTTGTAGCGGACTGCACAAATTTGAATGGAGAGGCGGGAGCAGATCCACCTTCTCCGCCGATCCATGAATGCGCTTTTAGTGAGGCCGGAGGCATTGCAGTGGCAGCCGAGCCGTTGCTGAGAAGAAGAAGAATAAAGGATATTATTAAAATATTATGGTTATTTATATACAAACACTCAAATTTTATGTTAACTAAAACAATGTACTTAATTAGTTAACTAATTAGATGAATGGCATTCTAAGCTAATTCTAAATGCACTTAAAATATGAATGCAATGCATGGATTATGTAATTAAATTAAAAATATGAATTAATCTATTTACATCCTAATTTATGCTAAATAAATGCTAGAATTATCCTAATGTTTAGGCATTTAAATACTTAAATAGCCCACAACTATGGGCTAATCAGTGGTCGACGACGACGGCGAGGGAGATGCACGCTAAGGTGCTCACGGTGATGCGGACGAACTCCGGATGGCGGTGTGGCCTGTCACACCACACGCCCACGGTGATGGAGACTCGCCGCCACAGTAGAGGCTGGCAGTATGGAGTGGAAGAGAGAAGGTCTCTCTACACAGTGGTGGGTCGGTGGTGGAGGCCTCCTGAGCTCGGCTGCCTCCCTCCTCCTTTTGTAGTGGCCTGCACACATTTGAAATCATCCGCTCGACTAGATCCACCACATCCGCTCTCCCTTGAATGGTTCTTCACTGCAGCCGTACGACGTTGGAGCAGCAGCTAGCCGTTCCTGCAAGGAGAAGAATAAAGAAAATAATGTTAAAATATTAGGGTCATTTATATGCAGACCCTCAACTTCTATGTTAATGAAAATAATGTACCTAATTGTTTGTCTAATTAGATGAATGCTAGTCTAAGCTAATTCTAAATGTACTTAAGACATGAATGCACTTAAGGAAAAGGAATTGTCTTTAGGGAACATGCTCAGGCAGTGACTATTCTGAGGAGTGGGAAAGAAATTTCCAAACCCGTTGCTCCTATAGTCTCACACCCTAAAAAACCATCCACCCAATCTAGAAAACAGGTCCAATCTAAAGTTGTCCTGCCTGATTCTGTTAGCTCAATTGTTCAACATGGCACACCCCTGAAACATAAGGACCCAGGAGCCCCATATATCTCTGTAGTTATTTGTGACTTACAAATTGATGAGGCTCTACTTGATCTGGGTGCGGGGGTGAACATCCTCCCGAGCTACATTTATGAACAACTTGGGGGAGGCAATCTGAAGCCTAGCCCTGTAATCCTTCAAGTTGCTGATAGATCACTTAAGACACCACGGGGAATTTTGGAAGATGTCCTCGTAAGAGTGGAGGATTTCTTCTTTCCCGTTGACTTCTTAGTTTTGGACACTGACCCTACCAACAAGCCAACCAAACCCTCCATCATTTTGGGCCGCCCCTTCCTTGCAACTTCCCATGCTTCAATTAATTGCAATACTGGGGCATTGAAAATGGGCTTTGGGAACAGGAAAATCCGGCTTAATGTGTTTGATGCTTACAAACAATCTGGACTTGAGGATTGTTCTCAAGTTGAGGTGATAGATGACCTAATTGAAGAGGCAACGCCTGCAATGTTATGTGATGACCCCCTTCAGCATGTCATGCTAATTGAACATTCCCATCTCTTGAAGGAATGTGAAGGGGATATACTAGAACTAGAGGAATTGCTAGGAGTTTCTGCTGAGTCTCTTCCCCCAGCATTTTCACCGAAGGTAGATTTGCTACCTAAGATGGGGACATCTATTATGAAACCCTCAACCATACAAGCCCCCAACCTTGAGTTGAAACCCCTCCCTAACACTCTCAAGTATGTTTTCCTAGGTGCCAATGATACGCTCCCCGTCATCATTTCCGCTGTGCTGTCTGAGGCACAGGAGGGAGACTTGATTGAATGCCTATCTAGGCACAAGGAAGCTATTGCTTGGAGCATTGCTGACATTAAGGGTATAGACTCTACACTCTGCATGCACCACATTTATACTGATGATTCCATCAAGCCTTTTAGGGACATGCAGAGACGTCTGAACCCTAATATGAGGGAGGTTGTGAAAAAGGAAATCCTAAAGTGGTTGGACGCTGGGATCATATATCCCAATGCTGATAGTAAATGGGTCAGTCCCATTCATGTGGTGCCAAAGAAGGTAGGCTTTACTGTGGAACTCAACGACCAAGGTGAACAAGTTGTCACTAGACCCTCAATTGGATGGAGGGTCTGTATTGATTACCGCAAGCTGAACACCGCGACCCAGAAGGATCACTTTCCTTTGCCTTTTATTGATCAAATTCTCGAAAAATTGGTAGGGAATAAGTATTATTGCTTTCTCGATGGATATTCTGGGTACAATCAGGTGGCAGTCTTTCCTGATGACCAGGAAAAGACGACATTCACGAGTCCTTACAATACTTTTGCATTTAGGCGTATGCCATTTGTATTATGTAATGCCCCTGCAACTTTCCAGCGGTGTATGATGTCTATCTTTTCGGACATGATTGACGAGTGTGTCGAAGTATTTATGGATGACTTCTCCATTTATGGCTCATCTTTCGACCAGTGTCTCCTGCACCTGGAGAATGTGTTGAAACGATGTAAGGACACTGGTTTAGTCCTCAGCTGGGAGAAAAGTCACTTCATGGTACAGAAAGGAATTATACTTGGACATGTTGTATCCGAGCAAGGCTTGGAAGTAGATAAAGCCAAGATTGATTCTATTTCCAAACTTCCATTGCCTACGAATGTCAAACAGATTAGATCCTTTCTGGGCCATGCTGGCTTTTATAGGCGCTTTATTAAAAATTTTAGTAGGATTTCTAGGCCACTTTGTGACTTATTGGCGAAGGAATCTTCCTTCAGTTTTGATTCAAAGTGTGCCGAGGCCTTTCAAACTCTAAAGGAGGCCTTGATTTCTATGCCTGTTCTCCAAGCTCCTGATTGGACACTCCCATTTGAGCTTATGTGTGATGCTTCGGATTATGCAGTGGGAGCAGTCCTTGGACAAAGGGTTGAGGGAAGACCTCATGTGCTGCATTATGCAAGCAAGACTTTAACTGAACCTCAGCAAAACTACACCGTCACTGAAAAAGAATTACTTGCTGTAGTTTTTGCTCTGGAGAAGTTTAGGTCTTATTTACTTGGGTCTAAGGTGGTTATTTTTACTGATCATGCAGCAGTGAAACATCTCATTGCTAAGAAAGATTCTAAGCCACGTCTGATTAGGTGGATCTTACTCCTTTAAGAATTTGACTTGGAAATATGTGAAAAGAAAGGAGTAGAAAATGTTGTGGCTGACCACCTGTCTCACCTTCCTCTTAATGATTCTCTTTCTGAAGACATTCGCGAGACATTTCTCGATGAAACTCTGATGGCGGTAACACCAACTTTACCTTGGTATGCAGACATTGTAAATTACTTGGTCACTGGACAAACTCCTGGCTCTTCGGATGAGCAAAAAAGAAAGAGATTCATTTCTCAAGCAAGATATTTTCATTGGGAAGAGCCAGAATTATTTAGAATTGGACAAGACCAAGTATTGAGACGTTATGTGCCTGAAGAGGAACAACAAAGTGTGCTGACATTTTGCCATGAACTTCATTGTGGAGGACACTTTGGTGCTAAGAAAACTGCTTTTAAGGTTCTCCAGTCTGGTTTTTGGTGGCCTTCCTTATTTAAGGATTCTCATAATTTTGTTAAGGCCTGTATTAGATGTCAACGGACTGGAACGATTGGGAAGAAAAATGAAATGCCTCAACATCCTATTCAATCTGTTGAAATTTTTGATGTGTGGGGAATTGACTTTATGGGCCCCTTCCCGTCGTCCCATGGTTTTGAATATATCTTGGTGACAGTTGATTATGTCTCTAAATGGATAGAGGCCATTCCTACGTGCACAAATGACCACTCTATGGTTTTGAAATTTGTGAAGGCCAATATCATATCCCGTTTCGGCTGCCCCAAGACTATTATAAGTGATGGAGGACCTCATTTCCGAAACCACCACTTCAATCGGTTAATTAAGAGTTTGAGAGTGACTCACAAGGTTGCTACCCCTTACCACCCTCAAACAAGTGGCCAGGTTGAAGTATCAAATAGGGAGATAAAAAATATTTTGGAAAATACCGTTAGACCTGATAGGAAAGATTGGTCCCAAAAGCTCGATGATGCTTTGTGGCCTTATCGAATGGCCTATAAGACCCCTTTGGGTACTTCTCACTTTCGGATTGTGTATGGAAAAACGTGCCATTTACCTGTTGAGTTGGAACATAAAGCACTTTGGGCTATTCGAAGTGTTAACATGGATTTAGAGAAGGCAGGTAAGGCACGATTTCTAGAATTAAGTGAGCTTGAGGAGCTGAGGAATGATGCTTATGACACCTCTCAAGCTTACAAAGAAAGAACTAAGGTCTTACATGACAAGTTTATTCTTCGAAAGACCTTTGAACCCAACCAACAAGTCTGGCTTTCCAATTCCACGCTTAAGCTTTTTCCTGGGAAGTTAAAATCTCGTTGGGATGGGCCTTACATGATCACCAAAGTATTCTCCCATGGAGCTGTGGAGATCAAAAATCCTTCCTCTTCAGTAACTCCCTTTATCGTCAACGGTCAACGGTTAAAACCGTACATAACTTTAGATGGCCATCTGGTTGACGAAGTCACTCTTGAGGAGCCTTAGCTCCTACCATTCTCCGCCTCAGGTAATATCTTCCTTTAGCTATTTTTGTTCTCAATGAGGACATTGTTTGAACCAGGCATGGGGGAGAGGACCTGAGGCATTTTGTTTATAGCATATAGAAAAAAAAAAGGTTTTGAGCTTAACTAGCTAGATCTTGCATTCTTAAGCAAATCAGAACTCTAGTGTAGACTAAATTAATTCTAGGGTCAAACTTTAGAAGCTAAATGAGTTGCTAGCATTAGACCTTTAGGGTCCTTTGTGGACTTATAAACTTAAGTAGGAGTTAAGTTGCGAACCATTCCTCAAGAGGTTGAGGAAGGGAAGCTAGGGTTTGAGTTAAAAGGTGGGGTAGTACCTGGAGTCTTATTCTACCTTTTGGTTTATGGGTCCTTGTAACCCAAGCATCCAAATTTCACACACTTGGTCTGGTAATCAACTTAATTTCTGTCTTTCTGAAAAGAGATTTGGTTCTCTTAGTTTTGACTTAAGAGAGGCTTGAAAACACATTTTGATTGGAAGAGTTCCCGCCGCAGGAGAGGTCGAGTATATACTCACCTTGAGGATGCGATGATAACATATTACCTCCTCGGCGCTTGTCTCTTAGGATATCCATCCTACTGGGGGCATGTAAGCGCATTACGCGGTTCAGGTACCATGGGCGGCCCTATCTCGAAGTGCCGATTGCCATAGGCCTGAATTCGCTTAAGAAATCCATGGGCGATACTATCTCGAAGTGTCAATTGCCAGGAGTTCTTGGGGTCATTATGGGCAGTGCTATCTCGAAGCATCGAAAGCCAGGCGCCCTTCGAGGTATGGTAATGGGGACAATGAATCCGACACAGACCGTGTTGATAGATGATCTGAGGTTAGACTTAGAAGAATCAAAAAAAAAAAAAGAAGTAAATAAAAAAAAAAATCCTTTAACTCAAATAACTCAGACCAATACACAGGCACGGATGCTTTAATCTCAGGGATAATTAAACTTTAGGGTAGAGTCAGAAATCAGGGAAACTTGTGCCTGCAACTCGTCATTAGCCGACCTAGTCTGTAACTTAGCAACTACTTAGGAACCTTGGGTCTAGAGCCTGAACTTAATATGCTTCTGAAGGAAGACTAAGTGAGTTGATTAGTCTACTTAGAGTGCTAGGTTTCGCTTAATTTTGCTAGGGACTAGCAAAAACTAGGCATGGGGGTATTTGATTAGCCCATAGTCGTGGGCTATTTAAGTATTTAAGTGCCTACACATTAGGTTAATTCTAACATTTTTTTAGCATAAATTAGGATGTAAATAGATTAATTCATAGTTTTAATTTAATTACATAATCCAAACATTGCATTCATATCTTAAGTGCATTTAGAATTAGCTTAGAATAGCATTCATCTAATTAGACAACCAATTAGGTACATTGTTTTCATTAACATAGAAGTTGAGGGTCTGTATATAAATGACCCTAATATTTTAACAATATTTTCTTTATTCTTCTCCTTGCAGGAACAGCTGGCTGCCGCTCCAACGTCGAACGGCCGCAGTGAAGAACCATTCAAGGGAGAGCGGATGTGGTGGATCTGGTCGGGCGGATGATTTCAAATGTGTGCAGGCCTCTACAAAAGGATGAGGGAGGCAGTCGAGCTCAGGAGGCATCCACCACCGACCCACCATTGTGCAGAGAGACCTTCTCTCTTCCACTCCATACTGCCGGCCTCTACTGTGGCGGCGAGTCTCCATCACCGTGGGCATGTGGTGTGACAGGCCACACCGCCATCCGGAGCTCGTCCGCATCACCGTGAGCACCTTAGCATGCATCTCCCTCGCCGTCGTCGCCGACCACCACCACCAAGCTACTGATTTTTCTCCAATAAACCGTCAATTAGAAATTACATTTTTCTGCCATTGTCACTTTTTAATCATATTTTATTGATTCTGCATTGTGGAAAATATCCTCTAGTTTCTCATAATTGCCATTTCAGCATTGTTTCTTGCTTAAACCTTAATATAAAGGCAATCTTGGCTTGATTCTTGTTCAAACTAACTACGAACGAACGTTTTTAATTGGTGCAAATTTTAATACGTCATTGCCTCCCTATGGATACGACCCGCTCCTCTGCGAATGGTTATGTCTTCTTAAATATTGATCAGTCGATTTTTCCACCACATTAAACTGCAAACGACTTAAAAGCGAAAGATCGACGAGTCAAATGGCGCCGTTGCCGGGGAGGCAATAGATGCAACAATTTCGCCTAATTTTATTTTGATTATTTGTCAATTGCATAGAGATTTGACCATTTATTATTTCTTTTCTGTGCGAGAAAAATTATGCAAGAATCAAGCCAAGATTGCCTTTAGATTAAGGTTTAAGCAAGAAACAATGTTGAAATGGCAATTATGAGAAACTAGAGGATATTTTCTGCAATGCAGAATCAATAAAATATGATTAAAAAGTGACAATGGCAGAAAATGTAATTTCTAATTGACGGTTTACTGTAGCAAAACACTGGAATTTTTCCCCTTTGTCTTGCGCGACGAGGAGCGGATGGCCAGGCACAGGAGGCTTAGAGGAAGTCCCTTGGACCAAGGGCTTCGAATCGGTGGTGGCGACAAGTCGCGCGGCGGCCGGAGGTGGCCAGACGAGCTCCGGCGGAGGTGCTGCAGCCGGTTAGCGTGCGCGGCCTGTTGGCGTGAGAACTGTCGCGCGCTGCTGCTGGTGGCTCTGCAGGCGCGGGCGAAGAATGCTGCAGGCGCGGGAGCGGGTGTGCAAGCTGCAGGCGCGGGCGTGGCTGCTGCTACTGGCAGGCGCGCGGGAAGAGCGGTTGGCGTTCTGCAGCTGCGTGCAGTTCTGCAGGCGCTGGAGGAGAGCACGGCGGGCTGAGGAGGGCGTGCGTGGTTGGCGAAGGCTGATGGTGGGCGCGGGTGTGCTGCAGGCTGATTGGCACGGGGATGGTGGCGTGGGCTGGTCTGCAGGCGTTGTTGGAGGATGCTGCGGGCGAGGGAGCGTGTGCGTTTGGAGGGTGCAACAGGCTGAGGAAGGCGTGGCTGTTGGAGGTGGGCTGAGGAGGGTGCTGCGTGGAGAGCAGGTGCGGGTATACTGCAGATGGGTACGCAGGCGAGTGGGTGGAGGAGAGCGGGTAACTTCAGACGTCTGGGAAATTTCCCAGACGTCTTAAGTTACTGAAAGGGTGGCTGAATCAGTAGCTTGGTGGTGGTGGTCGGCGACGATGGCGAGGGAGATGCACGCTAAGGTGCTCACGGTGATGCGGATGAGCTCCGGATGGTGGTGTGGCCTGTCACACCATACGCCAACGGTGATGGAGACTCACCGCCACAGTAGAGGCCAGCAGTATGGAGTGGAAGAGAGAAGGTCTCTCTGCACAGTGGTGGATTGGTGGTGGAGGCCTCCTGAGCTCAGCTGCCTCCCTCCTCCTTTTGTAGTGGCCTGCACACATTTGAAATCATCCGCCCGACCAGATCCACCACATCCGCTCTCCCTTGAATGGTTCTTCACTGCGGCCGTTCGACGTTGGAGCGGCAGCCAGCCGTTCCTGCAAGGAGAAGAATAAAGAAAATAATGTTAAAATATTAGGGTCATTTATATACAGACCATCAACTTCTATGTTAATGAAAACAATGTACCTAATTGGTTGCCTAATTAGATGAATGCTATTCTAACCTAATTCTAAATGCACTTAAGATATGAATGCAATGTATGGATTATGTAATTAAATTAAAACTATGAATTAATCTATTTACATCCTAATTTATGCTAAATA
Source organism: Thalassia testudinum (assembly GCA_037157565.1). NCBI lineage: Eukaryota > Viridiplantae > Streptophyta > Magnoliopsida > Alismatales > Hydrocharitaceae > Thalassia > Thalassia testudinum. The sequence continues at coordinate 75,123,414 of JAZHRO010000025.1, forward strand.
AATGTTAGAATTAACCTAATGTGTAGGTACTTAAATACTTAAATAGCCCACAACTATGGGCTAATCAGGTATAACCTCCGTCCATGCCTCCGGCGAAGACTTTCAGCCACAACCTTACACCTGACTTTCTGCCTAAGCCTTTATATGCAAGCCCATAACCCTCCGCATCGGGCAAGCTTGATTTACCGAAAAATTCTGCAGAATTCCTCTTTTCCCTCTCCGGCCAAGTATCCCACAAGCTCCGGTGACTCTCCCTCCCTCTTCTCATCACTCTACCACCGTACCAGTGGCAGAATCATCTCCGCCTCAATCCTCCACATTGCGCCGCACCAGCGCACATCTCTCTGACCTCCTCTGGGCCTTCGTCTCCAACGACGGCACATACGAGCCATCCACCTCCTCCATCCCCCCTTTGTTCCAAATACCCTAGATAAGTTCTTCTTCTCCTTCTCTCTATTTTCCCTCCTTTTATTTCATAAATCACGCACCGACCACCACATACCACCATCACCTTCTCCACCTCCGACCAGACCACCGGCGAGGTGTTCTCGCCGCTTCATGCCTCCATCCGCCATGCCAACCACCCTATGACCTCCACAACACCTCACTGACCATTTCCCCCTACTCCTATCTCTTAGCCACACACCCAAAATGCCCCCCAAACACACCCATATTTGCACGTGCAGGGTAGCCTAGGCACGCAAGCTCAGGCAACCCTGCGCCACGCCAGCCACTGGGCCACCTTCGCCGTATCACGGCGAAGCATTCTGAGTGATCTGATAAGGTCATGAGGCCATTTTCTTGTTGACAGGTACAAGTGCCTTGACCGCCATTAGAGCGAGCTTGAAGAAGCATGCAAGCTTCATCTTCAGCTCCAGGCATCAGATTCCAGGTCCCAGACGCACGGGCACTCTTCGTGATCAATGCACGCACAGTAATTGGAGGCCAAATCACCTGCAGCCTCTGCGATTGAGTGATGACCTACTGTGGGTGTGCCAATGAAGCGGGTGGGACTTTTAGTCCCACCTCGGAAAGTTTCGAGCGCGGTAAGTGATATAAGTGGAATTTGTGTTTTAGCCTCATTGCGTCAGACCACGGGGTGAGGTTCCCTCGCTTGATCACCTGCCTCATCTGAGACCCATGCTACATGGACCTGGCTGCCTGACTCGTTTACCCTGCACTCCTCGCGCAACACCCACATCGGTGAGCCTGGACCCAAGCATGCTTGACCCGACCCGTATACCCGATTGGCTCTGAGATAGTAAACCTAAGAGAGAAAAAGACAGAGAGAGATGTGGGGAAGAAGAAGAGGAGTAGCTGAAGGAGAAGGGCTCAAAGGCAAGCTAAGGGCAGGCGCTTGAAGAAGAAGGAAGGAAAGGTGCGGCTGAAGAAGAAAAGAGAAGGAAGGAGAACTCAAGGCTGAGGAGTGGCAAAGGAATAGAAGAAAAAGAAGAAGAAGAAGGTAGCTGAAGAAGGAAAAAAAGAGAGGTAGGGACATAGCCGCAGGAACACAAAGAAGAGAAGGAACAGAGAAAGCAAGGGCAGAAGAAAGAGAGAAGCAGGAGTGACCAAGCAGAAGGAAAAGGCAAGGAAAGAAGAAAGAAGAAGAAGAAGCCAAAGAAGGCAAAAGAAGCACAGCCGAAGAGGAAAAGAAGAAAGATGAGAGAAAGAGAAGGCCAAAAGTCACAAATCAAGCACTGTAGCAAATCCTTTTTAAGACGTTTGATTTTTCATCAGACGTCCAATTTTTGGGCATTAGTTCTACATTTGACATTACTTCTTAATTTTAATTCAATTGGTCATTGTTTTTTTTATTAGAGTGAGAGTTGTACTCTTAAGTTTCTAAAATACCAATTTACTCCCTGAGTTCGACCTCGGAATATTTTAAATTTCAAGTAAATAAAATTGTAAATTGTTCTTACGCTTTTTTGACAATACTGCAATGAGGTTGATTTAAAATACGAGAAAGCGATACGAATAGCTGCCCATGGTGTTCTATAGCTAAATCCAACCCTTAGCAATCGACATTTCATGATAATGCCGCCCATGGCACCTAAACCAGCATAAGGTGCTTGACAAGTCGTCTTTCGCTTTTGAAAATCGACTAATCAAAATAATTAAAATAACCACCCAATTAAGAGTGGGTTGTGTCCACAAGGAGGCAATGGCCTATTTAAACTTGCAGGGGTCAAAAATCAATGTTCACTATTAAATTCGTCAAGAAATCGAGTCAAAATCGCCTTTAGATTAGATAAACAATAAGAGCTAATGCTGAAATAGCAATTTTGCACAACTGAAGGACATATTTTGCAATGTAGCACAATAAATAGTAATAAAATTTTCATAATCACACTAAATGTAATAACTAATACCCTCTTCACTGTAGCAAAACAAGGGAGGATCTTCTCCTTGCTCGCGCATAGAGGAGAGGTGAAGGCCAGAGGGGAGGAGCTCACTGGAGGTAGTTGTGGCTGGGCTGCTACTTTTGGTGGTGGTGGCAAGGCAAGGCATGGCCGGAGGTGGCTGGTCAGAGGAGAAGAGCAGCGGCGGGTGACTGTGGCTGCAGCTCTCTGCTGCTGCAGGAAGGCTACGCGGGCATGCAGGCAGGGGTGATGCTGCTATGGACATGGCGGAGGCACAGGGGGTTTGCATAGGCTGTGCAGCCACGCACGCGAACTGCTGCTGGAGGGTTGTGCAGGCGTGGCAGAGGACTCACGGGCACGCTGGGGCTACACGTGAGCGCTGGTGGCATTGCAGCTGCGCTCGAACAGTGTTCTAGTGGCAGCTCTCAGTGTGCATAGATGGCAGTGATGGCGGTGCACTATGACTCATCGATCTTTCGCTTTTAAGTCGGTTGCAGTTTAATGTGGTGGAAAAATCAACTGATCAATATTTAAGAAGAAATACCACTCGCAGAGGAGCAGGTCGTATCCACAGGGAGGCAATGACGTATTAAAATTTGCACCAATTAAAAACGTTCGTTCGTAGCTAGTTTGGACAAGAATCAAGCCAAGATTGCCTTTAGATTAAGGTTTAAGCAAGAAACAATGCTGAAATGGCAATTATGAGAAACTAGAGGATATTTTCCGCAATGCAGAATCAATAAAATATCATTAAAAAGTGACAATGGCAGAAAATGTAATTTCTAATTAATGGTTTACTATAGCAAAATAGGGGAATTTTTCCCCTTTGTCTTGCGCGACGAGGAGCGGATGGCCGGGCGCGGGAAGCTCGGAGGAGGTCCCTTGGACCGAGGGCTTCGAATCGGTGGTGGCGGCGAGTCGCGCGGTGGCCGAGGGTGGCCGGACGAGCTCCAGCGGAGGTGCTGCAGCCGGTGAGCTTGCGCGGCCTGCTGGCGTGAGATCTGCAGGCGCGGGCTGCTGCTGGTGGCTCTGCAGGCGCGGGCTGAGGGTGCTGCAGGCGCGAGAACGGGTGCGCAAGCTGCAGGCGCGGGCGTGGCTACTGCTGGTGGCGGGCGCGCGGGCGAAGGGATCTGCAGGCGTGGTGAGCGCTGATCTGCAGGCGCGGGGAAGAGCGGTTGGCGTTCTGCAGCTGTGCGCTGATCTACAGGCATGGGGGTGGGAGCGGGTGAAGTTCTGCAGGCGCGGTTGAGCTGAAGGTTGATGGGCACGGGTTGAGCCGAAGGTTCTGCAGGCGCAGGAGAGGGTCTGCAGGTGACTTCAGACGTGTGCGGTGGAAGTGAGCGGGTAGCTTCAGATGTCCGGGAAATTTCCCGGACGTCTTAAGTTACTGAAAGGGTGGCTGACGGTTGTTGCGGTGGTGGTGGTTGGCGACGACGGCGAGGGAGATGCACGCTAATGTGCTCACGGTGATGCGGACGAGCTCCGGATTGCAGTGTGGCCTGTCACACCACACGCCCACGGTGGTGGAGACTCGCTGCCACAGTAGAGGCCGACAATATGGAGTGGAAGAGAGAAGTTCTCTCTGCACAGTGGTGGGTCGGTGGTGGAGGCCTCCCGAGCTCAGCTGCCTCCCTCCTTTTGTAGTGGCCTGCACAAGTTTGAAATCAGCCGCCCGACCAGATCCACCACATCCGCTCCCCCTTGAATGGGTCTTCACTGCGGCCGTTCGACGTTGGAGCGGCAGCCAGCCGTTCCTGCAAGGAGAAGAGTAAAGAAAATAATGTCAAAATATTAGGGTCATTTATATACAGACCCTCAACTTCTATATTAATGAAAACAATGTACCTAATTGGTTGTCTAATTAGATGAATGCTATTCTAAGCTAATTCTAAATGCACTTAAGATATGAATGCAATGTATGGATTATGTAATTAAATTAAAACTATGAATTAATCTATTTACATCCTAATTTATGCTAAATAAATGTTAGAATTAACCTAATGTGTAGGCACTTAAATACTTAAATAGCCCACAACTATGGGCTAATCAAATACCCCCATGCCTAGTTTTTGCTAGTCCCTAGCAAAATTAAGCAAAACCTAGCACTCTAAGTAGACTAATCAACTCACTTAGTCTTCCTTCAGAAGCATATTAAGTTCAGGCTCTAGACCCAAGGTTCCTAGGTAGTTGCTAAGTTACAGACTAGGTCGGCTAAAGACGAGTTGCAGGCGCAAGTTTCCCTGATTTCTGACTCTACCCTAAAGTTTAATGATCCCTGAGATTAAAGCATCCGTGCCTGTGTATTGGTCTGAGTTATTTGAGTTAAAAGATTTTTCTTTTTATATATACCTTTTTTTTTTCTTTTTCTTTTTTTTTTTGTTTGATTCTTCTAAGTCTAACCTCAGATCAACTATCAACACGGTCTGTGTCGGATTCATTGTCCCCATTACCATACCTCGAAGGGTGCCTGGCTTTCGATGCTTTGAGATAGCACCGCCCATAACGACCCCAAGAACTCCTGGCAATTGATACTTCGAGATAGTATCGCCCATGGATTTCTTAAGCGAATTCATGCCTACGGCAATCAGCACTTCGAGATAGGGCCGCCCATGGTACCTGAACCGCGCAATGCGCTTACATGCCCCCAGTAGGATGGATATCCTAAGAGACAGGCGCTAAGGAGGTAATATGTTATCATCGCATCCTCAAGGTGAGTATATACTCCACCTCTCCTGCTGCGGGAACTCTTCCAATCAAAAAGTGTTTTCAAGCCTCTGTTATGTCAAAACTAAGAGAACCAAATCTCTTTTCAGAAAGACAGAAATTAAGTTGATTACCAGACCAAGTGTGTGAAATTTGGATGCTTGGCTTACAAGGACCTGTAAAACAAAAGGTAGAATAAGACTCCAGGTACTACCCCACCCTTTAACTCAAACCCTAGTTTCCTTTCCTCAACCTCTTGCGGAATGGTCCGCAACTTAACTCCTACTTAAGTTTTTAAGTCCACGAAGGACCCTAAAGGTCTAAAGCTAGTAGCTCATTTAGCTTCTAAAGTCTGACCCTAGAATTAACTTAGTCTACCCTAGAGTTCTGATTTGCTTAAGACTGCAAGATCTAGCCAGTTAAGCACAAAACCTTTCTTTTTTATATATGTACAAATGTATGCAATTATGCTATGTATATCCCCAAGTACACCCCCCCATGCCTAAAATTTGCAATGTCCTCATTGCATAGAAGGATATTACCTGGGTTAGAGCTGGGCTGAATAGCCAAAGAACCTGCCAATCAGGTTCAAGAATTGTAGAAATAGGCCCAAAAAATGAGCAAAGCAATGTTGGCCTAGAAAATAGGTAACCTAGGATGTTGGCGAGCTGATGATGAATCCCGATAGCAAATGCTCGCCCAACTAAAATGGGAATGAAATCTTCCCAGGTCACCAGAAGAGGTTCTAAAGGATAAACAGGTAAAACAACCTCCAAAGGGGTAGGGGGAGGATAAGATGGATCCTCCAAAAGGTATGGGGAAGGAATGGTAAAGAGATAAACCCCCAGGGTAATGGACTGACTAAAGAAATCATCAATCCATACCCGATACTCCATTACAGGAAATATTGGTCTGTTAAGGCCCCTAGTCAGAACAAAAGTGAGCAATTCTCTAAGGCAAGGATCGTCTAGGGTGTCCAAGTTACGAGGTTGTGGGAAGGCCACAAGATCTAGGTTGGGTTTAATCAGCTCGGTGTCCATCCCAAACACTCTTTCTAAATCCTCAATTTCATCCCTAGCATTCCTTGCACCATCACATGTATCTTCATGCTCTTCATCAGGAGTCACAATTTCACTTTCAGATATAAGCGAATCAAAGGGTGACCTCGAAGTGAATGAAGGCAGGTTGGAAGCAACAGATTTAGGGATTATCCTATCAATGTCATCCCTGGGTTTTTGTTCTTTACTCAAATCTTCCCCGGAGTCTATATGTGAATCCACATAAATCTTAGAAATTGCTTCCAAATTTTCCATCATTTTATCATGAGGAGAAATATCATCAATGGGTGTGCTAAGGAAACCTAATTTGGTCAAATTTGTGACATCCTCAGGGGCTAACTCTTCAAATAAGACATAATCACCCTTAGTGTCACTCCAAATCTTGAATGTAGGTTACTCATATAATTTGTCTTCCTCCTCATCGCACAATTCATCATGTACCCGAGGTCTAGAATCATTTAATATCTCTGCAGATCCCCTAGGGTGCTCTATCTGAGGTAAATGGTTTACACTGGTAACATTAGACTCCTCAGATTGGTCAATTTCTTTAGGGTTAGGTTCCCTAAGGGTTGGTTTGAGTTCCATATCATGATAAGAAGGGAGGGTAGGATTAACAACTTGACTTTGACCGACTTCATCAAATGTCACGAAAATACTATCATCTGGGTCGAGGTCTTCCAATGGTACCATCATTCCCTTCTTTTGACTCCAATATAATTCAGGTGGACACTCAACCTTATCATCATCTTCCTCGGGTTGCCACCTTTCTTCATCCAATGCATAGCTGCTGTCATGTGTATTTTCCTCCCACCTAAAGTGTAGATCTCTCAAGGAATTGTTATCTAATGGGGAGGTTTCAAAATCGATCCTCGAAAAGTAGCTATTCTCCCTAGAATTTCCGTCCAACTTAAATTGTAGCTCTCCCACGGGTGATGCATCTATTGTAGAGGGGTGTACATCATCCTCAATGGGGTAGATTGAGTGGCTAATTTCATCTCTTTCTTGTTGGCCTGCTCTCAAAGATTGTCCTAACAATTCACTCATTTCGCTTTGCATTTTCTGTATTTCCATCTTCAAAGAGGAGAGGTTATTTCTATCATGAGAGAAGTTAGGCTCAGGCTTATAGTACCCAGGAGTGTTTGTCCAACCATTATACTTTTTCAGGGAGGGTGGGTTGGGTATTTCTTTGGTATGTGGGATATTAGGCAAAGCAAATCCCGCTCCTAGGCTCTGCTCACTGATTTAGGGCTTAACCAGGCCAATACTCCTATAATAGGAGTAAAATGGATCCCAATGACTGTTATTACGTCCATCAAGGAATGGACCATCTCGGCGTCTGGGATCGAAGGATGCAGAGTGGGGGTGAGGGTGTGGGCAAGATGTGAAAGGATGAAAAGCAATGTGGTCCATTCTAACTCACACTTCAATCAGAATTCCCCAAGCAAAACACAATTTAAAAGGGACCTTTTAGGTCTTTCCCAATTTAGGCTTTTGATTTTAAGTCAAATTGCAGGTGACAATACAATTTGCCCAATCAATTACGCACCTATTGTCAACCTACGGTTCACCTAAGAAGACCTAGTTGGAGCTTAGGTGTTCTTCCCTAAATCTCAAATGGTCAAGTAAATCCAAAGACGGAAGATCGAGGGATGCAAGTAGGCCAAAGCCTTCCTTTGAAGCTGTGCTTTCGCGGTGCTCCTCAACTACCCCAAAAAATCCGTGACAGGGTATCCCCCTCTTTGGATTTACAAAACCTTTGATCTCAAGTTCCGAACACTTCAGAATCCAATGAAAGGAGGGCTCTTGTCCTAGTATTTCCAAACCTAAGGAGTGTCTAGAAGCGTGCCGTGGTGCAAGTGAAATAAGTGTGCATACATCGTCAAAGATTTTGAACTTTGAATTGCACGCCAAGTTTGAAAATCAAATCCTTGGTTTTTAAAATGTCCTTCCTTTGATTAGTCCTTTTTCTAAGAAAATGTGACCACTTGTTAGATTTATTCAGTACAGATTAGGTGGTCTTCGCATTAAATCCCAAATGCAATGCATGATCAAAAATAGGGTGCAAAGTAAGAGAATACGTACCTTGCCTCCAGCGATCTACAATGCAAGAATGCACACAATGCAGAAAAGTAAATCTAGAGGCTGCTCATACAGACCTAAATGGTTCGTCCTATGGCAGGCAGCTTCTAGCAGGCAGCTCATTTTTTTTTTCTATTTTTTTTTTTAGAACTACTTATGCACAAGCAAATAAAAGTAATAATAATAAAAAAAATAAACCTAAATCTAAAGAAAAGGGAGCAGACTCCCAAAAATTACCCAACACGGGTCCAAAACAAAATTGGGGAATAGACCCCTCAAAATATGCCCCAGAACAAGGGTTTCAAACTAACTGCAATGAAAAATTAATTCTACAGTCTTAATTCTATTCTAATTAAACTAGTGACTAAATACAATGGTGTCCGTCGTGTCCTCGTCCTTCTCCTCCTTTCAAAATTGCTCGTCCACTTCCCATCTGACAACGTCAAGGGTCGCCTCTCACACAGGCTGATTCTTGCACAAAATTTCTCGCATAGAAAAGAAAATAATAAATGGTCAAATCTCTGTGCAATTGACAAATAATCAAAATAAAATTAGGCAAAATTATTGTGTCTGTTGCCTCCCCGGCAACGGCGCCATTTGACTGGTCGATCTGTCGCTTTTAAGTCGGTTGCAGTTTAATGTGGTGGAAAAATCAACTGATCAATATTTAAGAAGAAATAACCACTCGCAGAAGAGCGGGTCGTATCCACAGGGAGGCAATGACGTATTAAAATTCGCACCAATTAAAAACGTTCGTTCATAGTTAGTTTGGACAAGAATCAATCCAAGATTGCCTTTAGATTAAGGTTTAAGCAAGAAACAATGCTGAAATGGCAATTATGAGAAACTAGAGGATATTTTCCGCAATGCAGAATCAATAAAATATCATTAAAAAGTGACAATGGCAGAAAATGTAATTTCTAATTGATGGTTTACTGTAGCAAGACAGGGGAATTTTTCCCCTTTGTCTTGCGCGACGAGGAGCGGATGGCCGGGTGTGGGAAGCTCGGAGGAGTTCCCTTGGACCAAGGGTTTCGAATCGGTGGTGGCGGCGAGTCGCGTGGCGGCCGGAGTTGGCCGGACGAGCTCCGGCGAAGGTGCTGCAGTCGGTGAGCTTGCGCAGCCTACAGGTGTGAGATCTGCTGCGCGCTGCCGCTGGTGGCTCTGCAGGTGCAGGCGAAGGGTGCTGCAAACGTGAGAGCGGGTGCGCAAGCTGCAGGCACGGGCGTGGCTGCTGCTGGTGGCGGGCGCGTGGGCGAAGGGATCTGCAGGCATGGTGAGCGCTGATCTGCAAGCGCGGGGAAGAGCGGTTGGCATTCTGCAGCTGTGCGCTGATCTGCAGGCGCGGGGGTGGGAGCGGGTGAAGTTCTGCAGGCGTGGTTGGACGAGTCTGCAGGCACGGGAGGATGGTTGTGCGGGTCTGCAGGCGCGTGGAGAGCACTGCAGCCGGTGAGCGCATGGAGATGGGCGCGGTTGAGGAGGGCGTGCGTGGTTGGAGGGTGCAGGCACGGTTGAGCTAAAGGTTGATGGGCGCGGGTTGAGCTGAATGTTTTGCAGGAGCAGGAGAGGGTCTGCAGGCGACTTCAGACGTGTGCGGTGGAAGTGAGCTAGTAGCTTCAGACGTCCGGGAAATTTCCCAGACGTCTTAAGTTACTGAAAGGGTGGCTGACGGTTGTTGCGGTGATGGTGGTTGGCGACGGCGGTGAGGGAGATGCACGCTAATGTGCTCACGGTGATGTGGACGAGCTCCGGATGGCGGTGTGGCCTGTCACACCACACGCCCACGGTGGTGGAGACTCGCAGCCACAGTAGAGGCCGACAGTATGGAGTGGAAGAGAGAAGTTCTCTCTGCACAGTGGTGGGTCGGTGGTGGAGGCCTCCCGAGCTCAGCTGCCTCCCTCCTTTTGTAGTGGCCTGCACAAGTTTGAAATCAGCCGCCCGACCAGATCCACCACATCCGCTCCCCCTTGAATGGGTCTTCACTGCGGCCGTTCGACGTTGGAGCGGCAGCCAGCCGTTCCTGCAAGGAGAAGAGTAAAGAAAATAATGTTAAAATATTAGGGCCATTTATATACAGACCCTCAACTTCTATGTTAATGAAAACAATGTACCTAATTAGTTGTCTAATTAGATGAATGCTATTCTAAGCTAATTCTAAATGCACTTAAGATATGAATGCAATGTATGGATTATGTAATTAAATTAAAACTATGAATTAATCTATTTACATCCTAATTTATACTAAAAAAATGTTAGAATTAACCTAATGTGTAGGCACTTAAATACTTAAATAGCCCACAACTATGGGCTAATCACACTACTGCTGTTGAAGTTGAAGGAGAGGTGCACGCTAGAGGAGAGGGCCGGCTGCAAGTTTAGGTCCCTTTTGTTGGTGGTAGGAGAGGCATGTGGAGAATATGAAGATGAAGGAGGTGGTGTTGTTGGTGTTGTTGGCGTTGGAGGTGATGTTCGGTTCTCCTAAGCAACAGTAGAGGGAGATGAAGGAAAAGTGAAGGTGGTGCGGGTGGATCTTCAGACGTTTGGGAACGTTCCCAAACATCTTAAATGCATGTGGGTGGTGGTTGTTGGTGCATGGCTACGGTGGTGGTGATGCTGGTGGTGCACGCTGTTGTTGCAGCGTGAAGGGATGTGCACATTGAGGTGCTCACGGTGGTGCTGCTGCTCCGATTTGGCGAAGCATTCTGTCACAACACACGCCCACGGTGGTGGGGATGATTGCCGTAGTCAAGGTCGATGGTGGTGGAGCGGACGAAAAGTTATTCTCTACATAGTAGGGAATGGGGTGGAGGCCTGCCGGTGATGGTGCGGCTAGAGTCTTCTTTTATGTTGCAGGACGAGGCATGCAGGCAGGCGTTTGTTGAAGAAGAGGTGATGTGATGAACATCGTGGGGAACAGAGATCCATGATTGTCGCTTGTGCATTATAGCTGGTGCAACTCTCCTGCATGCATCCATTGGAGATAAAATAAAGAAAAGGAATGAGGGTTTATTTATATGCAAACCCTTACTTTCTATGTTAAAACCAAACAATACATTTAATGCACTCACAAGCTATTCTAACTTAATTCTAAATGCATTTAATTATGAATGCAATGCATGAATTATGCAATTAAGTTAAAAACATAAACTAATATATTTACATCCTAATACATACTAAATAAATGTTAAAGATAACTCAATATCTAGGCATTGAAATACATAAATAGTCGACAAATATGGGCTCATCAAATGCCCCCATGCCTACTTTTTGCTAGTCCCTAGCAAATTCAAGCAATAACCCAACTCTTCAAGTGGACTCGCCAACCCATTCGATCTTCTCATAGAAACATGTTAAGTTCAAACTTTAGACCTAAGATTTCTAAGTAGTTGCTAAGTTACAAACAAGGTCGACTAAGGAAGAGTTGCAGGCACAGGTTTCCCTGATTTCTAATTCTACCCTATGGTCTATTAGTCCCAGAGATTAAAGCATCCTTGCATGTGCAATGGTCTAATTTATTTGAGATTGGTATGATCGCCAACCTAAAAAGAGGATTTTTTTTTTGCTCATAAAAAGAAGATTTTTCTTGTTTGATTCTTCTAAGTCTAACCTTGGATCAGCTATCAACAGGGTATATATCGAATTCATTGTCCCCATCACCGAACCTTGAAGGGTTCTTGGCTTTTGATGCTTTGAGATAGCATCGCCCATAACTACCCTAAGAACTCCTAGCAATCGACACTTCGAGATAGTATCGCCTAAGGATTTCTAAAGCAAATTCAGGCTTGTGGCAATCAGCATCCCTAAACCGCACAATGCGCTTACATGCCCCTAGTAGGATGGACATCCTAAGAGACAAGAGTCAAGGAGGTGACATATTATCATCGCATCCTCAAGGTGATTACATACTCTACCTCTCCTACGATAGGAACTCTTCTAATCAACTTATGTTTTCAAGCTTCTCCTAAGTCAGAACTAAGAAAACCAAAATTTTCTCCAAAAACAATCATTATTTACATAAGACCAAGTGTGTGTGAAATGTGGATGCTTAGGTTACGAGGGCCCTTAAACCAAAAGGTAGAAAAAGAAATCAAGTACTACCTAACCTTAAGCTCAATCCTTAGCTTTCCTTCGCCAACCTCTCAAGGAATGGTCTGCAACTTAACTCCTACTTGAGTTTTTTTAAGTCCACAAAGGACCCTAAGGGTCTAAAGCTAGTAACTCAACTTAGCTTCTAAAGTCAGACATCTAGGGTCGACTTAGCCTAACCTAAAGTTCTGGTCTGCCAAAGAATGTAGGGGCCAGCTAGTTAAGCTCAATAGTGCAAAATATATATATATTTTTTTTAACAATGCAAATGTATGCAATGTAGAATGTTTTAAGTAAATGCATGAATGTACTATGTATAAATGTTATGTATAGATGCCTCAAGTCCTATCCCCCCATTATTGGTTCAAACAATGTCATTGAAAGTAAAATGGACAAGGGAAAATGTTACCTGAGGTGGGAAAGAAAGGAGCTAAGGCTCGTTGAGAGTGACTTCGTCAACCAGATGGCCATCCAAAGTATCGTAAGGTTTTAATCGTTGGCCATTGATGATAAAGGGTGGTACTAAAGAGGATGGGCTCTTGATCTCCACAGCCCCATGCGGAAACACTTTGGTGATAATGTAAGGCCCATCCCAACATGATTTCAATTTCCTTAGAAAAAGCTTAAGTCTAGAATTGAAAAGGTAGATTTGTTGGTTGGGCTCAAAGGTGTTTCTAAGGATATACTTATCATGCAAGACCTTAGTTCTCTCTTTATAAGCTTCGAAGGTGTCATAAGCATCACTCCTTAACTCCTCAAGCTTAGTCAACTCCAGTAAGCGTGCTTTACCTGCTTGCTCTAAATCCATGTTGACACTTCGGATAGCCCAAAGTGTCCTATGTTGAAGTTTAACAGGTAAGTGTCACGCTTTCCTGTACACTATCCGGAAGGGAGACATACCCAAAGGGGTTTTGTAGGCCATTTGATAAGCCCATAAAGCATCAATCGAGATTTTGGGACCGATCCTTCCTATCTAGCCTAACAGTCTTTTCTAAAATGTTCTTGATCTCCCTATTTGACACTTCAACCTGGCCACTCGTCTAAGGATGGTAGGGGGTAGCAATCTTATGAGTTACTCCTAGACTCCTAAGTAACCAATTGAAGTGGTGGTTCCGGAAATGAGGTCCCCCATCACATATAATCATCTTGGGACAACCAAAGCAAGATATGATATTGACCTTCACAAATTTCAAGACCACAGAGTGCTCATTATGCATGTAGGAATGTCCTCTATCCACTTGGAGGCATAATCCACTGCCACCAAGATATACTCAAATCCATGGGATGAAGGGAAGGGGCCCATGAAGTCCATCCCCGAAACATCAAAAATTTCCACAGGTTGGATAGGGTGTTGGGGCATCTCATTCCGCTTCCTAATCATTCTAGTCCATTGACATCTAAGATAGGCCTTAACAAAGTAATGGGAATCCCTAAATAAAGTAGGCCACCAAAAATCGGACTAGAGAACCTTAAAAGCTATTTTCTTAGCACCAAAGTGTCCTCCACAATGAAGCTCATGGCAAAATCTCAACACACTCTGTTGCTTTTCATCAAGCACACATCATCTCCAAACTTGGTCTTGTCCAATATAAAATAATTCTGTATCTTCCCAATGAAAGAATCTAGCTTGGGAAATGAATCGCTTCCGTTTTTGCTCATCCCAAGAGCCAGGAGTTTCTCCAGTGACCAAGTGATTAACTGTACCTACATACCAGGGTGAAGTCGGTGTTACCGTCATAAGGGTTTCGTCAGGAAATGTCTCACGGATGTCTCCAGATGGAGAGTCATCAAGGGAAGGCGAGATAAGTGGTCAGCCACTGCATTTTCCACTCCTTTCTTTTCACGAATTTTCAAGTCAAACTCTTGGAGGAGTAGAATTCACCTAATTAAAAGTGGCATAGAGTCCTTGGCAATGAGATGTTTCACTGTTGCATGATTAGTAAAAATGACCACCTTGGATCCAAGAAGATAAGACCTAAACTTCTCCAGAGCAAAAACTACAGCAAGTAATTCCCTTTTAGTGACTGTGTAGTTTGCTGTGGTTCAGTTAAAGTGTTGCTGGCATAGTGCAGCACATGTGGTCTTCCCTCAACCTTTTGTCCAAGAACTGCTCCCACTACGTAATCCGAAGCATCACACATCAGCTCGAATGGGAGTGTCCAATCTAAAGCTCGGAGAATAGGTGCAGAGATCAAGGCCTCCTTCAGCGTATGAAAAGCCTCGGCATAGTTTGAATCAAAATCGAAGGAAGATTCCTTCGCCAATAAGTCGTAAAGTGGCCTAGAAATTTTGCTGAAATTCTTAATGAATCACCTATAAAAGCTTTCATGGCCCAGAAAGGATCTAATCTGTTTGACAATTGTGGGCAATGGGAGTTTGGAAATAGAATCAACCTTAGCCTTATCTACTTCCAAGCCCCTTTCTGACACATGCCCAAGTACAATGCCTTTCTGTACCTTGAAGTGGCTTTTCTCCCAACTGAGGGCTAAACCAGTCTCCTTACATCTCTTCAGCACATTCTCTAAGTGCATGAGACATTGGTCGAAAGACAAGCTATAAATGGATGAGTCATCCATAAAAACCTCAATGCACCCATCAATCATGTCCGAGAAAATGGACATCATACACCGCTGGAAGGTTGCCGATGCATTACATAATCCAAATGGCATACACCTAAACACAAAAGTACCGTAGGGACTAGTATAATTTGCCTTATCTTGGTCATCGGGGAAGACTGCAACCTGGTTATACCCAGAATATCCCTCTAAAAAGTAGAAATACTAGTTCCCTGCCAATTTCTCAAGGATCTGATCAATAAAGGACAAGGGAAAGTGATCCTTCTGGGTAATGGTATTCAGTTTGCAGAAGTCAATGCAGACCCTCCAGGTAGTTGAGGGTCTGGTCACCACTTGTTCACCCTAGTCATTTGTTTCTACCATGAAGCTTGCCTTCTTTGGCACCACATGGATTGGACTAACCCATTTGCTATCTACGATGGGATAAATGATCCCAGCATCCAACCACTTTAAAATCTCCTTTTTAATCACCTCCCTCATGTTGGGGTTAAGACATCTCTGCATGTCTTGGATGGTTTGATGGAATCATCGGTATAAATGTGATGCATGCAAAGTGTAGAGTCTATACCCTTAATATCAACAATCGTCCAAGCTATGGCTTCCTTGTGCCTTGATAAACAGTCTAGCAAGGCTCCCTCTTGCACTTCAAATAGTACAAATGAAATGATTACAGGGAGCGTATCATTTGGCCCAAGGAATACATACTTGAGAGAGTCTGGGAGGAGTTTCAATTCAAGGTCAGGGGCTTGTATGGTTGAGGGTTTCATAATGGAATCCCCCATCTCAGGTAGCAGATCTACCTTAGGCAGGAATGATGGGGAAGGAGACTATGTAGAAACTCCAAGCAATTCCTCAAGTTCTAGTACATCCGCTTCACATTCCTCCAAGAGATGGTAATGCTCATTTAGCATGACATACTAAAGGGGGTCATCACATAAAATTGCAGGAGTTGTCTCTTCAATCAAATCATCTACAACCTGAACTTGGGAACAATCCTCAAATCCAGCTTGTTTATAAGTAGCAAACACAATAAGCTGGATTTTCCTGTTCCCAAAACCCATTTTTAACGCCCCAGCATGAAAATTAATTGAAGAATTAGAAGTTGCAAGAAAAGGGTGGCCCAAGATGATTGAGGGCTTGGATGGTTTGTTGATAGGGTCAGTATCTAGTACTAGAAAGTCAACGGGGAAGAAGAAATCCTCCACTCACACAAGGACATCTTCCAGTAGGCCCTGTGGTGTCATCAAAGAACGGTCTGCAACTTGGAGGATTACAAGGGAAGGCTTCAGATTGCCTCCTCCAAGTTGTTCATATAGATATCTCGGAAGGATGTTTACCCCAACACCCAGATCAACCAGAGCCTCATCTATATGTAGGTTGCCAATGACCACCGAGATGTATAGGCCCTCCTGTGTCCTTAAGTTTCGAGGGTGTCCCATGTATAATTTAGCTAATAGAATCAAGCAGGACAACTTTTGATTAGACCTGTTTCCTCGATTGCCGCTTTTTCGTGCACAGGTCCTTTAGAAGGTGGGCCAAAGACAGAATCTGCTTGATAGCTTCAACCAAAGGCAAGTTAATCTACACTTGTTTGAAAGTCTACATGATTTCCTCCGTCCTATCTTTGGCTCCAGATGAGCCAGCAGAAGTCTGCCTAGAGTCAGATAAGTGCTCTGGAAAGGGCATTCTCGATCTCTCGGTGGAAGGGTTGTCATGTTGAGTAAGTGGGGGAACGAAGACATCCTCTTCCAGTGAGGTGATTTCAAGTGGAGAAGAGTTGGGTGGCTCTTCACCGGTGGGGGCGAAAGTCAGAGTGGATGGGTTTTCAGAAGGTGGGACTATAGGAGCATTAGGTTTGGAAATTTCTTTCCTACTCCTCAGAATAGTCACCGCTTGGGCTTGCTCCAGAAAAATAATCCCTTTCTCTTTAGGGTTCTCCTCAGATGAACTGGGAAGCTTCCCAGTCTCCCTTTTGCTCATGGCCTTGACAAGGTGTCCAATTTGTGATTTCATCTCATTGATTGCCTTGTCGTGAGATTAGATGATCATGCTTTGATTCTCCTACTTGGCCTTCAGCATGGCATTAAGCTCATCCATCTCAGAAGTCTTGGATGGTTGGGAGGGAATAGGAGGTTGATTATACTATTGAGTTTGAAAGGGTTGGAGTCTGTAATTCCCTGAATTAGAGACATTCCCTTGTCTCAATGAAAAATTCGGGTGGTTCCTCCATCCCTCGTTATAGGTGTTGGGAAAAGGGTCATTACGAGGTCTAGGACAGAACCTTTGGGCAACATTCAGGTCCATCTGTACAAGGTTAGGGAATTGGGAGGCCAAATGATAATCCACAATAGCATGCATATTGCCTTGGCAAATGGAGCATTTAGAAGCTTGGGAAGCGAAGGCATTTGGCATGAGTTGGATAGGGTTTGACATAAGCCTTCCATATTTTGGTTCAATAATTAAATCTGGAAGGCTAAATTCTGGGTATCCCTAGCCTCATTTGCCTCAATCTTTCATTGCATAAGAGTGGGTTTCCTATCCAAATAGGCTGAATTTAGGTGGATAGAATTCTCACTCAAGGTCTCAAAAAGATCCCAAGCCACATCTTCAATTTTTGTAAGAAAGGTTCCTGCACAGGCACCATCCACTGTTTTCCTATGCTTGTCATTTAATCCAGTGTAGAACCCTTCTACAAGTTGCCATCTTGGCACTTGATGGTGGGGACATAAGCGTAACAAATCATTGAAGCACTCCCATGCATCATGAAATTGTTCTCCATTTTGTTAAGCAAAACCTATGATTTCCCTCCTATAGTGATTAGTCTTGCTCATGGGGAAGTATATTTTCGAAAACTCTCCCATCAAGGCATCCCATGTATCCACTCTACCATTTAGAGTGTGATACCAATGCTTTGCCTTATCCTTAAGGGAGAAAGGAAAGAGGGTTCACATTTAGGCATCATCAGCAACACCCTACAATCCCACCGTGGAACAGACCTCGGTGAATTCCTCCAGATGCCTGTAGGGGTCCTCCCTAGAAGTACCATAGAATGCGGGCAACAGAGATATGGTACTACTCTTGATTTCATATGGATTGTTCCCCCCAAGTCTTCTCAATGTATGTCCAGGTTGGTTGGTAGGGATAAAATAATCTCTCAAAGATCGTTGGTTCTCCACAATTCTATTTTCACTTTCCTCAACCATCTCCCTTCTCTCTTGGTTGGTCTCCTAAGGATTCTTTCAGGTTCTGAATTAAACACAAGTTGTCTCCTCAAAGACTGCCTACCAAGCATACACAAACAAACATAATTCCAAAGGACTTTTATGTCTTTAATCAATTAAGGCCTTTGAGATTTTAGTCCAGTTGTAGGTGACAATACAAATTTCCCAATCAATTACATGCCTATTGTTGACCTACGAAATGTCTCAATAAAGACCTAATTGGAACTTAGGTGCTCTGCCCTAAAGTTCAAATGGTAAAGTACTCCAAGGATGGAAGATCGAGGGATGCAAGTAGGCCTAGGCCTTCCTTAGAAGCAGTGCTTTCACGTTGCTTCTTAACTACCCTCAAAAATCCATGACAGGGTATCCCCCTCCTTGGAGTTACAAAACTTTTGAACTTAAGCTTCAAGCACTTTGGTATCCAATGGTAGGAGAGTTCTTTCTTAGCAGGTCAAAACCTAGGAGTGTCTAATTGCATGCATTAGTGCACAGTCATGCACATGTGCATTCACTGTAAAAGTTTGAATTTGTATTTTGAACCGCAGCACAATGTCTCAAATCAACTCCTTAGGTTTTATTGTGTTCCTCCTTTACTTAGTCCTTTTCAAAAATTTAATGTGACCACTTGTTAGATCGTTTCAAGAAAAATTATGTGGTCTAGGAATTAAGTCCAAATGCAAATGCGTGATCAAGATATGGATGCAAAGTAAGAGGATGCGTACCTTGCTTCCAGCAATCAGTGATGCGAGAATGCATGCAATGCAGAAAATAAATCTAGAGGCTACTCATACAATCCTAAATGATTCAACCTAGGGGTATGCAGCTTCTAACAGGCAGCTCATATTTTTTTTTTCTTTTTTTTTATACTTATGCACAATCAAGAAAAATAAAATCAATTCATAAAAGAAAGTAAAAACCTAAGTCTAAATAAATGGGAATAGGCTCCCACAAAAATTACCCATGCAGGGGCCTAAAAGAAGATCGAGGAAAAAACCCCTCAACTATACCCCAAAACAAGGGTCTCAAACCAAAATGTGCAAGGAATATTAAGTCTAAGGTCTAAATCCTACTCTAATCAAATCGAAGAATAAATGTGCGGAGATGATCGTCACGTCCTCGTCCTTCCTCTCCTAGAAATCTGTTCCTTGCAAGGTGGCTCGAACAATTTCTCCTCTGGTGATGTCAAGGGTCACCTGTCACGATGGGCGGTGTGATGGGGAGTAGTAGAATGCATCGCAGAACGTTGGAACTCGCACTAGAACACAAAGATCCAGAGTTAAATATGCTTCCAAAATTTAAATCAATGTGAACAAATGAATGAATGCGATTTAATTAAGCCTGTTGCCTCCCTAGCAACGTTGCCATTTGACGAGTCGTCTTTCGCTTTCGAAAATGATGACTAAGATAATTTTTCGTTGTATTTCCAAGTGGTGGAAAATCGACTAATCAAAATAATTAAAATAACCGCTCAATTAGGAGTAGGTCATGTCCACAGGGAGGCAATGGCCTATTCAAACTTGCAAGGGTCAAAAACCGATGTTCACTATTAATTTCGTCAAGAAACTGAGTCAAAATCGCATTCAGATTAGATAAATAATAAGTGTTAATGCAAAAATAGCAATTTTGCACAACTGAAGGATATATTTTGCAAAGTTGCACAATAAAATAGTAATAAAATTTTCACAATGGCACTAAATCTAATAACTCATACCCTCTTCACTATAGCAAAACAGGGGAGGATCTTCTCCTTGCTCGCGCCTGGAGGAGAGGCGAAGGTCGGAGGGGAGGAGCTTGCCAGAGGTAGCTGTGGCCGAGCCGCTACTTTTGGTGGTGATGGTGAGGCAAGGCATGGCTAGAGGTGGCTAGTCGAAGGAGAAGAGCGGCAGTGGGTGGCGATGGCTACAGCTATCTACTGCTGCTGGAAGACTTCACGGGCACGTGGGCGAGGGTGCTGCTGCTGCTGCAGACGTGGCAGAGGCGTAGGGGGTTTGTGCAAGCTGTGCAGCCGCGCACGTGAACTGCCGCTGGAGGGCTGCATGGGCATGGCAGAGGACTCGTGGCCGTGTTGGGGTTGCCCGTGGGCACTGGTGGTGTTGCAGCTATGTGAGCAGGGTGCCGTGGTGGCAGCCCAAAGCACGCATAGATGGCGGTGATGGCAATGCGCTGCTACTGTTGAAGTTAAAGGAGAGGCATGTGCTAGAGGAAAGGGGCTAGTTGCAACTTTGGGTCCCTTTTGTTGGTGGCAAGGGAG
This sequence comes from Thalassia testudinum, assembly GCA_037157565.1. NCBI lineage: Eukaryota > Viridiplantae > Streptophyta > Magnoliopsida > Alismatales > Hydrocharitaceae > Thalassia > Thalassia testudinum. Next base: position 75,143,751 of record JAZHRO010000025.1, read on the forward strand.
GTGCGTGGAGAAGAAGATGAAGGAGGTGGTGCTGTTGGTGCTATTGGCATTGGAGGTGATGTTGGGTTCTCCTGAGCAGTAGTAGAAGGAGATGAAGAAGGAGAAGTGAAGGTGGTGCAGGTGGATCTTTAGACATCTAGGAATGTTCCCAGACAACTTAAATGCATGTGGGGGGTGGGTGCTGGTGCGTGGCTACAGTGGTGGTGATGCTGGTGATGCATGCTATTATTGCAGCATGGAGGGGTGTGCACACTGAGGTGCTCACGGTGGTGGAGCAGGCTGCCACAGTCGAGACCGGTGGTGGTGGAGCGAACAAGAAGCTATTCTCACATAGTAGGGAATGGGGTGAAGGCCTACTGATGATGGTGCAGCTGCAGTCTTCTTTTATGCTGCAGGAGGAGGCATGCAGGCGGACGTTGGTTGAAGAAGAGGTGAAGTGATGAACATTGTGGGGAACAGAGATCCACGATTGTCCCTTGTGCATTATAGCTGGTGCAACTCTACTGCATGCATCCATTGGAGATAAAATAAAGAAAAGAAATGAGGGGTTATTTATATGCAAACCCTTACTTTCTATGTTAAAACCAAACAATACATGTAATGCACTCACAAGCTATTCTAACTTAATTCTAAATGCATTTAATTATGAATGAAATGCATGAATTATGCAATTAAGTTAAAAACATAAACTAATATATTTACATCCTAATATATGCTAAATAAATGTTAAAGATAACTTAATATCTAGGCATTAAAATACCTCAATAACCCACAAATATGGGCTCATAAGTGCTTACATGCCCCTGGTAGGTTATTTAGATATCCTAGGAGACAAGCATCGAGGAAACGATATGTTGTGCATCTTCGAGGCGAATTTCCCACCTCTCTGTGTTGGGAACTTGTCCAAATCAAATTTGTTTTCGAGCCGCTCCTAATCTAGATCTTAAGACCATTTTCAAAACAGCATAAAAGCTTCGGCAAAATTTCATATTTAAGCACATTGAACCAAACTGTGTGTGATTTTTGGGTGCTTAAGTTACCGAGTCTCTCAAGCCAGACGTCAGTTAACGGGGCCAAGTACTACCTAAGCCTTAGACCTAACACACAAGCTTTGCATTTTCCTCAACCTCTTGAGAACTAATCCGGATCTTGACAAGTATGTGAGTGTTTAAATCTCAGAACAGATCTAAGAGGTCTAAGGTTCGTATTCACCACTAATCCCTTAAGTTTTAGCCTTCCAGGTCTTAATTCATCATTCGATCCAACCTAGAAATTTGGTAAGTTCCATATCATTTTGAAGGGACTCCATTTTTTCTTTATCTTTTTTCTCCTTTCTTTTCTTTTCAATTTTTCCTCCCTCCTTTTTCTCATTTTTCCCTCAAATGGACCTTCTCTTTCCTTAATCCTCCTTTGTTTTTGCGTAATCCTTTTGTGAGAGTTGACTTTCATAGGGTTTTGCACTTTAATACCCCCCCATGCCTACGATTTGCAATGTCCTCATTGTAAATCAGGTGGGTTCGAATTCAGCTTAGATTATATATTAGAACAGGTTCAAAAGGGTGGGTGGATGGGTCGGGGTAACTATTGCGGACGATTTCTAGCTCTAGTACGTGTACCAGAGGTGGAGTCGATTGTTCTAATGGACTAACCCAAAAGTGCAATATGATTTCAGCAAAGAGATATGTCGAAAGGATTTCAGGTTTTTCAAAGAGATGATGGGTTGCCTCTGGTTAAGTGCTAAATATAACACCATCAGCTGGGCGCAATAGGCTTAGGGAGAGTGGAGATGAAAAGATAACTCAGCCACGTTCAAGTCAATGAGCTCGATGAACGTTTTGAGTCTTTGACTATTCACAACAAATGGTTCAGAATCATGGCTTAGTTCACTAATTTCAACGGCTCCATTTCCAAAGATTTTTCTTACCAAGAAAGGTCCAATCCACTTAGATCTGAGTTTGCTTGGGAAGAGTTTGAGCTTGGCATGAAAGAGTAGGACTTTCTGACCAGGGTGGAAAGATTTTCGCATAATGTGCCTGTCATGGAAGTCTTTGACCTGCTCTTTGTAGATATGCGAGTTCTCGTATGCATTATTGTGTAGTTCCTCGATCTCACTCATTTGCAACCGGTGGTTTATTCTAACCTTTATCAAATCCATATTGCACTTCCATACTGCCCAATAGGCCTTATGCTCCATCCCTACGGGAAGGTGACATGCCTTTCCGTACACTAATCTGAAGGGAGACATGCCTAATTGGGTCTTGTGGGCAGTCCTATAAGCCCACAAAGCTTCTGGAAGGCGAGTAGACCAGTCCTTTCTGTCATGCTGAACAGTGACCTGAAGGATCTTCTTGATATCTCGATTTGATAGTTCTGCCAGTCCATTAGTCATGGGGTGGTAAGGAGTCGAGATACGATGCGACACCCCATACCTTTTCATCAGGGACTGGAAGTGCACATTATTGAAATGAGACCTGCCATCGCTGATGATGGCCATAGGAACCCCAAATCTAGGAAAGATGTTCTCCTGGATGAATCGGAGAATAATAGTATGATCGCTAGTTCTCGTGGGGACAGCTTCGATCCATTTAGAGACGTAATCAACAGCAAGCAAGATGTATTCGAAGCCATTAGATTTGGGAAATCGATTTCCCATATGTCAAAGATTTCGCACACAATTATCAGGTTCAAGGGCATCATATCCCATAAGCCCATGTTGTCGAGAGTCTAAAAACGAGTGCATGCCCTACAATACGTTTGTGCATCTCTAAACATCGTGGGCCAGAAGAACCCACACTAGAAAATTTTCGCTGCTATTTTACGCCCAGAGAAATGGCCACCACAAGCCTGGTCATGACAAAATGAGATCACGTCATTGACCTCGTCGTTAGGAATGCATCTTCGGATCACCTGATCATTGCCAATGTGGAAAAGATATGGTTCCTCCCAAATATAGTACTTGGCCTCGGAAATTAGCTCGTCCCACCAGGAAGATGCCCAATTTGGCGGGACTTTCCCGGTAACCAAGTAGTTTACTATATCAGCAAACCAAGGGAGACCGTGAATGGCTAATAAATGTTTGTCCGGAAAATGCTCGATGATTGGACCAGACGGGTCAATGACTGAAGAAGGAAGATGGGACAAATGGTCAGCTACCACGTTCTATTTTCCTGCCTTGTCAAAAATCTCGAGATTAAATTCTTTCAACCGGAAGATCCAATAGATTAGTTAAGTCTTCACGTCCTTCGCAAGTAAGTGCCTCACAATGGTGTGATACATGCAAATGATGACACGGGAACCCAGAAGATAGGATCTGAATTTATCCAAGCCAAATAAAACTGCCAAAAGCTCATTCTCAGTAACCATGTAGTTACGCTGAGCCTCATCCAGCATCTTACTGGCATAGTAGATGACCACAGGTTTCCCGTCAACTTTCTGCCCAAGCACCGCCCCTACTGCGTAGTCAGACGCATCGCACATGATCTCAAATTATAGAGACCAGTTAGGGGATTGTAGGATTGGTGCTTGAGTAACTCAATCATGTAGGCTCTCAAATGCGTGAGTGCACTCATCGGTGATCTCGAAAGGGACATACTTTGAGAGAAGATTAGTCAAGGGGCATGCGATTTTCAAAAAATCAAGAATGAGATGATAGTAAAACCAACGTACCCCAGAAAATATCTGATGTCCTTTGACCGAGCTAGGCAGGGGTAGTTTAGAAATCAAATTAACCTTGGCTTTATCAACCTGGATGCCATTCTTAGAAATAAGGTGACCCAAGACAATTCCCTCAGGAACAATGAAATGGCTTTTTTCCTAGGAAAGAACCAAATTCATGTTGATGTAATGCCTGAGGATTTGGACCAAGTGCAGGAGGAAATCATCAAAGGATTCCTCAAATACTGAGAAGTCATCCATGAAGACTTCAAGGTATTCACCTACCATATCTGAGAATATGGCAGGCATGCACTGCTGGAAGGTAGCAGGTGCATTGTAGAGGCTGAAAGGCATCCTACAGAATGCATGTCTCGTAGGGGCAGGTGAAGGTGGTCTTCTCTTGGTCCTCAGGATGGATTGCCACCTGATTATAATCAAAGTACCTATCCAAAAAGTAGAAGAATCGATTTCATGCTAGTTTCTCGAGTATCTGATCAATGAACGGATGTGGGAAATGATCCTTCTTCGTTGAGACATTCAGTCTTCTGTAATCAATGCAGACCCTCCACGAGTTTGCTATACGGGTTGGTATGTTCTCTCTGATTTTAGTCGTGATCACGGTGAGTACTGCCTTCTTAGGCACAACCTGGATTGGACTCACCCACCGACTATCGGAGATCGGGTAGATGATCCTTGCATCTAACCACTTCATGATCTCCTTCACGACCTCCTGTAGATTAGGATTCAGACATCTCTGCATTTCATGGGATGGTCGTGCACCCTCTTCGGTGTAAATGTGGTGTGTGCAATATGAAGGGCTAATGCCAGTCAAATCATCAAGAGTCCAACCAATGGCTCTCCGATGCTGTTGGAGGATGGAAATCAGACATATTTCCTTATTAGAGGTGAGGCGAGAATTGATAATCATAGGAAATGTCTGATCAGAACCCAAAAAGATGTACTTCAAATGATCGGGAAGAGGCTTTAGTTCCATAACGGGGTTATCAGCAGCAACAGGCGGGTTGGGATGGGCCTCAGAAGAAAAGGTGGGAGCTGTGTGTGGGTCTAGAACGATGCTAGGCTCCTCTATCTGCAGGGTATGATCTGCTTGGGGCTGAGGACCAGGGATAATCGGGTCATCCTCAAGAAATGTGTCCTCAACCACAGAACTGATGTCGCATACTTGTTCTACTACCCCACATTTAATTCCTTTCTAGGCCTTAAATATATCAATTTTTAGCATCTTGTTACTAAATTTCAATTCAATCTGGCCCTCTTCGCAATTAATCTTCGCTCTAGCTGTCGCTAAGAACAGTCTACCTAATATAATCAGTGTATTCTTCAGATTTTTAGGAGTCTCCATATTCAACACAATGAAGTCCACAGGAAAGTGGAAATCGCCGATCCGAACTAGAACATCCTTGAGAACTCCTCTAGGTGACTTGATCGATTAGTCAACTAACTGTAAAGTCACCTCAGTCAATTTTAGTTTAGTCTCCTTGAAATGATCTAGTAGGGATGTAGGGATCAAATTGATGGAAGCTCCTAAGTCTAAAGGGCTCTGTCAAATTCTAAATCACCGATTTTATATGAAATAATAGGGGTACCAGGGTCTTTTGCCTTTAGCAGGAGTCTGCTCAAAATGATAGAGCTAGCTTGCTCCAACAATATGATTGGATTCCCACCTTTGGTTCGCGACTTATGCTTAGGTGTGCATATGTCCTTCAGAAATCTCACATAAGCTGATACATGGTGAATTGTATCCATCAATGGGATGGTTATTTGGACCTGCTCAAAGAGCTTGACCAGGTCCTCCTCGAAAGCCACAGGTTTGGGTTTCCTCTTTCTTTTGGTCAAGGCCTCCAAAAATGGAACCTTTGCAGGTTCCTCTAGAATTAGTCCAGGTTCTTGATCTGGAACAAAGGTATCCTGGATGACCAACCTAGGGCTTGGGTTTGAGCTACCAGGCTGAGAGTGGCTCGAGTAAGGTAGGTCCAAAGTTGTTTTGCCACTACAGGTGGTAACAGAATTCAGTCCTGCCTGGTTCTAGGTTGGGGTAGGCAAAAGAAGTGGTTGCTACTGCTAACCAGCATATGATGTCGAAGCCTTTATCCAGTCAAATGATGGAGTAGAAGGGGCCTGATAGACATAGTGAGCCTGGCCTTGAGTTGGGTTCATAACGCGCCTCTGGTTTGGCATGTTATTTGGATTGGGCAGATGTTGCGAAGGGAGTGCACTAGGTTGGCGGGAATTTGCCATTTGAGCAAGTTGATTACAAGTCTCTGTGATCTCATCTTTGTGCTATTTTTGCATAGCTACATTCGTCTTCTGAGTATCAGTCAGAGTCTGAAGGATAAGAGTCATTCGATCTTCTTGAGTTGGCCCTGTTTGGTAAGTTGGATTGGGCCGAGGCTAAGGTGGCTGATATGGATGAGAAACTTGTGGTTGGGGCTGATATTGAACTCTTTGATTTTGAATATTCCCTGACCACGTGAAATAGATGATTATGCCATCCAGGGTTGTAGGTGTTTGACAAAAGATTGTCTTGGATGGTGTTGAGGTCCTCGCAGGTATGAGGTGCCTTGGAGAAATCAAAAGATGAGGGTTCAGAGTTCCCCCAACTAGAGTAAGCGGATCCAAAGCTTCCTTCGAACCCTAGATCAGATGGGGGTGGCTATGGATCCATCCCCTGAGAAGATCGGTGGTAGATGCTATGCACAGCCTCCCTCCCAGAGGGTGGTTGTGTTAACGGGTTTTGCGCAAAGGTGGCTCACTGCAAATGTCAAGTCAGCTCATCCACCTTCTTCTCAATGTTCGAGACCTTGTCCAGGCGACTGGACATTAACTCCAATTTGGCAAAAGAGGATAGGCCCTAGGTCACATGTGCCCCTTACAAATTCATCAATGCACGGGCATTCGTCTGATCGAACATGCCCATGAATTGATTATTGGTGGAGTTCTCACACATGTTCTTGAGAATCTCCCACATGGTGTCTTCATGTTTCCCCATGATGTTTCCTCCACAGGTCGGACTGACAAACAATCGAATATCCTCATGGAGTCCCTAGTAAAAAGACTAGACTTGTTCCCATTTAGGAACTCCGTGGTGGGGGCACTTTCGCATGAGATTTAGAAAGTGATCCCATGCCTCATGAAGTGGTTCTCCTGCTTGCTACGTGAAATGTGTGATCTGGTGCCGCAGAGCATTTGTCCGACCAATAGGGAAGAACTTTTTGAAAAACTCAAATTGCAGTTCATCCTACGTGTTGATTGGACGAGTTAATGTTTGGTACTAGTGAGCGACCTTGTCCATGAGAGAGGAGAACATTTTCATGAGCAAGATATCCCGATTTTGAGCTTCTGACCTGAAGGTTTGGGCTAAATGCTTGAGTTGCTTGATATGCTGGAAAGGATCTTCAGAATTAAGCCCATGAAATTTAGGAATAGCATGAATCATGCTGGGCTTGAGTTCATTATCAGGACCTCTAGCCTGGATTTAGACTCGAGGTTCGATTGCCACTGCAGTGAGATTGTAATGATCTCTTATCATAGGACGCTACGGTGAATTCATGAAGGCCTGGATAGATCGTTGAGGTGCTGAAGCTAACTCTGGAGATTGTTTTCTTCTTCTGTTGGTTGTTCCATGAGTATGGATGAAGGAGATCTAGGCTCAGATGAATCAGAAGATATGTTGATGTGGTTTGGTAGTTGCACAAACAGAGAAGTTGAGGCTTGGCCTCAATGAGAGTGAATAGCTAATGGAGGCCTTAAGGGTGGTCTTAGGGACCTCCTCCCAAACATGCACCGATGGAGAAGATGAGGGGTAGAAGGTGCGATGGGTCCAATCAAGACACCCCTAGATCAGAAAGTCATCCACCTGATAATTACCTGGGCAGCCAAGAAGGGAGAGTCCCGCAAAGACCCCTACATGGTAGAGCATCCCCATGGGTTATAGGGTTTCCCCCACCCGACCGTCCTTGTCACTGAGGGTCTAGGTAGACCAGAATGGATAACTTAACCTCTTAAGTCTACCAATTTTAGGTTTAGAGTGTGGGTGCTTAGGATTTCACTTAAACTTTAAGATGTTTTTGTGAGTGGTGACCTAATTTGAAGATTGGTTGACCTTGCAAGGTGGGTCAACTTCACCTAATTTGTCCTTGATTATTAGGTCCCGCTTTTAGGATTCAAGTGAGATTTAGAGCTTGATTCTTAGGGTTTGCTTGTTTATGTCAGTTCAATCAAGGCTTATGACACACACAGTTTGGAAAGATTGAATCATTTTTAAGTGTGTCTCTAGAACCCTAGAATGGAAACCCTAATTGGCTCTAATTGGTCAATCAATTAATTCCAAATCTAGCACCTAGGGCTCAATCAAGAAGGTGGTAGCCATAGGTGTCTTAAATCCCTTAATATATGTAGAAATCAGGTTTGGGATATTTCTAAAAATGAATAAAATCAGGCAACATGTTGTAATTGAATCTAAATATAGAATGCAAGTTGGTCCTAATTGATTTTTTTCTTTTTTAGGTTTTCAAAATCAGGGGCTAAATGAGGATGGAAAATGAGATTACCTGCCGCTGGAGTGGCTGTTGTGCAGTTGATCTTGCTCCTTGGCCCCTGCACAATCACAATCAAAAGTGATAAATCAAATTAGCATCAAGTTAGGAATTGTAATCACGAGATCAATTGCACGTTGCACCCCGGCAATAGTGCCAAAATGTTAATGTGAAATCGTCGGTGTTTAAGAAATGCATTATAATATAGGACAATATCGCATTAAACACTTAAATTTATAACTCAGAAAAGTCTAAGGTCGAACACAGGGAGCAATCAGTCAATCAATATCAAGATCACAATTCTAAGTAAGAGATATAAACAATTGCAATCAGAATTGATTCAAAAATGATATATCAAGATTCAAATATAAATGTACAAAAAATGATGGGTTAAAATGGTGATTTGAATCTCCAATTAACCCATTTCAATTAAGATCAAGTATCTCAAAAAAATGAATAGTGAACCCAAGTAAATACTCCACGTCAACTTAAGTATTTCAATAATGCAACAGTGACTCAGAACCAGTAGCAGAGGCAAAGGCCTCTCTTTTTCCTTCAGGCCTCAAAGGAGAGGCACAAGCATAGTAGCTTCAGAGGCGAAGGCCTCCCAAATTTGCCAAGTGTAGAGAGAGAAATAGAGGGCAAAACCCCCCCCTCCTTTCTCTCTTTCTTTCTCTTCTTTCTCTCTCAGGATCGGGTGAACCAGACTAGACACAGGTAACTGGGTAAACGGACCAAGGCCTAGACCCGCGTGGCGTGAACCATGGGCGAGAGCGTGCCTAAGCGCGTGTGTGAGCGAGACCTCACCTCGTGTGCATGCTGAGGTGAAAAGCTATAAATACAAAATAATCTATGGGCTGCGAGTGCGTCTGTGTTCCATGATGTGGGACTATCCCACCTGCCTCCATCTCAGTTTAGCAGCAAATGAACTTGTGTTGATTTTAGCTATTGGTGAGGCACATGTCTCCAATTGGTACCCTGGATAGCATTGCAGAGTGATTTCGCAACAGCTGCAATTGGAATTAGGTTATGAATTTCGTCGGAGCACTGCGGACTGGGTCGGAAACAATGACGATGATGGCAAGTACCTGAAGAAATGAACAAAGCCTCGCGGCCAAGTTAAAGACCCTCAAAAGCTTCACCGTGAGGCGACGAGTGTGGTGGTGGGTGCAGCATGTGGCACGAGTAATGATGGAGGCCTGACGACCTTGAGACAGTGAAGCGAAAGTGCTTAAGTTCGGGGATGTGCTTTGGTGGGTGAATCATGAAATAGATTGAGGGCTTTTGTTGAGGGTGGCACAGCAAAGCTTATGAGGGTGGTAGCGGCAAGTTTCGTGCAATGGAGCTACAAATAGACATCACCGGAGCTTCGTCAAAGTGGAGGAAGATGAAGGCGTCGGGGTGTGTTACGTGGTCAATTGCAAGTGTATGTGAGGGGGAAGTGATGTAGAGGGAGAGAGGAAGGAATAAGGAAACTTCGAGGAGAGGAAGGATGACAGAGAGCTTCGATCGTGACTTGGGTGGAGCCGGAGAAGGAGATAGAGATGGTGAGGCGACGATGGCGAGTGAGGTAGAGAAACACCCTCCCTTTGACTGGAGAGGTGCGTGAGGAAAAGAGGAAGATAATGGCATCGACAATTTGATGGTTGGTGGTGCAAAGGAGCAGGATGCTGCTGGAGCAAGCTGCGGGGGTTGTCGGAGAGGGAAGAGAGAAGGTTTTCTCTAACCAAAATTTACTAAGGAGGTAAGGCAGGGATTCCAGGGTTTAAATAGAGCTCCAAAGAGAGCTTTAGATTAGAAAAGAGCTCGGATGTGCTCTTTGGGAAATCAAAAAACACCCATTGATTCAATGCATTCGCACACACGAATCAATGGGTTTTAAGAGTTAGGATATGTCCCAATAGGTTTGTCTAGGTGTAAACATCAATCCCACCAAGTTTGGTGAGATTTGATTGCCATTACAGTTGGATTTTGTCTGGTCAAAGCTCACCTAGATGTTGGTTGACCTCCAATGGCGGCAAGGACCATTCTACAAAGAAGTTGAAGAAGTTAGGGGGCAATTTGCAACGAATTCAACAGTTACGGGCATGTGTGTGAGATAAAATAGTTAAACTGTACCAAAATGCAATCTTGGTAAAGATGATCTCTGATTCGGTGCAAATTTTTGTACAAACCTAATTTTACCCAAGGAATCTATTGGTGAAGTCAAATTTAGGTTTTGACCAAGCTTTACTGGGTAAATTGCGTAGAAACCTAAAATAGGGCAACTATTTGTCTATGACTCTATTTTGGGTCAAAATGGTTTCAGCTGGTAAAATCAAGGATGCTAAACCCTAGAGATATTTTTCTAGAATGTTTAGAGGTTTTAGGTGAATTTTATCCTGACCAGAGCCTTAATGAATTAGGCGGGTCTGTTTTTAGGATTTTAGATGTCATTTAATTCTCAAAATGCGTGAGAACCCATTTCTGTTTGCATGGACCCACTTATTAGACATTAATAACCATATGACCTTTAATAACCCCTGAAATACCCCATGGTTATTATGTGTTTGTGATAAGATGGTAAAAATTGCAGAGACAACCCTATTTTCATCTTTTCTTCTCAAAATAGAATATCAAGCACCTAGGACCCCCTGAGGTTATGTAAGAGCTTTTATCAACTTTATTAGACCAAATTGAGCTAGTTATGGTTCATGATGGTATTCCCATCACTTGTGTATGGGAAGGCATGCCACCTACTCGTCGAAATGGAGCACAAAGACTATTGGGCAGTACAGAAATGCAATCTAGATCTTTTGAAGGCTAGAACCCACCATCGATTACAGATGAGCGGAATCGAGGAACTACGCAATGATGCATATGAGAACTCACGAATCTATGAAGAGCAGGTTAAGGGATTTTAGAAAAACACATATCTCACAAGGCATTCCATCCTGGTCAGAAAGTACTCCTCTTTGATGCCAAACTCAAACTCTTCCCAAGCAAACTCAGATCAAAGTGGATTGGACCATTTCTAGTCTAACATGCTTTTGGAAATGGAGCCGTAGAAATCAGTGAACTCAGTCGTGATTCCAAACCTTTTGTCGTGAATGGTCAGTGACTCAAACTATTCATCGAACTCGATGACACAAACTTGGTTGCGTTATCTTTTGATCTCCATTCTCCCTAAGCTCATTACACCCAACTGATGGCATTAAACTTAGCGCTTAACGAAAGGCAATCCATCATCTTTTGAAAAAATGCCGAAACCCTTTTGACATATCTCTTTGCTAAATTCATATTGCTCTTTAGGGTTCATCCATTAGAATAGCCGACTCCACCTTTAGTACTTGTATCAAAGCTTGAAATCATCCGCAACAGTCATCCCGACCCATCCACCCACCCTTTGACCCTGTTCTAATGTACGATCTAAGCTGAATTCGAACCCACCTAATTTACAATGATGGCATTGCACATCGTAGGCATGGGGGGATATTAAAGTGCAAAATTCTGTGAAAATCAAGTCACAAAAGTGTTTCATCAAAAAAAAAGAAAAAGAGAGAGAGAGAGGTTGAGAGAAAGGAAGATCCATTTGAGCTAAATGAAGAAAAAGGAGGGAAGGAAAAGAAAAAGAGACAAAGGACCAAAAATAAAAACAAAAAGAAGGAAAGAGTCCCTTAAAAATAAATATGGAACTTACCAAATTTCTAGGTTGGATCAAATGATGAATTAAGACCTGGAAGGCTAAAACTTAGGGAATTGGTGGTGAATACTGACCTTAGGCCTTTTGGATCTGTTCTAGGGTTTAAACACTCAAGTATTTGTTAAGATCCAGATTAATCTTCAAGAGGTTGGGGAAATTGTGAGGCTAATGTATTACGTCTAAGGCTTAGGGATTATTCAACCCTGTTGCTTGCCCTTTGGTTTGCTGGTCTTGGTAACCTGAGCATCCAAAATCAGACACTTAGTCTAGTTTAGTGCGCTTAACAAAGAAAAATCTTCCAAAAGTGTTCTATTTTGAAAAATCATCTCAAAAATCTAGCTTAGGGGTAGCTCGACAACACAAGTTGATTGGATGAGTTTCCAATGCGGAGAGGTGGGAAACTTCCCTCGAAGATGCGTAATAACATATCTTCTCCTCAGTGTTGTCTCCTAGGATATCTAAATATCCTACCGGGGGCATGTATGCACGTTGTGCTGGTTCAGGTGCCATGGGCGGGATTATCCCGAAATGTCGATTGCCAAGGCCCGAATTTAGCTACAAAATGCCATGGGTGGCACTATCTCAAAGTGTCAAAAGCCAGGGTTCTGGGGGTTGCCATGGGCGATGCTATCCAGAAGCATCGATTGCTAGGGACCCTTTGAGGATTGATGGTGGGGACAAGGAATCTGATACAAATCGTATTTAGGGCCAATTCAAGACTGGATCTAGGGAAATATAAAAAGAAAAGAGAGAGAAAACTCTCCAAATAAAAAATATACTTTTATCCCTCTCTCTTACAAACTGAACCTAGACCTGTAACATTTATGCACTAGTGCTTTAACCACTAGGGTCAACGAACCTCTAGGCAGTTTTTGCGGGCCTTAGAAACCTTCGTGGCATACTTAGAACTAAGGATGGTCAGGTTTGGATCTGGGCTGGTACTTGAGTACCTCTAGGACTATTGTTGGTATTCTGATCTGATTTGTAGTGTTGCAGCATAGTAGGGCATCCTGACGGTTACATTCGACCTAGATAACTGGTTTAATCCATAGAATTTTTATAAAGGGAATAGCAAAAGATAGGCATGGGGGTATGATGGGAACACCATCATGAGCCCTATCTAGCCTAATTTGGTTTCATAAAGTTGATAAAAGCTCCTACAAAACCAACAGACGGACCTATGTGCACACTATTCTGTTTTAAGAAAAAGATAACACAAGGTTATTTCTATAATTTTAACTGCATTTCATAAGTACAAAATAACCACGGGGAATTCCAGGGGTTAATTAAAGGTCAAATGGTCATTAATTTCTAATAAGAGGGTTGGTGTAGACAGAAATGGATTTTCATGCATTTCAAGAATTAATGGACATCTAAAACCCTAATTTATGATCACTGAATTAACTGAGGTCAAGATAAAATTCATCTAAACCTTCTAAAAATCATATAAAAATATTCCATAAGGTTTGGTATCCTTGATTTTACCATTGGTACCCATTTTGACCTAAAATAGAATCTCAGATAAGAAGTTACCCTAATTTGCATTTCTACATAAATTACCTAGTCAAACTTAGCCAAAACCAAAATTCAACTTCATAATTAGATTTCTTGGGTCCAAATTAGGTTTGTACCAAAATTTGAGCTCATTATGAGACTATTTTGACGTAGTTTGCATTTTGGACTACTTTGGCTTTTTATCTCTCATTCATACCCCCAACTTTCGAAATCCTTACAAAAAAGCCCCTTAACATCTCTTCATTTTCTTCAAATGGGTCCCTGCCGCCATGGCAGGTGTGAACCCAATGGTGCCAAGCTTCAATCAGGGATACCTCCCTAATTTCTCGATCAATCCCTTCCAAAATTGGAAGGGATGATCCTAAGGTCATCCCTAAACAACTAAACCTAAATTTAAATCCCAAATTCGTCCAGGAAGCTCATGCGAACTCCTTGAAAGCACGAATCACAATCCCTGATTTCTCAAAATTTCAAGCTTATTTCCAAGCTTGGAAGATCGTTCAATGGCCTATATAAGACCCTCCTCGCTTGCCTTACCTCTTTAGCGAGTTTGTGGGCCATAAACATCTTCCTTTCTCCCTCTCCATCCTACTCCAAGCACAGCTTTAGCGACCACCTTCCTTCGACTTCTTCACCAGCCTCCACGTACTATGGGTGGCCAGTTTTTCTTCCCCGTCGCATTCTACACCTCGCAATACCGGTGAGGAGCTCTCGAACCCCTTCTTCGTCGCCGTTCTCCCTTCCGGAGCATTCACCTTCTCCATCACCGGCTCATCATGGCCGACGCCTCCTCTGCCTCCTCCTCATCTGCTAGCTACTCTCTTCAATGCCTCAGCATCCACTCATCATCACAACCACTCCAAAGCTCACTTTCGACCTTCGACTCACCCGTTCCACCATCGTCTACCACCTCTGGTGAGACTTTCCCACTGCCACACACCACTAAACCACACGCTACCAGTCCCTACACCATCGTCAAACCCTCACGAGCAAAATCCCTCAAGAAATTGAGGGGATTCTCGGCCTGGCCCTCCACCGAACACCTTCACGTACTCCGACCCTCTCCGCCTTTGCCACGCTCACACATGCACTCTCACAGCATGCCACAGCCACCATCACCTTCGCTCTACTCGCACGAAGCTTCTAAACTAGTTTGATTTGGCCGCAAGGCCGTATTCGTGCTTTCAGGTACTCCACCAGAGCTCCGTCGCCGCATCATATTCTCTGGCTTCGTTCATGGTGTTCTAACCACGATAGCTCCAGGTCTCATTCTCAAGAATCATGGACTGCATCCAGGCTTCACTCCAGGTTCTCAATTGGAGCTTGCATGCACATCTGCTGCTCCAATCAATGCCTTCAATAGCTGCTACAACACTGCATCAGAAGAGGGACTAGATAGTCCCACATCGTGGGATTAGGAGCTGACAGCACTGTATAAGTTGATTTTCGGCATTGGACCCCATGCCCAGTACATGAGGGGTCGAGTCCCTCAACGCATGCATGCACAACTTAGCTATCACTCATACCCAATAGCCCTAGTCCCCCTACCAAATCCGTATACCTGATAAGCAACCTGATTACATGGGTTTGTAAGAGAAGAAAGAGAGAGAGGAGGGCTTTGCACTACCTCCCTATCTCTCTACACTTAGCTGCTAAGAGGCTTTTGCCTCTATGGTGTTGTGTTGTGCCTCTCTACTAAGGCTCGAGAAGGAACGAGGCCCTTAAGCCGCTTACAGGCACTATAGAAAACTTTACTTAAGCCGTCTGGGGCTTATTTCTACTATTTGATATCTGCTTGTTCTAAACACCTGTGGCTATATTGGTTGCTAACTGGCGTAGCATTTGAGTTGATAATACTATTCATATATTTGAGTATTTTTAGGTTTAAACTTAAGGGGTAATTTGGTGATTCAAATCACCATTTTACCCTAATCTTTTTGCACATTGATACTTGATTTCATTAATATATCTTTCTTAACCATTCCTTTGGTCTCAATTGCTTATATTTTGCTTAAAATTGTGATCTGTGAGATTGAATTGCCATTGTTGCTCCCTATGAATGATCTTAGACTTTTCTGAGTTATAAATTTAAGTGTTTTATGCGATTTTGTCCTGTACTACAATGCATTTCTTAAACATCGACGATTTCGCATTAACACTCCCCTTCTAATGTGCCTGTGTTCTCAGATTTTACAGCGACCTAATGTCTTTGGCCATTGCCTTTAGGTAAATCTTAGATTAGGGAAGCCACCTACTTAAAAAAAAGGAAAAAAAATAGAAAAACACCCAAAAGGAAAAAAATGAAACAATAAGAAGGAGAAAAAAATAATATGCCACACTTCACTACGCAGGTATGACTGGCAAGTTATTGTGGGTAATGCTCCATTGTAGTTTATCAGAGCCCAGCCATAAAATATGCACAAATAATCCCAGAACTTAAGAAGAAGCGAAGAAGTAGAATAAACCTGGGGTGATATACACTGGGTTCATCCTTGTGTTTTTCCCATCCAAAATAAAAGCAGAGAGAAAGCTACGGGTTGGATAGGTAAACCTTTAGGTTGAAATTTTTCATTTAGGGTCACCTGGGGTTTATAGATACCTAAGGTTCATCTTGATTGCCATTGAGTAAGTCAATCACTTTTACACAATAATGATGCATAGAACTTCTTGTCTTCTCGAGTCTTCAATGGGTTGGGTAGCCGAAGAAAGCTGCCCCAAAACCTTAAACAAAAATTCCAAAAAATTAGAAACAAAGAAAAAGAAAAAAAAAATCTTCACTTTATCGACAAAATAAGGTAAGGACTTGGGTGGTCTGCATTTTGACAGGTGCCTAGGTGTTGTTGAGCCTTTGGAGTTTAGGTTCTTAGTATAATTTTCTACTGTTGATAGATGACATGTGCCTTAGTAATCAAATTCTAAACATAATTTATAAATAGCATTTATTTTTGCTAGGGATTAGCAAAAGATAGGCATCGAGGTGTGATAAATCTACAATAATTCATGATAAAATGCCTACGATGCAGGTTCCTAAGTAGTTTAGATGCATTTAGCTTTATGAATAATGCATAACACCCATCATATTGCTTTTAGATGTTATGTACAAATTGTATAACAATTTTCTCACATTAATGGCTATGGAATAGGGCAACACATCTATATCCTCTAAATGGAGAATCTGACCATACGAATGTGATCAAGGCGACAATTGGAGTCCAACGCCTTGGAAATCGCCCTGATCAAACATTCGTAGCATTCCCTACAAGCCATAAAAGATCGATGGCCAAAGGATAGGATGGTGCAAATTCGAGCCTTAAATGAAAATTCAAACCATACGGATGGATTCAAGTCAATGATTGTAGCCTAATGGTGCAAAAATTGCCCCAATCGAACATCTATAGTGTCGCCTATGAAGAAAAGATGGACGGCCAGGATGGCGCCACGTCATGCCATCCTTGCTTCCTAATGCCACCCATGGCCTTCTGCTCATCCCTAAAGGTGTATCCATCACATGATCTTAGCCGTTGGATCTCGATCCAACGATCGAGATCAAACC
Source organism: Thalassia testudinum (assembly GCA_037157565.1). NCBI lineage: Eukaryota > Viridiplantae > Streptophyta > Magnoliopsida > Alismatales > Hydrocharitaceae > Thalassia > Thalassia testudinum. Next base: position 75,160,711 of record JAZHRO010000025.1, read on the forward strand.
ACGTTATCTACGTCAGCGCCCTCTCCTCTACAGGAAAGATTACGGCCATTGGATCAAGATTCAATGGCCACGATCTCACAGCCACCGCCACCAGATGGTCATCATTAGGACACAAAGACACACATAGCACAATGATAGGGCTCTTGGCTACCAAGGAGTGAGTGCGGGTTTGAGACCCAAATTGCACCCTTCCTCAACATAATTACAATGCAATCCAGCCTTGTGATGAAGATTGAGTGGATGAGATGAAGCTACATCGCCCTCCACCTTCTCAAGGTGTAATCATCAATGGAGATGGCTCCACGTGGAGGCATGGATGCTCTCGAGTGGCATACATGCGATTGTACGCATAATGAGTGACTCAAGCCCATGGATCTGTGCGATCACTACAACTCATTGATGATCCAACGACTAGTGTATTTTTCTAAATTCTCAACTGTGTTCAATGCACCTGAAGGTGCGGATCACAGCCATGAGATCATGATCCAAGGGTGTGCCTTTGCCCTCACCTATGCCAGCTGAGGGCCAGTAGTGCTTGCGTACACTGCACGGGCATGGTTTGGGCATGAAATTCACATGCTCCTCATGTGCTATGGCCAAATTTCACCCTTCCCTTCATCTATAAAAGGCCATAGACCCCCCTCCTTCCTCTTCATCCCTTTCTACTTCTTCCTTTCCTTCTCTAGAGCTCAAGAAGCACTCTTGAGTGAGTCCCAAGCCTGGGGATGCTCGACTAGAGACAAAAAATAATATTTTACTCGCTCCCATCCCCATTTGTGGAGTACCATGGCTATCCTCTTACCACTGTTCCAGGAAGCGGATCCCGCTATGGCATCACCCTATGTTGGTATGCTTTCGTCGAGTGTTAAGAAATATATGCATTGTAACATAATCGACAAAATCACACAAACAATTAAATTTATAAACTTAGATTCTAATTAGAGTCTGAGGTCGTTTGCAAGGAGAAAATATGGAATTCATACATTAATCATCATTCAGGATAGTAAATTAAGCAAAATAATAGATATGCAATGAATAAAACTTATCAAATTGATATTCAATGTATCTCGAAAAATGTAGAGACAAAAAGAATAGAGAAAACCTAAACAGTGGAGATTTAGATCACCATTTAGATCCCTCTAATTAAGCATGCATCTCAAATTCAATTTATTCAAATAATCCAACAATGCCTCAATTAATTCAACTTAGGTACTTAAATAATCCAACAGTACCACCAGAACAAAACTAGATGACAGAATAAGGCATTAGACGCCTTAACAAAAGCACAACATCAACAGAGCGCAAGGCTTCTCACAAGAGCCTTTCTTCTTCTTCTTCAAGCCTTTCAAGAGCAAGGCCTTCAAGTACAAGGTCTTCTCTTCACAACACACACAAAGGCCAATTCTCTCGAGCCTTCACAAGCACAGGCTTTTCTTCTTCATAGCCTTCTCCTTCCTTAAGCACATGTCCAAGGCACTTCAGAGCAAAACCCTCCCCCTTGATAAACACACATGAATTCATAATAAAATGCTTATTTATGATAGTTCCTAGGCTTAGCATTGCATATCATGTTATAAATACTACATAACATCCATTGCATGGCATTTAGGATAACAGTGTATTATGTATATTAATTCTTTCATTTGACATGCCAAAGAGGAAGTACGACATCTTTACGAGCTTCGAATGAAGAATCCGACCGTACGGATGAATCCAGAGAGATGATCGCAGTCTGTCAATGCAAAAATCACCTCGATTAGAGCTCATAGCACCCTCTACAAGAAGATGAAGACGGACGGCCTAGATGGCCCCAGGTGGTGCCACCGAGGTAGCCCCCCCACTTGATCCATTACGCCCAACCTCTAGTAAGGACTCACCTCAACCGTTGGATCTTCAACAAACGGTCAAGGCACGTGCAACTACATCGCCCTCCACTCGACAAAGCATCGCTTTGGCATAATGGTGAAGACAAGTGCTCGCAAACCGCAAGAGTGAGTTTGAGCTACAATTCATCGCTCTCGCTACAGTGCCAGCTAAAATGGGGTTGCTCGATCTTGATCGAGCGATCGAGATTCTCCACGCGCAATCTGATGCCATCCACCAATGCGAGGGTGCACGCCAGCTCGCACGCGCCCCATCTGGGGTGTGCATTTAAGATGACCAGGAGTTGCACCTACCGTCCGATCTTCGCAATCGCGTGAGGTGAGCGATCCAAATCAAGGCACACATGATCTGCAAGCGAGTCTCGGTTGTGCGATGCATCATCCGACGACTGTCAATGCATGTGCCAGCGGTGCAGATTTCAAAAGAGGGTGAGCTCATGTTCTCTTGCGATCATAGCTGTCCACGCATGATCCAACGGCCAACGATCGTCGTGCCGTACGCTAGCTACGGCCAAGCTTCCAAGTGCCAGCCAAGCACGTGAACGCTTTAGCGACGTCTCTGGTGGGTCTTTAGCAACATTTAAATGTCGCTAAAGGCCCATGCACGCAAACCACCTCCATTCCACCACTATATAAACACCCCTACAACCCCCATTCCTCTTCATCTCTACCTACTCTACTCCCACCTACTCCTAAGCTCTAGTAGCCTACCAAAGCTCCATTGGAGCATACTCTTTAGCTCCAAAGGCCTCCTATTAGTGTAGCATTCCTTTATCCCACCAAATATTCATCCCTCATCCCATTACCTTCATAGGTCACCTTCGAGCCGTCTTCCTACCTCCATTCCGGTAGCAGATCACCTCCACCTTCTCACCTCCATTCTAGAGCCTCGGTGAAGCATTCCTCTACCCGATGTCCTCCTGCATCTCACCTCCGTCGCCCCATTCCTCAACTCCTTCATCCAAGCTTCCACTAGGCACCGTCGTTACGTCGAACAACCGATTCCGGAGATTCCTTCTCACCTCTCACTTTTATGCTTTCGTAGATTATTGTAATAGACATTTGTGCAATATATTGTATTTGATTCCATCCATATTATGATCCATCTTGTTTGCATCCTTTATAAAAACAAAAAAGAAAATAATATAACAAAACACCAAAAAGAAACAAAACGAAGCGTGGTTTTCAAACAAAGTAAACGTCACCTCCCTATGTTTGACGTGGGACTCCCTTGGAGTTTCGGTAAAATTGGATTTGATAATGAGTTTTGTGACTATGACGACGGGTTCCTCCAAATGCCGATTTCTACCACGCGAGACATGTTCATCATTTTAGCGTCGTTGCCGGGGAGGCAACGGAATTTACTTTCTTGTTTTCTATGCTTCTTTGCATTTACATATTACTAACCCCTCTTATCTCTGATCTATTGTATTGCAGGTACCCTACCATGGAGATCCAAGTACGGTAAACCAGAGTAAAGTATGGGTAGAGTACTTTGTAACTGTCCCCTGCATTCCCCACCACTAGTTTCATTTCACCACACTCATAACCTTACCAAATCTACTTAGGTTCTTGCATAAACCCTAGGATAGACTTTGGTTGACTTGTTTGCCACCTCCACTCATCTCACTCCAGCATTTTATATAAAAAAAACAAAAAGATACTTTCTATGGGACGAATCAATATATACACTTTATGCGCCTACATTTGAGGCACATAACCTAACTTGATTTTCATCTACTCAACCGGGATTCCAACCTATGGAACCGGTACACCAATTCAACACATAATGGAGTAGAAATCATATTAGGTTAATCATTGTTCGGGGCGTAGATCACGTAAAAGATAAATATGTTGTAGTATAGTGTGAAGTACGTCTCGACAAAGAAATTAATGGAACTGGTGAGTCCCGATCGATCACAAGGAGGCAGAAAGTGCTTTTAATTTCATGCACTTGTTCTAAATCTAATTACTAAATATTATAGACAATGAATCACAGTATATATATATCAATCAGAGAGTTTGAACATGAATTGCATACATGAAACTATAACTAAACAAATTCTAAGCGTAAACATAAACTATCTATGTAGCAGAATAAGGGCACCACGGGTGGTTCGTGGTGGCCTTTTGGAGAGGTTGAGGAGAGCAGCAATGATCCGCCGAGGTGGCTCAATGGATGCTTCGAACGAGATGCAGAGACAGAGACAGAAAAGGCAGGAAGAAAAAGAAGGTGGAGGAGTTGTAGGAGGAAGAAGAAAAAACAATGGAATGCCTTCAAAGGGGACCCCTAGGCCTCTTTTTATAGCTTTTGTGAAGGGCATTTAGGGCATTGGAGCCCCTAAGTCCATGCAAAGGCATTAGGTTGATCAGATCCGTTGATTAGGAGATCAACGATCCTAATTAAGCCTTCCAAGTCCTTCTCCATTCATGATTTTAATCTGGTGTTGACACATGGTGCAACGTGCACCCTTGGATCTTCATCGCACATTCTCCACTCGCCCGTGCGCATCGCTGCCTTCACCCGCTCACTGCACGACCTTCAATCGCGCTTCAACCCCTTACACCATCTCAATCGTTTGATCTCTCGATCGGATGGCTTAAGAGAGCATACACCGCATCTCTCAAATGCTAAAGCGCACGTCATCATGTGCATCTTCATCTAATGTCCCCACATCCACCATGCGTCCATACCTCAACAGCTTGATGAAGATCCTGCGGTCAATTGCGCCCGCACTCAACGCCCTCCTTGATTTCATGCTAGGCACTCCTTGAACCTATGTTGGTTGCTTAGGCGCGAAGGTGCTAACCAATGCATTGTGGATGTGTTTGTGTCAGGTTTCCAAGTCTCCGCATGGCCGCTCTCAGCCGTTGGATGGATATCCAACGGTTGAGATCACGTCCTCATCTGATGAAGCAGTTGGAGGCAATTGACGTGGATGCATTGCAGCCATTGGATGATGATCCAACGGCCCACGTCTTTCCTTTCGAGATTGGGGCATGGTGAGGGGGTGGCTGCGATGGTGCCACGTGGTGCCATTGTGGCCATCCATTATCTTCTCCTTGTATCTGATGATGTAGGTCTCCAATTGAGTTAATTTTTGCACCGTTAGATTGCGAACATCGATCCGGATCCATCTATGCAGTTGGATTTGTCATCTGAGATCTAGATATTCTTCAATTTGCCCCTTGGCTTTTGCTTCTTCTGCGGACTCCCTAGGGTGCCACAGGAGTCTGATTAATGTGTTCTTAGAAGCGTTGGACTCCCGTCATCATTCCAAATAGATCCATAAGGTTGGATCAGTCATCCGCAGCCCTAAATTACCTACAATTATTAATACCTCTCAAATAGTACACTATTATGTATAAAACATATAAGTCATCTAGGATGCAAAGTACGATGTGTATGCATGCAAAATAGCCATGTTAAGCTAGGTTCTTCCGTAATTCAAGCAAATTACGGCTTATGATTGTTGTGCAATAATACTCCCATGCCTAAATCTTGCTAGCCCCTAGCAAGTGCAAGACTAGATGCTTTTATCAAGAGTTTAGTTAAAGGTTTATTTCTTGTTGTTTCATACAAAAAAATTCAAAATCCCGATAACCATGAATATGTAATGTTGTAGCTTTTGCAACGAATCCAAGTAAAGAGTTGATATACATTTAAAGCTTGTACTTGACCCCTAGTAAAATTCTATTAGGATAGGAAAAACTTTTCTCTTGGGGATACAAACTATTTTCTGATTTTAGCCCTAACTTTTGGCTTAGGTAGAAGATGTTTGAGTTAATTGGATTTGTATTTGGTGTCTCACTCTCTTCTGGTGCTACATAGAGACTAGTATTTCAGAATCTAGATTTCAAGATTATCCAATAAATTAACTTAGAGAGAGGCTAGAAAATTGTGCTACTTTAATCTTTTATACTTTTTCTTTTCTCTCTTTCTCTCTTTTTCTTTTTATTCCTGAGCTTACATCTCACTAGATTTACAACTATATTTAGTGGTTGTTAGTCACTTGAAATCGGGTTTTAAATTGTTGCATTATAGTATAGTTGAAATCTCACGAAAAATAGATAAAATTTATACTCGAAAAGTCTGAGGTCATTTGCTGGGAGCAAGTAGGAATTCGATTCTCAAGATTGCAATTTTAAACAATAGAGATAAGAAATTATAATCAAGAATTGACTTAGAATAATGTAGCAATGATATCCAGTGTTAAATTGCAAAAAGAATGGAGTAAAATGGTGATTTGAATCACCAATTACTCCCTACAATAATATCAAATGAAGCTCAATAGCTATGTAGAAATTGACTCAAATCAGACGTCTGATGAATAGTGATCTCTCTTCTGATTTGCTTCTTCTTCTCTTTCTATGTGTTTATCTCTCTTCTTCTTCCGTGGCTCTTCTTCTATTCTTTTTCTTCTCTGCTTCTCTTCTTCAACTTCTTTCCTTCTTCTTCTTCACAGACTCGTCTATTGCTCTTCTTCTCTTCCTCTTCTTCGTTTCCTCTACTTTTCTTCTTCACGTAGAGGGGGAATGGGTCTGCAGATTTGGCTAAGTGTTAGCCAATTTCTCCAGAGAACAAAACCCCCTAACCCCCGCACGCTCTCTCTCTTTCTCTCCTTGGGTCACGCTCTCCCAGAACCTTCAACAGTATTGGGTATACGGGTAACTGGACCTAAAGCGCACCTGGGTCTAGGCTCACTAGCAGTGGGTGGTGAGTGAGGAGTGGATAGCGTAGGTGGGTAATCAGGTCTGCGCCAAGTCTGCGGGGGCAGTGTCATGGACGAGGCACGTGAGGGTTGTAAGGGACCACACCCCTTATGTCTGAGGAAATAAGGCCATAACACAAAATCAATTTAACTCACTACAGCCGTTCGTAAACTTCCGATGTGGGACTATGTCGTCCCCTGTTCTTCACGCAACGGGTAGCAGCAACTCCTTTGTCCAATTCCAGTCAAGGCCCGATCAAAGGACTCAATTGGTCCCTAGGTTATGTTCCTGGAAGTCTTCCGCTACGTCTGGAGATGATGACCTGGAGCTGAAGGTCTAAAGAATGCTTGGAGCAAGCATTGAAGCTCGTGTGTTAATGGTGATGGGGGTCGATACCTAAAAATAACAACAAATCCTTTCAGCCATGTCAAAAAGCTTAGGAACGATCGCCAGAGCCTGGCAAGTGTGACGGTGGCAGTTGTGTGCTATGAGCATGTGTGAAGAGGTCAGTCGACCTCATGGAGGGTGGCCAGATGTGGGTTTGTTCGATGGGGAGTTCGGAGGGGCAATCATCCTAACAAAGTTAGGGCTTTTTCTCCTGAGGTCGAGGTGGAGGTGTGAAGCATGGAAGCGGTGGCGTAGGTGGCCTGTGGTGGCCTCTAGCGCTTGTCGGAGGTCTACCGACGTGATGGAAGTCGGAGTCGCGGAGGGTGTTGGCAAGGTCTAAGAGGAATGTTGGAGATACTGACATGATGAGGAGAAACTAAGGAGTCAATTGAGAGGAGTAGTAGATGAAAGGGGGTGGAGATGGCACCGATTGCATTATGGCCAACTCCGGTGAAGGAAGGAGCTCTAGTAGGGGTTGAATAGCAAGGACGAGGAAGATAGAGGCGCCGGCTGGTACTACTCAATGCGAAGGAGAGAGGGAAGGATAAATCCATCATTGATATTGCGAATGGACAACAAGAGGAGGTAGGGAGAGTCACCAAACGTTCAGGTGCACTTTGACCGAGAAAGAGGAGAGGAATTGGAGGTGTTCCAGGCCTAATTCGAGCATGGGATCTTCGATCTGATATGGGGAGTCTTTTATAGGTCATTAGGAGGCGAACGAAGCTTGAGAATCAAGCTTTCAAGCTTGGAAAGCTTCACCGGGGATAGCAACCCAAATTTCAAATGATTCACATGGCACTTGGGGCAAGACTTGGAGCCCAAGATGTGGCTCAAATGGAATGCAACTTCGTCAAGAATCTAAGTATCTATTTTGGGACTGATTGATTGAGAATCGAGCAAGAAATCCTTTCTTGATCTCAACGGTGAAGCTCAAAGTTGCCTTTAATGGCGCTAGGGACCAATTTACGAAAATGATGACGAAGTTAGGAGCCTTTTTGTAAGAATTTTGAAAGTTAAGGGCATATGTGTGACTAGACAGGACCAAGTTGCAAACTAGGTCAGGACAATCTCAGATTGGGCTCAAATTTTGATACAAACCTAATTTGGACCTAAGAAATCCAATGGTGAAATTGGATTTAGGTTTTGACCTCATTGGACTTGGTAATTTATGGAAAAACCCAAATTAGGGCAAATGTCAGTCTAAGAATCTATTTTGGGTCAAGATGGGTTCAATTGAAGGTACCAAACCCTAGGGAATTTTTTATATGAATTTTAGAAGGTTTAAGTGAATTTTATCCTAAAAAAAACCTCAGTTAATTGAGCAGGTCTATTTTTAGGGTTTCAGAAGTCATTTAATTCTTAAAACACGCGCAAGCCCTTTTCTGTCTGCCTTAACCCACTTGTTAGCCTTTTAGGACCATTTGACCCTTAATAAATGTAACGAACGCGTGCCCCAGACGTCTTTTAAGATGTTTGGGAGGTGGCCGAGACGTCGGACCAGACGTCTGGGATCGTTTACAGACGTCTGGAAATCCATTATCTTCCACACGTGCGGGTCGTCTGCGTGCCTGAGCGCGCAGACCCGCATATTCATTTATTCCCTGCGGCAGGAGATGCCCTGTCGCGTCCTCTCTCCTCCTCGCACGGCCTTAAAAGGCCACGCCTCCCCTCACTTCCGTCACCACCGTCTCCTCCCTCTTCTCCTTCAGCCAGTGAGCGTGAGCGCGAGCGCGAGGGCGGCAGCGGCAGCCGCAGTGAGCGCGGAGGAGGTGCTGCGTGCGAGAGCGGAGCTCTGCCATGAGGGCGAGCTCGTCGGGGCTGATAGGTCCCGCCGGAAAAGGGCGCAGGTGGCGCGGAGAGACGCGGAGGGGGGACTGCTGCGGTCTGAGCAGCAAGCACGCGAGGTGCGACGCGGGCGACGTCGCGAGCGGAGGCCGAGTGGCGCCCTGATTCTGGAAAAATTTCCAGAATCAGACGTCTGGGTTGATAGCCAGACGGCGAGGGCGACGTCTGGAAGACCATCCAGACATCTGAAAGGTGAGTTTTCCGTCTCCTTCTTCCTTCCTGTCGACTGACCGTACTGAGGGAGGGAGATGGGTGTGCGCAGGCTCGGTGATTCGCCATCCATCGTGAATCAGACGTCTGGCAGTAGTACCAGACGGCGAAAGCAACCTACAGACGTCCGGGGTGACCATAGGACGTCTGGGAGCTAGGCCAGACGTCCCTGCAGACTTCTGGACGTCTGGAAAACCACGCTGAACAAGGTAATTCTCTGATCCACTTTTTAAGATGTCTGGAACTTCTTCCAGACGTCTGATTTTGCACAGTGTCGTCATTTTTGACACGTTTAGGGCCCGTTCGGGTTCCGTTTTACGCGATTCGAGTCACTTTCTTTTCAGAATTAATTCCTCTACCCGTTGACGTGCCTTCGTGCGTGTGTGTTAAGAGGTGTCGTTATAGTTGCACTTGATACGTCGATTTTAAAAGAACTAAACGGAGGTGAGTCCGAGTGTCGATCTCAGGGAGGCGTGGAAATCGGATTTTGTTTACCACTTGTTGTCACGAAAAAGGCAGAGTTTTGCTTGCGAAAGACGGTTTTGAAAAGCGAGAGATAGAGAGAGTTTAGGGTTAGAAAGCTCTTGGTTTTGATCATGCACTTTAAACAGAAATTAAAATGGCAACTAAATGGAAAATAATTTCATTAAACATGCATTCATAGTTCATGGTTTACAATATTAAATACATGCTTCAACAAAAGTAAATGAAAGCTTAAAAGAGAGAGAGAGAGAGATAGAGAGAGAGTGGAGAGCGACGAGGCAGCCACGACGGTGGAGGAGGCTCTGTCGGCGGCTCGTCGTCTCCGGCGATTACAAGAGTGCCTAAGACTAGCTAGGAGAGGAGTGGAGTAGTTGCAAGTGGGAGAGGATGCCTTGAATGGTGGTAGAAGGGGGTTTAAATAGAGTTAAGGGCTTCCTAAAAGAAGAATGTGCTTTAGCGACATCCAGAACGTCGCTAAAACCACTTCCAGATACGTCGGTGAAGGCCTTCTGCCGCCGGTCAGCCGCCCACCCCTCTCTCTCCTCAGGCGCGATCCGTGGATGTCGAACGAGAGCCGTCCGATTGATGATCGGACGGCTTAGATCCTCCCGCGCCTGCGCTAGGATCGCGCTTCGGGCGCGCGTGCGCGCGCGCGTTTACGCCAGGCGTGCGCGCGCGCGTGGGAGGTGGGGCGCTGTCGTCGCGCCGCGTGGCGCAATCCTAGCCACTCGCTTCTGATCGCGCGGCTCAATTTTGCCGCGCCCTTCGCCCGCAAGTGATTTCCGCTCCGCGCGATTCGAACGCGCGTCGCCGCGACGCGGGCGTGCGCGCTAACCGTTGCGCCACGCCCGCGCTTTGTCGCGGCGACCGCGGGCGAGCGCGCGGATCTCGGCCGTTCGATCGAAGATCAACGGCCGAGATGCGTCCTTGGCTGGCTTGGGGGCATGCGAGCGGCGGGGGCGGGGCGACGTCGCGCGTTCTAGGCCGTTGATCTCCAGATCAACGGTCAGGATTTCTTAGGCCCATTGTGGGAGCTCCGGATGTCGGATTTGGCCAATCTTGAGTCCGTTAGACTCCGTTCGTCGTCCTGAATCCATCCGTGCGGTCCGATTGCTCATCTGAGGCCTGCTTTGACAAATGCTTTACACAAATGGCCATTAATACAGTTTATAAGCAATCTTGGTACTTGATGCATGCAATGCTCCTATTCTACTTTATGTTGTGCCTTTTATTCTAAAGATGGGCCATATTCAACCTAATTACTACCCCCTTGCGTGGTGTTATCATACCCCCATGCTTACTCCTTGCTAGTCCCTAGCAAGGTTTATTCTAGCCTTTATTTCTTTGGCGAATTCAAGAAGTAATTGCTTAGGCACTTCGTTACTTGTCAATAAGAGGAACTATACGAAGATCTTAATCTACAAAGACTAAGCAGCGCCCGGGTGTCTGCCAAAATACGAATCGCCCGAATCCTTGCTTTGTATATATAACTATACTTATGTATACGTATATATCTATATATGTCGTTTTAGAATTTTTAGAATTCAGTGTGGGTTGGTAACCTTTTACGGCTACCCAACCCACCCAAAACTCGGTCAAAACCCTAAGTGCTAAGCATCTTGGTGTGAATGTTGTGATAGACTTACTTAACGGTAATTGAGACAGACTTCGAGTTTCTACGCCTCTAGGTGACCGGAAAAGAAAATAAATTTTTGCCTGAAGGTGTATTTGTTCGATTGGTAGCTCTCTCCCTACGTTCATTTTACTTGGGGTCAACACAAGGATTTTCCAGTGTATATCTCCCCGGCTTGTACTACTTCCCCGCTTCTTCCTTAGGTGTTTCTGGTCTTCTTTTTTTGCGCAATTATTGAGCTGGGCTCTGGACAACCGACCAATGGCTGTTACCCACGATCACTTGCCAGCCATACTTGTGCGGTGAAGTGTGGTTTATTTTCTTTTCTTCTTTTTCCCTTTTTTTTTTTTTAATTATTATTATTATTATTTTTTTACGTAGGTGGCTTCCCTAATCTCAAATGTACCTAGAGGCAGCGAAAAAGAAATGGCCTGTGGCTGGGTTCTGGACAACCTGCCAATGGGCTGTTACCCACGACAACTTGCCAGCCATACCACCCTAGAGAGTTCATTAGCTACCCAATTTCTGTCAAAATCTTCGAGAAGTGAGTCTGTGCAGAAATGTGTGCCGATGCTTAGACTCAAAGTTTTCCTGAGTTAGAGGATGAGTTGATAAGTCGTATACTTATCACCTTATTTAGTAGGTGGATTAGAATAGCTTAAAGTTGCCAGGACTCACCGCTAAATCTATATTTTAACGGACACCAGGGCAGATTAAGCCTGAAGGCCTGAAAAGTCTAAGTGTTTAAGTTCTTTTTGTATTATTTCCCACTATTGACAAGTTTCTAAAACCTAAGTTTTTCTTCCTAAATTCAATTTTTTTTTTTTTTTATTCATTCAGACTGATTAATTAAGCTCAGGATTATGCAATTTACCATCCCCCCCATGCTTAAGTTGGACAATGTCCTCATTGGCAGATTCATGGATGCAGAAGGGTTTAAAAAGATAGTACCTGAGTGACGTAGACTACCAGATCAGTCTGAATCCGCTGGGTTGCCTCCCAGGAAGCGCTGAGTTTAACGCCTCCAGCTGGGCGGTGCACAAACAGGAATGGCTTGGGTCAAGAAGATATGTTCAAAATTTACCAGACCCAAAATCAGAAGTCCACAGATGCGAATAAGGTTGTGGTGGAGTCCCGTTCCAAAGGGGCGGGAATTCTGTAACAGATATATCATGCATGCTTGTGTCAGATCCTCTCTTAGTTTGTGGTCATGCAAACAAGTTGCTGTGGACGAACGCACCCCAAATATGACATGCCAGACACTAAAGATGTAGGTCTGATATTCAGCTTGTGTCCCCATAAAATTGTAATCCATCGAAAGTGTATCAATTCCAGTGGGGATCTTTATTCTGGTAGGGCAGGTAATAAGGTCCAGAGTTTCAGAATGAGCCTTACAATCAAGCATGAACCTTCTCTCCAAAGACGATTCCATCTCTTCCGCAACTATGGTTTCATCGCTCATTCCTTCCAAGCCCTTGATCTCAAGAATATTTTCTGCCACCTTCTTTGTATCAGATTCATTGTTTGAGGTTATATTAAAGGTAGGGTCAATTTCATCCTCTAGATCATATTCTTTCTCTCGGCCTTCCTCCAACTTTGTGATGGGAATTCCAACTGATTCATAATCAATTTCTTTAAAATTGTAACTCCATTCTCCATCTATGATGGTGGCTGTTGCTCCCACCGGATTGCTTCTCTTGGGCCGATTAGATTCAGATTCCAAGGCCTCTCCCCTTACATTCTCAGTTTCCTCCTGATGTTCATTCTTAATGCCCCTCAAATTGTGTTCCAAGGAATCCTTACTGTCCTTATTCACTGAGCTGTCCAACTCCTGAGGGGTATCAATGGTGGACTGAACCAAATCGGGATGACTGGGTGTAGTCCAATTGGTCATGTTAGGTCCTTGCTTTATGAGTGGCGTTGTGTGCAACATCTTTCTCTGGCCTTCTTTCCCCAATTGTTGGAACAAATCCATCACGGCATGTTGCCCTTTAACCAATTCTTGATTCTGTCTGTGTAGTTCTAACTGGAGGTTATCAAGAATTGACATGGTGTCATTTGGTGTCCTTTGGATTTCCTCCTTGAAATCCAGGTTAAGAGAGTATGGTTGAGGTTGTGGATCAGAATCCATATTGGTGTTTAAGTTCTTGGGTGGGTCCTCTATTCTATCATGTTCAGGGTCCAGTTCTTCAAGAGGAACCATTCTCTGTTTGGTCCTACTCCAGAATAGTTGAGGTTCTAAGTCCTCCTCCCAGTCAGATTCTTCATCAGGGGACCAAATCAGAGGTTGATGATCCTGGGCTTGCCTAGATTTCTGAGTATTTTCTGATTTCCATTTGTCTAGAACTCCTTCTAATCCAAAGGTCAAGTAGGCAAGGTTGTTGAATTCAGATGACCTTTCTTGGTTATTATCTTGAGATGGGTAGGGTTCTTGGTGTTCTCCTAAAGTGTAGGTCCTATCACAGTAGAGCGGGTCGGGCCTAAATGAGGAGGCATCGTGAGGACAATCGAGATATGGAGCCCCATGATTTGAATCGTACCCTTGGGTGGATATGTTGGGTGTATTCCAATAAGAGGTTGGTGTGGTTTGGTCATAGTTGGGCCAAGAGGGATATTCCAGGTTGCATCCCCAACTTGGTGGTTGGTTAGCCCAAGTCGGCTGTGGGTATGGTCTACTTGGGTTAGCATACAAATCCTGTTGGGGGTAATTTGGGTAAGATGGATAGGCATTGAAATCCATGGAAGAAATGGAGGGATGCGGGAAGAACAGATGAGAGAGAGTTGTGCACTTAATCAAACAAACAAGCCTAATCCTTATGGTGTATTCCTTAGGAGACCTAGAAATCTCACAAAGGTTGATTAAGTCCGTAAACACTGGACTCCCCTTCCCAAGGCTAATCTGGCCAGGTTGATTACGAGGGGATTGCAGGGAAGGTTCTTCCTTTGGCTTGCGCCTCCGGTTCCATAGACCCCACAACCGCGGTCGTTTGACACTGCCCCGCAGCCTAGTCACCAGATTCTACCAAGGGAATGAAAGCCAAGTGCCTAGCAGACAAAACCTCACCTTTTGAGACTTAACTCAGTCCTGTCTAGGGCACGTCTACTCAGTTTTAAAGGGCTAGGATAGTGCTTGTGCTTAGGGTGATGTGATGAGGCGTTGATTGGGGTGGTGCCTCTTAATGTTCTACTTTCAAAGTGTGTGCTTCTAGCAAAACATGATTTTCAAGCAAGGATTTGTTAAGATATAGTGTCTTTTAGTGTTTCATCCTTACTTAAGTACTTTTTAGGGTTGACGTGTCTTAATATTTTCAAACAAGTTTCAGTGGCACGTCAAGTTCTGCACACAACTTAGTGAAAGTAGATTTCCTTTTATTTTGTAGAGGCTCTAAAACCCTAGTGTACTCATCCTGATAATCGTGCAGCTTCTATTAGATGAGTCAGTTTTAGGGTTGAGTGGTGCGGCCCAGGTCAACTCACGGTGGCTTCGCAAACACCACTCAAGAGAAAGAGAAAAGAACACTCCAAGAATTTATCCAGCATATTAGAGTGTACATTTTTTTGTAGGGTGATGTGTTAAGAATGTGGGTCAAGCAATCATTCACTACGCCAATTTTTTTAGTTTTTATGATTTTTTTTAGCTTTTTCACGCAAGCAAACAATGAGAGAGAGAGTACTCACTATCGGTCCTCGAGGCGCCTACTTCCTTTCTACCATAGTGGAATGCGTCGCTTCGCCGTCCATGCGCCGAATTCCTGCAACCGTCAAGTAAAAAGGAAAATAGGGCATTAGACGATATGAGAATGAAGGTGGAATGGAGGTGATAAAACAAATCCGTTGCCTCCCCGGCAGCGGCGCCAAAAACTGACGTGCCTTCGTGCGTGTGTGTTAAGAGGTGTCGTTATAGTTGCACTTGATACGTCGGTTTTAAAAGAAGTAAACGGAGGTGAGTCCGAGTGTCGATCTCAGGGAGGCGTGGAAATCGGATTTTGTTTACCACTTGTTGTCACGAAAAAGGCGGAGTTTTGCTTGCGAAAGAGACGGTTTTGAAAAGCGAGAGATAGAGAGAGTTTAGGGTTAGAAAGCTCTTGGTTTTGATCATGCACTTTAAACAGAAATTAAAATGGCAACTAAATGGAAAATAATTTCATTAAACATGCATTCATAGTTCATGGTTTACAATATTAAATACATGCTTCAACAAAAGTAAATGAAAGCTTAAAAGAGAGAGAGAGAGATAGAGAGAGAGTGGAGAGCGACGAGGCAGCCATGGCGGTGGAGGAGGCTCCGTCGGCGGCTCGTCGTCTCCGGCGATTACAAGAGTGCCTAAGACTAGCTAGGAGAGGAGTGGAGTAGTTGCAAGTGGGAGAGGATGCCTTGAATGGTGGTAGAAGGGGGTTTAAATAGAGTTAAGGGCTTCCTAAAAGAAGAATGTGCTTTAGCGACATCCAGAACATCGCTAAAACCGCTTCCAGATACGTCGGTGAAGGCCTTCTGCCGCCGGTCAGCCGCCCGCCCCTCTCTCTCTTCAGGCGCGATCCATGGATGTCGAACGAGAGCCGTCCGATTGATGATCGGACAGCTAAGATCCTCCCGCGCCTGCGCTAGGATCGCGCTTCGGGCGCGCGTGCGCGCGCGCGTTTCCGCCCGGCGTGCGCGCGCGCGTGGGAGGTGGGGCGCTGTCGTCGCGCCGCGTGGCGCAATCCTAGCCGCTCGCTTCTGATCGCGCGGCTCAATTTTGCCGCGCCCGTCGCCCGCAAGTGATTTCCGCTCCGCGCGATTCGAACGCGCGTCGCCGCGACGCGGGCGTGCGCGCTAACCGTTGCGCCACGCCCGCGCTTTGTCGCGGCGACCGCGGGCGAGCGCGCGGATCTCGGCCGTTCGATCGAAGATCAACGGCCGAGATGCGTCCTTGGCTGGCTTGGGGGCGTGCGAGCGGCGGAGGCGGGGCGACGTGGCGCGTTCTAGGCTGTTGATCTCCAGATCAACGGTCAGGATTTCTTGGGCCCATTGTGGGAGCTCCGGATGTCGGATTTGGCCGATCTTGAGTCCGTTAGACTCCGTTCGTCGTCCTGAATCCATCTGTGCGGTCCGATTGCTCATCTGAGGCCCGCTTTGACAAATGCTTTACACAAATGGCCATTAATACAGTTTATAAGCAATCTTGGTACTTGATGCATGCAATGCTCCTATTCTACTTTATGTTGTGCCTTTTATTCTAAAGATGGGCCGTATTCAACCTAATTACTACCCCCTTGCGTGGTGTTATCACCCTTCTACAGTAGCTATACACTGTTTTGAGACACTCCTTGTGTTTGATCCTTGTGATAGGACCCCGTTCTGTTGCAGTCTCGGGGGTCGCGGAGGCACGCAGGATTCCCGACCACGCCCCCATTTCTCCCGTTGTACCTGGTAGAGTGGCTTTAAGTTATTAATAAAATCTGTTAAATTATGGAACCATAAATAGAACCTAGGACATTGCATGAATCCTAGGAATGAGAAATAGATGGAATGATAGCTCCTAGGTGTTGCATGAATCCTAGGGCTGGAAAACTAGATTGTATGATAGATCCTAGGATATGGCATGAATCCTAGGATGGGAAAACTAGTGGAATGTTTAATACTGCAGTCTTGCAAAAATGGAAAGAGATATAAAGCTGCCTGTAATTTGAATTAACAGCTGCCTGTTGTGAATAAATAATGTGGTTGAGAACATGGATTATAAGAATGTGAAACTGGAAAGTGAAACCTGGATGTTTGAGTAAAAAGGATGGAACCCTACAGGGAAGTAGGTGTAGAACTCCTGGAAAGTGAATGGAATAGTATTGGGGAAGTGAGCTGGCCTTAGAGTACGGAGTACCAAGGAGAGCGACTGTCCCCCTGTTTAGTGCAAAGCGGAGCCAGCCGCCCCAGGGACCCGGGGTTAGGACTAGCCACTCTGTACTGACTTGCTGGCCCTCGCGTACGTAGTACCGAGGAGAGCTACTAGTGTAGGGAGGTACTAGCTACTCCACGGGCCCCAGGGTTCTGCTAGCCTCCCACACCGACTTGTTAGGCCCGCTGGGGCAAACCAGGGTAGTCAGGCGAGGGTGCGCGGACTGTGGAGGGGCAAGGCCCCAGTTTGGTTACTGTGGAGGGGTTGGACCCCTGTTACTAAGAGGGCTCTGCCCTGGACTGGTTCCGTGCTGTGCTTTAGGCGCACCCGTTAACGAAAACGACTGACCGCGTGCCAGTACGGGTTAGTTACCTGTGCGTTTATCGCGCGTGCCGTAGTCACCGTTACGTCTATCAGTGACCTTGGGGTGGTTGACTGAAGGTAGGATCACAACGGGGGACTCTCCCGGCCAGGAGAGCACCACGTGCTACTTCTACTTTTTGGAAAAGACTGCAATCAAGATCGTTCCCACGAGAAAATTCGAGATCAAGAAAAAGATCTGGGGAATAAATGAAATAGTGAGACAATTGAAAGATGTGAATAAAGAAAGTAATCGAACATAACAGCTACTGTACACTCTACTGTTGTCTTTAGTTTAGTTGCCACTCTACTCAGCATTTTTGCTGACGTGTTACACTCGTTACCTTTTTCAGGACCAGGTGTTGAGCAGCCAGGGTCAGCGGCTGTAGAGGACGCTGGGCCGAGTAGGGTCCAGTAGAGTTACCACTGTCTCTTGTACCTCTTTTTGTTATGTTGTAGTGAGTAGTTCTTGTTCCACTGTACTTTCTTTACCTGTAGTTCAAATTATATTATGAATGTTGTTCTACTGTTGTGGTGGTACATACTGTGGTAGTTTCTTTCCTTACTGCTGTACTTTCTTACTGTTAGTTATATTCATGCTGAATGTTGTTTATTTTACTGCTCTTTTGGTTACTTCCTCGTTGCACGACTAGGTCTTGGGATTAGTTGAGTCGGTCCGATTCTCGTGTCTCGTAGGGACTCGGGAACCGGGTCGTTACAAGATGGTATCAGAGCAAGGTCGTCCCGAGAAGTGAATCAACTGACTGTAGAATAACCAATTCACATGTTTATAACTAGAGTAGCCACCACAACATATCTTTTGACAAGAGCTCTTAGAAGTTTCTTTAGGTACCGTTTGTTTTTACGATTTTCCGTTTTGTTTCGCGTCTCCTTACAGGAGATGCCTCGTCGCGAGACTGGTGAGGCTGGCCGCGGGCGCGGCCGAGGACGAGGTTGGCGAGGTGGACGTGCTGTTGTTGACGTCTCGATGGACCAGCCACCACTCCCGGGCATCCAGGCCCAGGACCTCGCTAGACTGATACGGGACATTGTACGAGAGGAGCTCCACCCACCGCCCCGAGCACCTCCTCCTGGGGCTGCAGAGGGGGAGTCCTCGGTGGGACCACGCGACGGACACGGCGGTGGACACGAGGTAGGGGATGGGCTGCTGCCACCCCCACCTTCCTCCGACACTTCTGTACACGAGGCACCTTCACCTGGAGGTGCACCAGCACCTCCCCTACAACGCCACTTTGAGCTTTTCGAACAGTTCCGGAAGCTGAAGCCCCCCTCCTTCAAGGGGGATGAGGACCCGACCGAGGTAGAGGACTGGCATGAGCAGCTGGAGAAGATCTTCGACACTCTTCGCCCCCCGGTGGAGTGCCGCGTGGCCTTTGCCACGTACCAGCTGGAGAGTGCGGCACACCGGTGGTGGAGGGCGGTCCGGGGACAGGAGAGGGACAAGCCGACGTGGGACCAGTTCATCACCCTCTTCTGCGAGAAGTACTTTCCCCAGACGTGGCAGGACCAGAGGAGGTGGGAGTTCCACACTCTCCGCCAAGGGACGATGACTGTGAGCGCGTACTGCTTGCGTTTCTTGGAGCTGTCCCGCTTTGCAGCAACAGCGGTAGCCACTGAGGAGGAGCGCCTTTGGAGGTTCACCATGGGGCACCGGCCTGCGATCCGGGGGTATGTCAAACCCCTGAAGCTGCCTACGTTTTCGAGGGTGGTAGAGGCAGCTATGACTTACGAGGAGACCAACCCGTCCGCACGAGACACCGACGGCGGGCGGAAGAGGCCCTTCCAGCCAGACTTTTCACAGGGCCGGCGAGAACGGAGACACGTGGCATCCGCAGGAGAGCCGTCACGTTGTGTAGGGCCATCAGTGGCCTTTGGGGGTCCCCGACAGGGGCCAGTCGCCAGCACCGGACCCCCGCCTAGTCGACAGCAGGGACCCACTGAGGGCGGGAGTCGGGTTCCCCTCTGCTACCAGTGTGGCCAGCCGGGCCACATCAGGAGGGACTGCCCATCTAGGGCAGGGGGTCAGCAGATACTCCCCGCGTAGAGCACTGGAGGGCGCGCATGAGGCCGCGGTTCCGAGGCGCGAGGAGGAGGACAGCAGTCGCGAGGAGCGTACCGGCCAGCACCTACCCGTCCGACGCAGAGTGTGGCTGCTTCGTCCGCACCTAGAGTTGAGGGGCGTATCAACGCCCTCACACACAGGGTCGCCAGAGCTTCGGGATCGGTGGTAGCAGGTATGGTTTTAGTTTCTGGCAGACTCATTTACACGCTTTTCGATTCCGGCGCTACGCACTCGTTTGTCGCAGCCAGTTTCGCAGTTAGTTTGGACCAGGATTATACACTGTTAGAGAATCCGTTCGTAATCAGAGGTCCGAGTGGTCAGCTCTTTGTAGCTGAGGAGGTGTACACGGATTACGAGGTCAGCGTCGGGGGACATAGCCTGCCAGCTGACCTGATTATGATCCAGATGGAGGACTTTGGAGTGATTCTGGCGATGGATTGGCTGTCCGCTTACCACACCTTGGTGGACTGTTTTGAGAGGAAGATTGTCTTCTCCATTCCGGAGTTGCCTTCTTTCGAGTTTCACGGATAGCCAGTGGACAGAGGTTTCAGGTGCATTTCGACACTTCGGGCGGCGAGACTTTTGAGCCAGGGGTGTGAGGGCTTCCTAGCTTGTGTGGTGGCGGAGCCTAGCCTTGTGGCAGACTTCCAGAGCATCCCGGTGTTCAGAGAGTACCCTGACGTGTTTCCAGACGAGTTACCAGGATTACCGCCCGAGCGTGAGATTGAGTTTGAGATATCACTACTATCAGGGACCAGCCCCATTCCACCGCGCCATACAGAATGGCACCACTTGAGCTGCGAGAGCTCAAGTCCCAGTTGCAGGACCTTTTGGAGAAAGGTTTCGTGAGGCCCAGTGTGTCCCCATGGGGAGCCCCGGTGCTGTTTGTGAAGAAGAAGGATGGGACCCTACGCCTTTGTGTGGACTACCGACAGCTGAACAGGGTCACCATCAAGAACAGATATCCGCTGCCGAGGATCGACGATTTGTTTGACCAATTGCGGGGTGCCACGGTGTTTTCCAAGATAGACTTGAGGTCTGGATACCACCAGTTGAGGATCAGGGAGACCGACGTCTCCAAGATAACTTTCCGCACCAGGTACGGACACTACGAGTTTTTGGTCATGCCATTTGGGCTGACCAATGCCCCCGCTGCTTTCATGGACCTTATGAACCGGGTGTTTAGACCGTACTTGGACCAGTTCGTGGTGGCTTTCATAGATGATGTACTCATCTATTCTAGAGATCGGACGCAGCACGGACAACACTTGCGGATGGTTCTGGACACTCTGAGACGACGCCGGCTGTACGCCAAATACAGCAAGTGCGAGTGCTGGTTGAGGGAGGAGACCTTCCTAGGTGATGTGATCTCTGGAGACGGCTTGGAGGTGGACCCAGCCAAGGTAGAGGTAGAGCTCAGGTGGGAGAGATCGCGTTCAGTCACTGAGATTCGCAGTTTTCTGGGACTGGCAGGCTACTACTGACGATTCATCCAAGGATTTTCGTAGATTGCGCGTCCTATGACAGTTGACCCGGAAGGACGTGCCTTTCTCTTGGACAAACGCCTGTGAGGCGTGTTTTCTGGAGCTAAAGGTGAGGTTGACCTCTGCTCCCGTGCTCACCATCCCTAACAGTAGTGGTGGGTTCGTTGTGTACACGGATGCCTCCTTGCAGGGGTTAGGAGGTGTACTCATGCAGGGGGGTCACGTTGTCGCTTACGCTTCGCGGCAACTGAAGCCCCGTGAGCATACCTACCCTTCCCACGACCTAGAGTTGCCAACTGTTGTCTTCGCGCCGAAGACCTGGAGGCACTACTTGTACGGTGAGACCTTCGAGATTTTTACTGATCACAAGGGCCTCAGATATCTTTTTGATCAGAAGGAGCTCAACATGAGACAGAGACGTTGGTTGGAGCTCCTGAAGGACTACGACTACAGCATCTCCTACCACCCGGGAAAGGCCAATGTGGCGGCTGACGCCTAGAGCTGTAAGGCGCCTGCACGCTTGGCCAGTCTACAGTTACAGCGTTGGAGCCTTTTGGAGGAGGTGGGCAGTTGGCGACCTCTAGAGTTACGAGGGTACTATGGGGCAGTGACGGTGACACGACAGACCAGGCCAGAGCTAATAGACCGCATCATCACAGGGCCGATGGCCGATCAGTACTTGCAGTCTTTGCGCGACAGAGTACTGTCAGGAGACCCTGGGGACTTCTCTTTCACAGACCAGGTGCTACGCTTGAGGGGACTGTTGTGCGTTCCCAGAGACGAGGAGCTGTTGAGAGAGCTCCTGACCGAGGCACACGGTTCCAGATTCACCATACATCCCGGAAACACGAAAATGTACCACGACTTGAGACGCGAGTTTTGGTGGAGAGGGATGAAGCGGGATGTGGGTGAGTTCATACAGCAGTGCTTAGTGTGCCAGCAGGTGAAAGACGAGCATCAGAGGCCTGTAGGGCCGCTTCAGCTGCTTCCAGTGCCAGAGTGGAAGTGGGAGAGCATCACCAAGGACTTGGTGGTGGGCTTACCTGTTACCCAGCGGGGACACGACGTAGTCTGGGTAATAGTGGATAGACTGACGAAGGCGGCGCGTTTCTTGCCGATCCAAGTTACTTTGGGACCAGCACAGTTGGCAGAGAGGTATATCTGTGATGTGGTACGACTACACGGAGTTCCGCAGGAGATCGTATCCGACCGAGATACCCGCTTTACGTCCCTGTTTTGGGCTGAGTTTCAGCAGGCCTTGGGGACGCGGTTGAGATTTAGTGCAGCTTACCACCCCTAGACGGACGGACAGTCTGAGCGCACGATACAGACACTTGAGGACTTTTTGCGTGCCTGTGTACTGGACTGGAGGGGCTCTTGGGAGGATCACCTGCCCCTGGCGGAGTTTGCATACAACAACAGTTATCACTCGAGCATCGGCATGGCTCCCTACGAGGCTCTGTACGGACTGAAGTGTACGGCACCCTTGAGTTGGGTTGAGGTGGGGACCAAGTGGGAGGTTGGCCCCAGGTTGATCCGGCAGAGTCAGGAGGTAGTCGAGCAGATCCACAGAGACTTCGCACTGTCAAGAGCAGACAGAAGAGCTACGTGGATCGGAGACGCAGAGAGGTGCAGTTTGAGGTTGGGGACCACGTCTTCCTTCGTGTCTCGCCCATGAAGGGCTTACAGCGGTTTGGGGTGAGAGGGAAGCTCGCACCGAGGTTTGTGGGGCCCTTTGAGGTCCTGGAGCGGGTTGGACCTGTTGCTTACCGGCTTGCCCTCCCCCCGCAGCTTTCTGGTGTGCACGGCGTGTTCCACGTGTCCATCCTCAGGAAGAACGTAGCCGATCCCAGTCACGTACTGAGTCACGAGAGCGTCGAGGTGGGTGACGACCTGACCTACCCCGAGCGGCCAGTGCAGATCCTAGACCGAGCCGTCCGCAGTTTGAGACGAAAGCAAGTACCCCTGGTAAAGGTTTTGTGGAGGAGCCAGCGGTACGAGGAGGCTACCTGGGAGACTGAGGCGGCAATGTGGGAGCGGTACCCGGAGCTTTTCGTGGTACGTCTTTTCGGACCAGCTTCGGTCCTCTTTCAGTTTGTTATGGTTAATTGGACATCTTTTCCCGCACCCTAGTTGGCGCAAGTTTCGGGGATGAAACTTCCTTTGAGTTTGTTATATTGTAACGAACGCGTGCCCCAGACGTCTTTTAAGACGTCTGGAAGGTGGCCCAGACGTCGGACCAGACGTCTGGGATTGTTTCCAGACGTCTGGAAATTCGTTATCTTCCACACGCGTGGGTCGTCTGCGCACCTGAGCGCGCAGACCTGCATATTCGTTTCTTCCCTGCAGCTGCAAACGCCCTGCCACGTCCTCTCTCCTCGCACGGCCTTAAAAGGCCACACCTCCCCTCACTTCCGTCACCACCGTCTCCTCCCTCTTCTCCTTCGGCCAGTGAGCGTGAGTGCGAGCGTGAGGGCAGCAGCGGCGGCCACAGTGAGCGCGGAGGAGGTGCTGCGTGAGAGAGCGGAGCTCTGCTGTGAGGGCGAGGTCGCCGGGGCTGCTAGGGCCGGTCGGCGGAGGGCGCAGGGGGCACGGAGCGACGCGGAGGGGGGACTGCTGCGGTCTGAGCAGCAGGCGCGCGAGGTGCGACGCGGGCGACGTCGCGAGTGGAGGCCGAGTGGCGCCCTGATTCTGGAAAAATTTCCAGAATCAGACGTCTGGGTTGATAGCCAGACGGCGAGGGCGACGTCTGGAAGACCATCCAGATGTCTGAAAGGTGAGCTTTCCGTCTCCTTCTTCCTTCCTGTCGACTGACCGTACTGAGGGAGGGAGATGGGTGTGCGCAGGCTCGGTGATTCGCCATCCATCGTGAATCAGACGTCTAGCAGTAGTACCAGACGACGAAAGTGACCTACAGACGTCCGGGGTGACCGTAGGACGTCTAGGAGCTAGGCCAGACGTCCCCGCAGACTTCTGGACGTCTGGGAAACCACGCTGAACAAGGTAATTCTCTGATCCACTTTTTAAGACGTCTGGAAGAACTTCCAGACGTCTGATTTTGCACAGTGTCATCGTTTTTGACCCGTTTAGGGCCCGTTCGAGTTTCGTTTTCCGCGATTCGAGTTGCGTTCTTTTCAGAATTAATTCCTCTTCCCGTCCACAGTAGCTATACACTATTTTGAGACACTCCTTGTGTTTGATCCTTGTGTTTGATCCTTGTGATAGGACCCCGTTCTGTTGCAGTCTCGAGGGTCGCGGAGACACGCGGGATTCCCGACCACGCCCCCATTTCTCCCGTTGTACCTGGAGAGTGGCTTTAAGTTATTAATAAAATCTGTTAAATTATGGAACCATAAATAGAACCTAGGACATTGCATGAATCCTAGGAATGAGAAATAGATGGAATTATAGCTCCTAGGTGTTGCATGAATCCTAGGGCTGGAAAACTAGATTGTATGATAGATCCTAGGATATGGCATGAATCCTAGTATGGGAAACTAGTGGAATGTTTAATACTGCAATCTTGGAAAATGGAAAGAGATATAAAGCTGCCTGTAATTTGAATTAACAGCTGCCTGTTGTGAATAAATAACATGGTTGAGAACATGGATTGCAAGAATGTGAAACTGGAACGTGAAACCTGGATGTTTGAGTAAAAAGGATGGAACCCTACGGGGAAGTAGGAGTAGAACTCCTGGAAAGTGAATGGAATAGTATTGGGGAAGTGAGCTGGCCCTTGAGTACGGAGTACCAAGGAGAGCGACTATACCCCTGTTTAGTTCAGAGCGGAGCCAGCCGCCCCAGGGACCCGGGGTTAGGACTGGCAACTCTGTACCGACTTGCTGGCCCATGCGTACGTAGTACCGAGGAGAGCTACTAGTGTAGGGAGGTACTAGCTACGCCACGGGCCCCAGGGTTCTGCTAGCCTCCCACACCGACTTGTTAGGCCCGCTGGGGCAAACCAGGGTAGTCAGGCGAGGGTGCGCGGACTGTGGAGGGGCAAGGCCCCGGTTTGGTTACTGTGGAGGGGTTGGACCCCTGTTACAGAGAGGGCTCTGCCCTGGACTGGTTCCGTGCTGTGCTTTGGGCGCTCTCGTTAACGGAAACGACTGACCACGTGCCAGTACGGGTTAGCTACCTGTGCGTTTATCGGGCGTGTCGTAGTCACCGTTACGTCTGTCAATGACCTTGGGGTGGTTGACTGAGGGTAGGATCACCACGGGGGACTCTCCCGGCCCAGAGAGCACCACGTGCTACTTCTACTTTTTGGAAAAGACTGCAATCAAGATCGTTCCCACGAAGAACATTCGAGATCAAGAAAAAGATCTGGGGAATAAATGAAATAGTGAGACAATTGAAAGATGTGAATAAAGAAAGTAATCGAACATAACAGCTACTGTACACTCTACTGTTGTCTTTAGTTTAGTTGCCACTCTACTCAGCTTTTTTGCTGACGCGTTCACTCGTTACCTTTTTCAGGACCAGGTGTTGAGCAGCCAGGGTCAGCGGCTGCAGAGGACGCTGGGCCGAGTAGGGTCCAGTAGAGTTACCACTGTCTCTTGTACCTCTTTTTGTTACGTTGTAGTGAGTAGTTCTTGTTTCTGTTGTACTTTCTTTACCTGTAGTTCAAATTATATTATGAATGTTGTTCTACTGTTGTGGTGGTACATACTGTGGTAGTTTCTTTCCTTACTGCTGTACTTTCTTACTGTTAGTTATATTCATGCTGAATGTGGTTTATTTTACTGCTCTTTTGGTTACTTCCTCGTTGGACGACTAGGTCTTGGGATTAGTTGAGTCGGTCCGGTTCTCGTGTCTCGTAGGGACTCGGGAACCGGGTCGTTACAAGATGGTATCAGAGCAAGGTCGTCCCGAGAAGTGAATCAACTGACTGTAGAATAACCAATTCACATGTTTATAACTAGAGTAGCCACGACAACATATCTTTTGACATGAGCTCTTAGAAGTTTCGTTAGGTACCATTTGTTTTGACATTTTTTCCATTTTGTTTCGCGTCTCCTTACAGGAGATGCCTCGTCGCGAGACTGGTAAGGCTGGCCGCAGGCGCGGCCGAGGACGAGGTCGGCGAGGTGGACATGCTGTTGTTGACGTCTCGGTGGACCAGCCACCACTCCCGGGCATCCAGGCCCAGGACCTCGCCAGACTGATACGGGACATTGTACGGGAGGAGCTCCACCCACCGCCCCGAGCACCTCCTCCTAGGGCTGCAGAGGGGGAGTCCTCTGTAGGACCACGTGACGGACACGTCGCTGGGCATGAGGGAGGGGATGGGCCGCTGCCGCCCCCACCTTCCTCCGACACTTCTGTACACGAGGCACCTTCACCTGGAGGTGCACCAGCACCTCCCCTGTAGCGCCACTTCGAGCTTTTCGGACAGTTTCGGAAGCTGAAGCCCCCCTCCTTCAAGGGGAACGAGGACTCGACCGAGGCAGAGGACTGGCTTGAGCAGTTGGAGAATATCTTCGACACCCTTCGCCCCCCGGTGGAGTGTCGCGTGGCCTTTGCCACGTACCAGCTGGAGAGTGCGGCACACCAATGGTGGAGGGCGGTCCGGGGACAGGAGAGGGAAGAGCCGACGTAGGACCAGTTCGTCACCCTCTTCTGCGAGTAGTACTTTCCCCAGACGTGGCAGGACCAGAGGAGGCGGGAGTTCCACACTCTCCGCCAAGGGACGATGACTGTGAGCGCGTACCGCACGGGTTTCTTGAAGCTGTCCCACTTTGCAGCAACAGCGGTAGCCACTGAGGAGGCGCGCCTTTGGAGGTTCACCGAGGGGCTCCAGCCTGCGATCCGGGGGTATGTCAAACCCCTGAAGCTGCCTACATTTTCGAGGGTGGTAGAGGCAACTATGACTTACGAGGAGACCAACCCGTCCGCACGCGACACCGACGGCAGGCGGAAGAGGCCCTTCCAGCCAGACTTTTCACAGGGCCGGCGAGAACAGAGACACGTGGCATCTGCAGGAGAGCCGTTACGTTGTGCAGGGCCATCAGTGGCCTTTGGGGGCCCCCGACAGGGGCCAGTCGCCAGCACCAGACCCCCGCCTAGCCGACAGCAGGGACCCAATGAGGGCGGGAGTCGGGTTCCCCTCTGCTACCAATGTGGCCAGCCGGGCCACGTCAGGAGGGACTGCCCATCTAGGGCAGGGGGTCAGCAGATACTCCTCGTGCAGAGCACTGGAGGGCGCGCAGGAGGGTGCGGTTCCCAGGCGCGAGGAGGAGGACAGCAGTCGCGAGGAGGGTACCGGCCAGCACCTACCCGTCCGACGCAGAGTGTGGCTGCTTCGTCCGCACCTAGAGCTGAGGGGCATATCAACGCCCTCACACACAGGGACTCCAGAGCTTCGGGATCGGTGGTAGCAGGTATGGTTTCAGTTTCTGGTAGACTCGTTTACAAGCTTTTCGATTCCGACGCTACGCACTCGTTTGTCGCAGCCAGTTTCGCAGTTAGTTTGGACCAGGATTATACACTGTTAGAGAATCCGTTCCTAATCAGAGGTCCGAGTGGTCAGCTGTTTGTAGCTGAGGACGTGTACACGGATTGCGAGGTCAGCGTCAGTTGACGTAGCCTGCTAGCTGACCTGATTATGATCCAGATGGAGGACTTTGGAGTGATTCTGGGGATGGATTGGCTGTCCGCTTACCACGCCTTGGTGGACTGTTTTGAGAGGAAGATTGTCTTCTCCATTCCAAAGTTCCCTTCTTTAGAGTTTCACGGACAGCCAGTGGACGGAGGTTTCAGGTGCATTTCGGCACTTCGGGTGGCGAGACTTTTGAGCCAGGGGTGTGAGGGCTTCCTAGCTTGTGTGGTGGTAGAGCCCAGCCCTGTGGCAGACTTCCAGAGCATCCCGGTGGTCAGAGAGTACCTCGACGTGTTTCCAGACGAGTTACCAGGACTACCTCCTGAGCGTGAGATTGAGTTTGAGATATCATTAGTACCAGGGACCAGCCCCATCTCCACCGCGCCATACAGAATGGCACCGCTTGAGCTGCGAGAGCTCAAGTCCCAGTTGCAGGTCCTTTTGGAGAAATGTTTCGTGAGGCCCAGTGCGTCCCCCTGGGGAGCCCCGGTACTGTTTGTGAAGAAGTAGGATGGGACCCTACGCCTTTGTGTGGACTACCGACAGCTGAACAGGGTCACCATCAAGAACAGATATCCGCTGCCGAGGATCGACGATTTGTTTGACCAATTGCGGGGTGCCACGGTGTTTTCCAAGATAGACTTGAGGTCTGGATACCACCTGTTGAGGATCAGGGAGACCGACGTCTCCAAGATAGCTTTCCGCACCCGGTACAGACACTACGAGTTTTTGGTCATGCTATTTGGGCTGACCAATGCCCCCGCTACTTTCATGGACCTGATGAACCGGGTGTTTAGACCGTACTTGGACCAGTTCATGGTGGTTTTCATTGATGATGTACTCACCATCCCTGACAGTTGTGGTGGGTTCGTTGTGTACACGGATGCCTCCTTGCAGGGGTTAGGAGGTGTACTCATGCAGAGGGGTCACATTGTCGCTTACGCTTCGCGGCAACTGAAGCCCCATGAGCATACCTAACCTACCCACGACCTAGAGTTGGCAGCTGTTGTCTTCGCGCTGAAGACCTGGAGGCACTACTTGTACGGTGAGACCTTCGAGATTTTTACTGATCACAAAGCCTTAGATACCTTTTTGATCAGAAGGAGCTCAACATCAGACAGAGATGTTGGTAGGAGCTCCTGAAGGACTACGACTGCAGCATCTCCTACCACCCGGGAAAGGCCAATGTGGTGGTTGACGCCTAGAGCCGTAAGGCGCCCGCACGCTTGGCCAGTCTACAGTTACAGAGCTGGAGCCCTTTGGAGGAGGTGGGCAGCTGGCGACCTATAGAGTTACTAGGGTACTGTGGGGTAGTGACAGTGACACGGCAGACCAGGCCAGAGCTGATAGACCGCATCATCACAGGGCAAATGGCCGATCCGTACTTGCAGTCTTTGCGCGACAGAGTACTGTCAGCACACCCTGGGGACTTCTCTTTCATAGACCAGGTGCTACACTTGAGGGGACGGTTGTGCGTTCCCAGAGATGAGGAGCTGTTGAGAGAGCTCCTGACTGAGGCACACGGTTCCAGATTCACCATACATCCCAAAAACGCGAAAATGTACCACGACTTGAGACGCGAGTTTTGGTGGAGAGGGATGAAGCGGGATGTGGGTGAGTTCGTGCAGCAGTGCTTAGTGTGCCAGCAGGTGAAAGCCGAGCATCAGAGGCCTGCAGGGCCGCTGCAGCCGCTTCCAGTGCCAGAGTGGAAGTGGGAGAGCATCACCATGGACTTGGTGGTGGGCTTACCTGTTACCCAGCGGGGACACGACGCAGTCTGGGTAATAGTGGATAGACTGACGAAGACGGCGCGTTTCTTGCCGATCCGAGTTACTTTGGGACCAGCACAGTTGGCAGAGAGGTATATCTGTGATGTGGTACGACTACACGGAGTTCCACGAGAGATCGTATCCGACCGGGATACCCGCTTTACGTCCCAGTTTTGGGCTGAGTTTCAGCAGGCCTTGGGGACGCGGTTGAGGTTTAGTACAACTTACCACCCCCAGATAGACGGACAGTCTGAGCCTACGATACAGACACTTGAGGACCTTTTGCATGCCTGTGTACCGGACTGGAGGGGCTCTTGGGAGGAGCACCTGCCCCTGGCGGAGTTTGCATACAACAACAGTTATCACTCGAGCATCGGCATGGCTCCCTACGAGGCTCTGTACGGACGGAAGTGTACGGCACCCTTGAGTTGGGTTGAGGTGGGGACCAAGTGGGAGGTTGGCCCCAGGTTGATCCGGCAAAGTCAGGAGGTAGTCGAGCAGATCCACAGACGACTCTACACTGTCAGGAGCAGACAGAAGAGCTACGTGGATCAGAGACGCAGAGAGGTGCAGTTTGAGGTTGGGGACCATGTCTTCCTTCGTGTCTCGCCCATGAAGGGCTTACAACGGTTTGGGGTGAGAGGGAAGCTCGCGCCGAGGTTTGTGGGGCCCTTTGAGGTCCTGGAGCAGGTTGGACCCGTTGCTTACTGGCTTGCCCTCCCCCCGCAGCTTTCTGGTGTGCTCGGCATGTTCCACGTGTCAAACCTCAGGAAGTACGTAGCCGATCCCTGTCACATACTGAGTCACGATAGCGTCGAGGTGGGCGACGACCTGACCTACCCCGAGCGGCCAGTGCAGATCCTAGACCGAGCCGTCCGTAGTTTGAGACGAAAGCAAGTACCCCTGGTAAAGGTTTTGTGGAGGAGCCAGCGGTACGAGGAGGCTACCTGGGAGCCTGAGGCGGCAATGCGGGAGCGATACCCGGAGCTTTTCGCGGGTACGACTTTTCGAACCGGCTTCGGTCCTCTTTGAGTTTGTTATGGTTAATTGGACATCTTTTCCCGCACCCTAGTTGGCGCAAGTTTCAGGGACGAAACTTCCTTTGAGTTTGTTATATTGTAACGAACGCGTGCCCCAGACGTCTTTTAAGACGTCTAGGAGGTGGCCCAGACGTCGGACCAGACGTCTGGGATCGTTTCCGAACGTCTGGAAATCCGTTATATTCCACACGCGCGGGTCGTCTGCGCGCCTGAGCGCGCAGACCAGCATATTCGTTTCTTCCCTGCAGCTGCAGACGCCCTGCCGCGTCCTCTCTCCTCCTCGCACGGCCTTAAAAGGCCACGCCTCCCCTCACTTCCGTCACCACCGTCTCCTCCCTCTTCTCCTTCAGCCAGTGAGCGTGAGCGCGAGTGCGAGGGCGGCAGCGGCGGCCGCAGTGAGCGCGGAGGAGGTGCTGCGTGCGAGAGCGGAGCTCTGCTGTGAGGGCGAGCTCGCCGGGGCTGCTAGGGCCGGCCGGCGGAGTGCGCAGGGGGCGCGGAGCGACGCGGAGGGGGGACTGCTGCAGTCTGAGCAGCAGGCGCGTGAGGTGCGACGCGGGCGGCGTCGCGAGCGGAGGCCGAGTGGCGCCCTGATTTTGGAAAAATTTCCAGAATCAGACGTCTGGGTTGATAGCCAGACAATGAGGGCGACGTCTGCAAGACCATCCAGATGTCTGAAAGGTGAGTTTTCCGTCTCCTTCTTCCTTCCTGTCGACTAACAGTACTTAGGGAGGGAGATGGGTGTGCGCAGGCTCGGTGATTCGCCATCCATCGCGAATCAGACGTCTGGCAGTAGTACCAGACGGCGGAAGCGACCTACAGACGTCCGGGGTGACCATAGGACGTCTGGGAGCTAGGCCAAACGTCCCCGCAGACTTCTGGACGTCTGGGAAACCACGCTGAACAAGGTAATTCTCTGTTCCACTTTTTAAGATGTCTGGAAGAAGTTCCAGACGTCTGATTTTGCACAGTGTCGTCATTTTTGACACGTTCAGGGCCCGTTCGGGTTCCGTTTTACGCGATTCAAGTAGCTATACACTGTTTTGAGAATTAATTCCTCTACCCGTCTACAGTAGCTATACACTATTTTGAGACACTCCTTGCGTTTGATCCTTGTGATAGGACCCCGTTCTGTTGCAGTCTCGGAGGTCGCGGAGGCACGCGGGATTCCCGACCACGCCCCCATTTCTCCCGTTGTACCTGGTAGAGTGGCTTTAAGTTATTAATAAAATCTAGTAAATTATGGAACCATAAATAGAACCTAGGACATTGCATGAATCCTAGGAATGAGAAATAGATGGAATGATAGCTCCTAGGTGTTGCATGAATCCTAGGGCTGGAAAACTAGATTGTATGATAGATCTTAGGATATGGCACGAATCCTAGGATGGGAAAACTAGTGGAATGTTTAATACTGCAGTCTTGGAAAATGGAATGCGATATAAAGCTGCCTGTAATTTGAATTAACAGCTGCCTGTTGTGAATAAATAACGTGGTTGAGAACATGGATTGTAAGAATGTGAAACTGGAAAGTGAAACCTGGATGTTTGAGTAAAAAGGATGGAACCCTATGGGGAAGTAGGAGTAGAACTCCTGGAAAGTGAATGGAATAGTATTGGGGAAGTGAGCTGGCCCTTGAGTACGGAGTACCAAGGAGAGCGACTGTCCCCCTATTTAGTGCAGAGCGGAGCCAACCGCCCCAGGGACCCGGGGTTAGGACTGGACACTTTGTACTGACTTGTTGGCCCTTGCATACGTAGTACCGAGGAGAGCTACTAGTGTAGGGAGGTACTAGCTACCCCACGGGCCCCGGGGTTCTGCTAGCCTCCCACACCGACTTGTTAGGCCCGCTGGGGCAAACCAGGGTAGTCAGGCGAGGGTGCGCGGACTATGGAGGGGCAAGGCCCCTGTTTCGTTACTGTGGAGGGGTTGGACCCCTCTTACTGAGAGGGCTCTGCCCTGGACTGGTTCCGTGCTGTGCTTTGGGCGCACCCATTAACGGAAACGACTGACCGCGTGCCAGTACGGATTAGCTACCTGTGCGTTTATCGTGCGTGCCGTAGTCACCGTTATGCCTGTCAGTGACCTTGGGGTGGTTGACTGAGGGTAGGATCACCACGGGGGACTCTCCCGGCCAGGAGAGCACCACGTGCTACTTCTACTTTTTGGAAAAGACTGCAATCAAGATCGTTCCCACGAAGAACATTCGAGATCAAGAAAAAGATCTGGGGAATAAATGAAATAGTGAGACAATTGAAAGATGTGAATAAAGAAAGTAATCGAACATAACAGCTACTGTACACTCTACTGTTGTCTTTAGTTTAGTTGCCACTCTACTCAGCATTTTTGCTGACCTGTTACACTCGTTACCTTTTTCAGGACCAGGTGTTGAGCAGCCAGGGTCAGCGGCTGCAGAGGACGCTGGGCCGAGTAGGGTCCAGTGGAGTTACCACTGTCTCTTGTACCTCTTTTTGTTACGTTGTAGTGAGTAGTTCTTGTTTCCGCTGTACTTTCTTTACCTGCAGTTCAAATTATATTATGAATGTTGTTCTACTGTTGTGGTGGTACATACTGTGGTAGTTTCTTTCCTAACTGCTGTACTTTCTTACTGTTAGTTATATTCATGCTGAATGTGGTTTATTTTACTGCTCTTTTGGTTACTTCGTCGTTGGACGACTAGGTCTTGGGATTAGTTGAGTCGGTCCGATTCTTGTGTCTCGTAGGGACTCGGGAACCGGGTCGTTACAATTAACCCCTAAGAAAACCTATGGTTATTCTGCATTCATGATATGATTTTAAAATTGTAGTTTTAACCTTGGTTTCTTGTCTTTCCCTTAGAATGATTATGCAGTGACTTAGGGTTCTCTAGCGGTTACATAGGAGCATTTAATGACTTAATCAGATCAAATTGAGCTAGTTATGGCTCATGATTGTGTTCCCATCATACCCCCATCCCTAGCTTTTGCTAGTCCCTTAGCAAAATCTCAAAGAATTTAACTCAAATTCTAGACCACATGCCTTTTTATACCCAGAACTCTGATGTGTGCTTTCTTTTGTAGATTAGGTCAGAATGCTAATAGTAGGCCTAGAGGTACTCAAGTACCACTAAGATTTGGACCAGACAAGCTCTAGCCTCAGTCTGCTGTGAAGGTTTCTAAGTCTCACAAGAACTAACCTAAGGTTTGTTGAACTCCACGGTTAAAGCTCCTGTGCTTGTAACATGTTTTAGCCCAAGTTCAGTTTGCTGGACGTTTTTCTAAGAGAGAGTCAAAAGAATTTTTTATTTATTTTTTGGAGAGTTTTCTCTCTTTTCTTTTTATTTCTAGCTTTGGATTGGCTTTACAACACGGTCTGTATCAGACTCCAAGCTCCCACCATCAATCCTCGCAAGGTTCCTAGAAATCGATGGTTTGAGATAGCACCGCCCATGGCAACCCCCAGAACCTTGACTTTCGAGATTTTGAGATAATCCCCCCCACGGTGTTCTATAGCTAAATTTAGACACTGGCAATTGACATTTCATGATATTGCCGCCCTTGGAATCTGAACCAGCACAAGGTGCTTACATGCCCCTGGTAGGATATTTGATATCTTTGGAGAGAAGCACCGAGGTGCCAATATGTTATTGCACATCTTCGAGGGTAATTTCCCACATCTCCATGTTGGGAACTCTTCTAAATCAACTTGTGTTTGATCAGCCGCTCCTAATCTAGGTAACTTTTTCTTAAAACAGATTTAACACATTTATGTGATTTTGATAATTAAGCGCACTGAACCAAACTGTGTGTGGATTGGGGTGCTTAAGTTATTGAGTCCCGCAAACCAGAGGTCAGTTAATGAAGCCAAATAATTGAAAGAGCAATCTTTGTTTTCGACAAAATTTGTAACATAAAATGTTGCATCATTGTAGTATGTCACATGGTAGAAAATCGCTTTTCAAAACATTTAATGCTCAAAAACTAACCATGAAAATAGTTAGGTCGTATCCACAGGGAGGAATAAGCCTATTGAATCAGTGAATGGTGCCTTGTTTACTCGGGAAACTCAATGGTTGTGCATGCTAATTTGTATAATTCATTTTCAACATAAGTCATCATTCTAAGTAATTGATAAAAAAAATGGATGTTTAAATGTAAAATCACCATAACCTAATATTCTATTAAGTAATAATCTTAGCAATGATAATCAGCGTCAATGCTAATTTCTAGGGAAAGATTCCTTATTCAAGGTAATCAATGTTACAAACTCTTATCTAAATTATGAGATATTCAATCATAAGCAATTTATCAAGAATAGAGAGATATGCATGCAAATTCACCTTAATATATTAATTTGGTAAATAAATGAATAGTGTTTTTTGCAATGGCATTTTCTGTAATTATTAATATAGAGAAAAATAGGGGATTTCATCTCTCTCCTTCATGCGTGTGCGAGGAGGCTTCGTCGGAGGAGATGCTCTGCTGGAAGGCACGTCTCGATGAGAGCTACGTGATGACGGTGGAGGCATGTCCGGAAGTGACCAGACGTGGCCAAACGACGAATGAGAACGCTGGCGATGGTGAAGTCCACGCGAGCTGCTGTGGCTGCATGCGCAGGTCGTGCGTGGCTTTGGTGCTTGGCGGTGCTCGGCGATTCTTGACGTCAAGTTTGGCGGTTGGCGGTGGCTCAGAGGAGTGGCTACGTAGAGGGGGGCAGTGAAGGCTTTGGATTCTTTCGGGAGGTTGCAGGTGGTGGTGGAAGGAAGAAGAGGACGAAGAAGAAGAAGATGAAGACGGAGTGGATGGCATGGGGGTGGTGCAGCTTCTGAGGTGGCATGCACGCAGCGCATTCGCGAGGCTGGGTGTGCGTGTGGAAGATGGAATGGCCATGGAGACGCTGGCTGCACGGACAACTAGTGGTGCAAGGAGAGGAGATGCACACACAAGGGCGCGGTGGGTTGCTGGAGGAAGTGCTGTTGCATGAAGGCGTGGGTGCGCATGTGCGCGCAAGTCCTGCTGCTGCAGTCTCAATGGAAGGAAGTTGATGGGTGCAGGCATCAACAATGTTGTCTCTAAAACACTGTGCACTATCCAGCCACCGAGTTCTCCTTTTCCACAGTGATCCTCGATGGAAGAGATCCTCCCAGCCGTCTGTAGTTCTTCCCCTTTTGAACCCAACGCGAGCGTTTGCTTCAACAAATCTTCCCTGACTTTCCCTCATTTCATTTAGGCCTTTCGAGATCTCTTCCAACAACACCCACGCAATGAGGTGCTACTGTTGAGAGGCATGGTTTTGCTGGAGGAGGAGATAGTGAAAATTGCACTCAAGACCCTACATAAATATATATATAAAATTTTACCAAAGTATTCTCTAATTAATATAAACTAACACTTAACTCTAATTGCAATCTAATGAGACATGTTTTACATGTACTTAGGCTAATTAGCACTCCACTAAAGTGGATTGATCAAATACTCCCATGCCTAAGTTTTGCTTGTCTCTAGCAAAAGTGACAGAAGTGACCAAAGATTTCTTTCTTTCTTTTTCTTTATTTCAAAAATTTAGAGATCTAGAAAAATGTAAAAATAATTGATAGTAGCCTAGGTAACAGATCTAAGTGAAAAACCAACTTACACTTGCAGTTCGCACTTAACCCTTGGTAAACATTTCTATCGGGATAGGCAACTATTTCCCTCGGGGGTAAAGTAGAAAATAATTTGCTGTTTGACCCCGACTTTTTGGCTTAGGTAGGAGATACTGAGTTGAATGGATTCGTATTTGGTGGCACACACTCATCTGGTGCTACATGTAATCTAGTACTGCAGACTCCAAATCTCTAGACTATCAAACAAGTAAACTCAGAGAAAGGCTAAACACTGTGCTCTCTTTGCATTCCCTTGTGCTCATTCATTCTCTCCTTTCTTTTTATCTTTCTTCCATCTTTCTTTTTTGAGATCACATATCTTACCAGATTTTTGTAAATGTACTCAATATTTGGTGGCCTCACATGGCATTCACACATCAATGAAAATCCTAATAACTCTACAACTATGTTAGAAGTCCTCAGTCAATATTCGGGAGATCAGAAATACTGAAAAGTAGGTATGGGTCATATTTGGTGGATCGTAATGAGTGTTTTTGTTGTTGCCTCAAAAATAATGACAAAAATTGACATGAAGATAAAACTCCAATCTTGGACTCTTTTTTTTTTTCCTTCTTTTTCTCTTCTTTATTTTTATAAATTTTTTTCCTCTCTTTTCTTTTAAATTAACATAATAAGATGCAAACTTTAATTCATGAGGCATTATTAGGGATGATGATGGTCAAGAAGATATTGTGTGGCTTATTTGGTGGAAGTGCCTACCTTCAGCACCGGGAAAGGATGGATAGGACAAGCGTATTTCTGACCTTTGATACTATTACCTCCTTCAGCCGAGGACTCTATGAAGGAAGGTTGTAACCATCACCAT
Organism: Thalassia testudinum; assembly: GCA_037157565.1. Lineage (NCBI taxonomy): Eukaryota > Viridiplantae > Streptophyta > Magnoliopsida > Alismatales > Hydrocharitaceae > Thalassia > Thalassia testudinum. The sequence continues at coordinate 75,197,523 of JAZHRO010000025.1, forward strand.
AGTAATAGTTTTATCAAGACTCACTCTCTATGTATCTTCCTTATTTGGTGACTCTCAAGAATTCACACAATGTACGCACACAGGAATAGAAAGCGAAAACTATGCCTAAATCTGAGGTATTCTCATCTAATAGTCCACAACTTAAGAGTCCTTGCACTAGAATTAGCGCACCAATAATCTCTCTACATTCTTCTCAAAAATATGAGGTGGATCTAATAGAAGATAGTATGTCTGACTCCCATTTAACTGTCTAAGGGTCTAGTAGATTAAAAATGCTTATTGATTTTCTACAAAGATCCATTACCCAGCCTGCGTGTAAGTGAATGTAATTATACTGGATTCTGAACTTAAGAAATAATTCAAGAAGAAAAACTTCAATGGCACTTCCTTGGTAAATTTTCTGCTAGGGACTAACTAATTTAGCTCAAGAAAATAAAAGATTTTTTTTTTTTTGGCAATTACACTATCCTAAATGTATGCAATTATTTATAAATGCTATAAACATCCTCAGGTTATACCCCCCCATGCCTAAGATTGATAATGTCTTCATTGAAAAAATAAAGACATAGAAGAATATCACCTGAGGAGGAGAGTGGAAGGAGCTAAGACTCCTTAAGCCGAAGTGCGTCCAAAATCTAGCCATCTGAAAGAGTAATATACGGTTTAAGTCATTGGCCATTTACCTTAAAGCTCGCACCAGAAGTAGGGTTCCGAATTTCTACAGCTCCATGAGGGAAGGTATTGATAACAATGTACGGCCCATCCTAGTAGAACTTGAGCTTTCCTGGAAATAATTTAAGTTTGGAATTTAAAAGCCAGACCCACTAGTTGGGCTCAAAAGTCTTTCTAATGATGTTCTTATCATGGAAGACCTTTGTACATTGCTTGTAAGCTTGAGAAGTTTCATAGGATTCATTACGATGCCCTCAAGCTCACTTAACTCCAGCATACGTGCCTTTCCCACTTTATCTAGATTCAATTTAACGCTTTTAATAGCCCAATAGGCTTTGTCTTGGATTTCAACGGGAAGATAGCACGCCTTTCCGTAGACAAGCTGGAAAGGAGACATGCCCAAGGGAGTCTTATATGCTATTCTGTAGGCCCAAAGAGCATCATTTAGTTTTTTAGACCAATCCTTACGGTCGGGCCTGACAGTTTTTTCTAAAATTTGTTTAATCACCCAATTAGACACTTCAACTTGTCCACTCCTTTGGGGATGGTATGGTGTGGCTATCATATGGTTGACTCCCAAATTTTGGAGTAGTCTTGTGAAGTGTACGTTCTTGAAGTGAGGTCCTCCATCACTTATGATCATCCTTGGGCACCCGTACTGAGAAATGATATTAGCCTTAACAAAACCCAAGGCCACAGAATGGTCATTGGTTTGCATGGGTACGGCTTCTATTCATTTCGATACATAGTCCACAGCCACAAGGATGTACTCATATCCGAAGGACACAGGAAAGGGACCCATGAAATCGATGCGCTAAATATCACAGATCTCAATAGGGAGGATAGGTTGCTGGGGTATCTCATCCCTTTTTCTGATGGTTCCTGTCAGCTGGCAACGTAGGCATGCACCCACACATGTATGTGTATCTCAAAATAAGGTGGGCCACCAAAAGCCAGACTGAAGAACCTTTTGGGCAATCTTTTTTCCACTAAAATGTCCCCCATAGTGGAGGTCGTGGCAAAAACTCAGAACACTCCTTTGTTCTTTGTCAGGGACGCAACGGTGAAAAAGCTGGTAAGGGCCTATTCTAAAATGCTCGGGTTCCTCCCAGTGATAAAATTTAGTGCTAGCGAGAAACCTGTCTCACTTCTGCTTGTCCCAAGTATTGGGGGTAATGCCCGTTACCAGATAGTTCACCATGTCAGTGAACCAAGGAGTTTTAGCCTGCACTGCCATCAGAGACTCATCAGGGAAAGTCACTTGGATATCGCCAGTAGGGTTTGATGCCTCAATGGGGATCCTAGACAGTTGATCTGCTACCACATTCTCAACTCCTTTCTTATCTTTAATTTCAAGGTCAAACTCCTGAAGTAGCAAAATCCAACGAATTAGATGAGGTTTGGTGTCCTTTTTAGCAAGAAAATCCTTTAAAGCTGCATGATTAGTGAACACCACAACCTTGGATCCCAAAAGATAAGATCAAAACTTTTTCAAAGCAAACACTACAGCTAGAAACTCCTTTTCAGTGACCTTATAGTTTTGCTGAGGATCCGTAAGGGTCTTGCTGACATAATGTAGCACATAAGGTTTGTCATCAACCCTTTGACCTAAGACCTCTCCCACTGTAAAATCAGAAGCATCGCACATTTGCTCAAATGGGAGGGTCCAATCTGGTTCTTGGATAATCAATGCAGTAATAAGGGCTTTCTTCAAGACTTGGAAAGCCTTGCCCCATTTATCATCAAAATCGAAGGAGACATCCTTCGCTAATAGGTCATAGAGTGGCTTAGAGATTTTACTAAAATCTCTAATGAAGTGCCTATAAAATCCAACATGGCCAAGAAAAGATCTAACTTGACGAATATTGGTGGGCGATGGAAGCCTAGAGATGGAATCAATTTTTGCGGTATCCACCTCTAATCCTCTCTCGGAAACTACTTTCCCTAACACAATGCCCTACTGGACCATAAAGTGGCTTTTCTCAAAATCTCCTTTTTAACAACCTCCCGCATATTAGAGTTGAGCCTTCTTTGCATGTCTCGGAAGGGTTTCATGGACTTGTTCGTGTATATGTGATGCATGCAAAGGGAGGGAGCAACACCCTTAATATCGGCAATTGACTAGGCAATTGCTTCCTTGTGCCTTTGTAAACACTCAAGCAGAGCTCCCTCCTGCGATTCAAATAATGTAGACGAGATAATAATGGGAAGCATGTCATTAGGGCCAAGGAAAGCATACTTCAAAGTGCTTGGGAGGGGTTTCAACTACAACTCAGGAGCCTTTTAGATTGAGGGTTTAAGTTGAGATGTCCCCACCTCAGGTAGTGGATCTACCATCATGGTCCAGGGTGGGGACAGAGACTCTGTGTGTATCCCCAGCAACTCTTCTAATTCAGGTATTCCCCCTTCAATTTCTTTACTAATCGGAGGATGGTCCTTAGTGATTGCGCAGCAATCATAGGTCTTAATTGGCCTAGATTAAGCTAGGACTTAGCAAAAGTTAGGGTTATTCATGCATGCATACGCATTATCTACATCTTTACTGCTTTCCTTTAGCTATGCATAAAATAATGTTATAATGTGCTGATTAAGTATATTATGTCGATTGCAGGCAATAAGCAGATCTGGAGTTGGATCTGGAGCAGGATCTGAAGCTGGATCTGAAATAACGGGAGTTGTGGTAGAGCTGGAGCAGAAGGCCTAGTTTAGATGTAGGAATAATAATGTAAGGGGGTTTAAGGTTTTCTATTCTATTAAGTAGAAATAAAGTAGTAAAATGTGAAGAGTTTAGGTCCATCCTAGCCCTAGGATAGCCTAGAGACTTCCCCAAGTCTTAGCCACCCTTAGATTAGGTCACAACACCCTAGGAAGCCCTAAAACCCTAGTTCCAACCCTTCTCTGGACGTCCAGATAAGTTTTAAGACATCCAGGACCCTTAGCCAACTCCCGCACACTTCAAACCCACTTCTGTAGTGTTATTGGATGTCCAGACACTTTGTCAGACGTCCAATTTCTGCAGAATACCCAAAACAGAACCCGAAATCCTTCCTGACGCTAATTGGACATCCAGACAACACGTTTGGACTTCTGATTTTTGAGTATAAGATGTTTGATTCTATAATTAGACATCTGATACTGCTCTCCAATTCCTGTTTTGAAATTTAAGCCTTGATCTTGGATCTCTAGGTCCCTAACCCAATTCCAGCCCCATAGGAACCTAAATTAAGGTGCCTTAACCCTAGTACATCACCTCTAGACCTCCCTAAGGACCTAATTAGGTCCTCACTAAACCTAATTGACTTGGATCTTCGTCAATTCCATCAGCCTATTCAATTGGACTCATTGAGTCCAATTGAGCCCTAATCTCAGCACACATTGTCCAATTGGACTCAGTGAGAGTCCAATTGACCTAGACCTCACTTAATTGAGTTATTTTACTGTCAATTAAGTTTCCACACACCTAATTAAACTTGTATTAAGTTTAATTACACTTTACCTTAGAGAATTAGGGTTTATAACCCTAATTTGAGACCTACCTTGACCTAAACCCACTAGAACCCAACCTAATCAACCTAGCCACCTAAGTTTTGACCCACACACACCCACACACACCATCCACATGAAAATATCTAGCCTAGAGTTCTCTAGAACTCTCTACCATGTGTGGTTGCCTTGGTTGCCAAAAATAGCAACCAAGAGCCATTCAATTTTTAGATCCACATTTGGTGGATCTAAAAACCACCATCCACCCTCTCTCTCTCACTCTCCCACGAGCTCCCACCATAGGCCTCTCTAGAGAATTCCATAATTTTCTAGAGAGCTTCCATTGGGTCTATAAAAAGACCCCATGGGTGGCCATTGGCACCCATTCACTCCCTTGGCAATTGCTCTCCATTGGTGCCATTCACACCACCTCCATAGTCACTCCACCTCCACGAGCTCACTACCAGCACCATGGAGGACACCATGCCGGGATGCTGGATCAACCCTACTTCACTCCAAGGGTCAGCCTAAGCTACATTGGCCGCCCCTCATTCTCTTCTCGACCACTCCAAGGCCATCGGGGACCACCCCTGAATGCCCTCTATTCTTCTAGCTGTAGATCATGCTCTTCATAATTTTTATTGCTTTCATTTACTGCTTAGTAGAGTAGTCTTACTTCTCCCCTAATGATGCATGCGAAATCTCCCTGCTGATTCTTGTATGTAATCGTTTTCTGGTTGTTAGATTTAATTTTAGATTTAATTTTAAGCATTCATGATAAGCTTTCCTCTAGGTTTCCTTGTGCAACAACTCTCCCACGATGAATGAAATTTCATTTTATATATATATATCTCTTATGTGTTTGAAATCACCTTGAGCTAAATGATTATCATATTTGCGTGATTTAAGTGCCTGTTCTTTAACCGCCTATATATTACGCACCAGCATGTCGTTTAAATAAACTAGAGCGGCTTTAAGATTGATTTCAAAAGCAAAAACAACGCCTCCCAGGGACGAACGACCGGGACTCAAAGTCTTGTTATTTTCAAAATAATAACTTTGTCGGATTGTATTTCGCAACTATACTTTGACACTTTTATCAAAAATGCGACCTACGTTTCACCAACACTTAGATATGACCTTTTGGAGGGGATCTCTACGTAGGCGGGAGAGGGGTGGTCGACTGACGACGTCCTCAGGGTGGGTGGTTTCAAGCGAGGGAGAGCAGTGTGGCTCTTCCTCGGTGGAGATGGAAGTTGGGTCGAGTGTAGGAGGGGAATCCTGAGATGTGACCGTTGGAGTGTCATTAGGCTTATTGATTTTCTTTCCACTCCTCAGTACGGTCATAGCTTGGGCGTGCTCCCTGAATATGACCCCCTTGACCTTTGGGTTCTCCTCAAAAGAGCTAGGCAACTTCCTCGGATTACGCTGCCTAACTGCCTCAGTAAGATGACCAATTTGGGATTGCATATCAGTAATCATCTTATTCTGAGATTGGATGACCATATTTTGATGCTCTTGCATCGCTTTCATCATGGCTTTAAGGTCATCCATCTTAGAAGGCTTATTCTGAGGAGAGTTTTCATAGGATGGCTGGTATATAGGTTGGGGAGGTAGGGGTCTTGTATTCCTTGAGTTAGAAGCATCACCTTGATTCCATGAGAAGTTTGGATGGTTCCGCCACCCTAGATTATTGGTATTAGAATATAGGTTATTACAAGGAGGTGGGCGGAAACCTTACGCTGCGTTCAGGTCGACCTGAATCAACTCAGGGAATTGATTTTCCTGGTGGCACTCTACAGTGGCGTGTGTTGTGCTTTGGCAAATGGAGCATTCACTTGAAGCCTAAAAGATAGAGGATGCTTGTGGGTTCATGCCGAGGTTTGTTAAAAGCCTATCAAAGTTTTTGTTCAACAATTGAATCTGATAAGCGAAATCCTATGTAGCCCCGACTTCATGGTCCTTTATCTTCCTCTACAAAATTGATGGTTTTCTTTCTCAATAGACAGAGGACATATGTATGGAATTGTCACTTAATGTTTCAAATAATTCCCAGGCTTCATCCTCAGATTTGGTCGTGAAGGTTCCTGCACAGGCTGCATCGATGGTTTGCCTATGCCTTTCAGATAATCCATTATAAAACCTTTCGACCAACTACCATCTTGGCACCTGATGGTGGGGGCATAACCTAAGAAGGTCATTAAAGCGATCCCAAGTCTCGTGAAATTGCTCCCCTTCCTGTTGAGTAGAACCCATAATCTCGCTTCTGCAATGGTTGGTCTTACTCATAGGACAATACTTTTTTAAGAATTCTTCCTTAAGGATGGCCCAATTATTTACCCTTGCATCGAGGGTAGCATACCAGTGCTTGGCCTTATCCTTTAGGGAGAATGGAAATAGAGTCCTCATCAGGGCTTCATCAGTAAAGCCCTGGAGTTTCACTATGAAACAGACCTCGGTGAATTCCTCAAGTTGCCTGTAGGGATCCTCCCTAGCAGTACCATAAAAAGATGGGAGCAAAGATATGGTGCTGCTCTTGATTTCATATGGATTATCCACTCCAGGTCTTCGGATAGGTAGGGCTTGATGGGTTATAGGGAGGAAATAGTCTCTCAAGGTTCTCTGATTTTCCCCAACCCTAATCTCTTCTTCAGGTCTTTCATCAGCCATTTTTCTTCTTTCTTGGTTAGCTTTCCTTATAATTCTCTCAGGCTCAGGGTTGAAGAGAAGACTATTTCTAAGAGAGAACCTACCAAGCACACACCAAGCAAACACAAGGCAAGAGGTCTTTTTTTGATTTAAAGTTCTTTAAGTCCTCTTCGAACTCTTCAGCTTGGCCAAATATAGTTAAGGCATTTTTTCTCCATTCCCACGTAAGTGGTATAAGAGAAATGAGGCACTTGAAATTTCTAGGCAATGACTATTAAGAAGGTTGAGGTTACTTCTAGTCCTTTTTGGGTGATCAATCAAGTTGTCAAACAATTAGGTACCCTAAATTGACCTTCGAGTGCCCTAAAGACGTACACTTTGTTACAATGATATTCTCAGATGCTCAAGAAAAAAGGTACTCCAAGGATGGAACCAAGGGATGCAAGTAGGGAGAACCCTTCCTTTGAGGTGATGCGTTAGCGGTGCCTCTTAACTACCCTTGAATTCCTTTAAGGGGTGTCCCTCTCCTTAGAGTATCAAATCACTCGGGCAAATGTTAATACCACTGTTTCAAAGAGAGATAGGAGGGTTTGCACCGATAAAGAGATCGATGCCTATAGCCTTAAGGGTCCAAGTTCTAGTGCATTGCCTATAGTGTGTGCTCAATGTAGGAAGTGTGCATCACACCACGAAAAGTGATTTTTCCTTTGAAAATCACAGTCAAGTTATTCAAACACTTCCTGTATATTTTCCTTTCTTTTTAAGAAGTAAAGTGACCACTTGATTAATCTTTTCAAATCAGTTTAAGTGGTCTTCTTTAACTATGTCCAGATGCAATGCGTGTGCAGATAACTGATGCAGTAAGATAAGAAATGCATACCTTGCTCCAGCACTCTTCTATGCAAAAATGCACATAATGCAGTAAGAAAATCTAGATGCTACTCAAGCAATCCTAGATGGTTGTCCTATGAATATGCAGCTTCTAACAGGCAGATCAGATTTATTTTCTTTTCTTTCTTTTTTTAAATAATAGTAATGAGCAAACAAACCTAATCTAACTAACTAACCAACATGTAGTTCAAACAATTCAAATAATCCTATAATCTAAATAAAATGAGAACACGTTCCCAAAAATACCTAACATGGGTCTACAAGACAAAAATTAAATGTCTAAGGTCTATCTAGCCTTATCTAAGTATAAACAGATCTCTAGTTGCCAATCCTCCTTCCACACACGTGAGATCAAGGTCCATGTGCTCCTGTTGATGCCCTCTAGGTGGCGTCAAGGTCCACCAAAAATATCGACTCCGCCATGCGTGACCACCGTGTTCGCCATTCGATTCATGCACACAAAGACAACCAATGTTAATAATTCAGAAAAAATTTCAAAATAGCATAAAAATAATATAAATTTCCCAAAAAAATTAATAGGCATGTTTCCTCCCAGGCAACGGTGCCATTTGAAGGAGCGATCTTTGTTTTCGATTAAATTTGTAACATAAAATGTTACATCGTTGTAGTATGTCACGTGGTAGAAAATCACTTTTCAAAACATTTAATGCTCAAAAACTAACCACGAAAATAGTTAGGTAGTATCCACAAATAGGAATAAGCCTATTGTATCAGTGAATGGTGCCTCGTTTACTCGGGAAACTCAGTGGCTGTGCATGCCAATTCGTATAATTGCTTTTCAACATAAATCATCATTTTAAGTAATTGATAAAAAAATGGGTGTTTAAATGTAAAATCACCACAACCTAATATTCTGTTAAGTAATAATCTTGGAAATGATAATCAGCGTAAATGCTAATTTCCAACAAAAGATTCCTTATTCATGGTAATCAATGTTACATACTCTTATCTAAATTATGAGATATTCAATCAGAAATAATTTATCAAGAATAGAGAGATATGCATGCAAATTCACCTTAATATATTAATTTGGTAAATAAATGAATAGTGTTTTTCTCAATGACATTTTCTGTAATTATTAATATGGAGAAAAATAGGGGATTTCGTCTCTCTCCTTCGTGCATGTGCGAGGAGGGTTCATCGGAGGAGATGCCCTGTGGGAAGGCACATCTCGACGAGAACTACGTGATGACAATGGAGGCACGGTCGGAGGTGGCCGAATGGCAAAGGAGAACGTTAGCGACGGTGAAGCCCACGCGAGCTACTGTGGCTGCGTGCATGGGCCGCGCATGGCTACGTGTGGCTTTGGTGCTTGGCAGTGCTCGACGTCAAGTTTGGCGATTGGCGGAGGCTCAAAGGAGTGGCTACTTGGAGGGGGGCGGTGAAGGCTTTGGGTTCTTTCGGGATCTTGCAGACAGCGGTGGAAGGAAGAAGAGGACGAAAAAGAAGAAGATGAAGACGGAGTGGATGGCGTGCGGGTGGTGCGGCTTCTGAGGTGGCATGCGCGCACGAGGCTGGGTGTGCACGTGCAAGGTGGAATGGCCGTGGAGGAGCTAATTGTGCGTATGCTTGGTGGTGCGCGGAGAGGAGATGTGCACACAAGGGAGTCGCAGGCTACTGGAGGAAGTGCTGTTGAGAGAAGGCATGGGCGTGCATGCGCGTGCGAGGCCTGCTACTGCAGTCTCCATGCGAGGAAGTTGATGGGTGCAGGCGTCAACGAAGTTGGCTCTAAAATACCGTGCACTCTCTAGCCACCGAGTTTGCGTTTTCCACGGTGATCCCAGATGAAAGAGATCCTCCCTGGCATCCATAGTTCTTCCCCTTTTGAACCCAATGCACCGGCATTTGCTTTAACAAATCTTCCCTGACTTTCCCTCATTTCGTTTAGGCCTTGCGAGATCTCCTCCAACAACACCCGCAGGATGAAGTGCTGCTGTTGAGAGGCACGGTTTTGCTGGCGAAGGAGATGGAGAAAATTGCACTCAAGACCCCACATAAATATCTATACATTAAATTTTACTAAGGTATTCTCTAATTAATATAAACTAACACTTAACTCTAATTGCAATCTAATGAGGCATGTTTTACATGTACTTAGGCTAATTAGCACTCCACTAAAGTGGATTGATCAATAATCCCTAAGCCTTAGACCTAATACTTAAGCTTCGCATTTTTCTTAACCTCTTAAGGACTATCCAGATCTTAACGGATACTTGAATTTTTAAGCCTAAAATCATAGCCCAAGATGCCTAAGATTAGCGTTCATACTAACCTCTTTTTGTCTCTTGGCACTTTTTGTCTTTCATTTTCTTTCTTTTTGATTTGGTCAAGAACTAAGTTAATTCCTTAATCTTTTACTAATGACTATCTCTCTTTTTCTTTTTCAAATTGTGCTCCTTTTTGACATTTATATCACCTCCCCTTTTCCTCCTCAAAAATGATATGCAATTTGATTCACTCAAAATTTCCTCCCTTCTCCAGTTTTTTCTCCTTTTTAGTTTTTATTTTTTTGGTTTTTAGAATATGTAATTTTTTTGATGAAACTTTTACTTGTGAAGTGATTCTCACAATGTTTTGCACTTTAATACCCCCCATGACTACGACCTGCAATGTCCTCAATGTAAATTAGGTGGGTTCGAATTCAGCTTAGACTGTACATTAGAATAGGTTTTGGGCGGGTGAATTGGTCGGGGTGACTATTGCGGACGATTTCAAGCTTGGGTATGGGTACCAGCGGTGGAGTCAGCTATTCTAATGGACGAACCCTAAAGTGCAATATGAGTTCAGCATAAGATGTGTCAAGAAGGGTTTTGAGTTTATCAAAAAGATGATGGGTTGCCTCCCATTAAGCACTGAGTTTAACGCCATCAGCCAGGTGCAATGAGCTTAGTGAGAATGCAGGTCAAAAGATACCTCAGCCAAGTTTGTATCGGTGAGTTCAATGAATGGCCTAAATCGCTGGCCATTCATGATAAACGGTTTGGAATCAAGGTTGGGTTAACTGATATCAACGGCTCCATTTCCAAAAATCCATCTAATAAGATATGGTCCAATCCATTTCGAACTGAGTTTTCCTGGGATCAGTTTGAGTTTGGCATCAAAGAGTAGGACTGTTTGACCAGGGTGAAAGATCTTTCTGGATATGTGCTTGTCATGAAAGTCCTTAACCCGCTCTTTGTAAATTCATGAGTTCTCATAACCATCATTGCGTAATTCATCGATCTCTTTCATTTAAAGCTTTCTGTGGGTTCCAGCCTTAGAAAGATCTAGATTACACTTCTGTATAGCCCAATAGGCTTTGTGCTCCAACTCGACGGGGAAGTGACATGCCTTCCCGTACACCAATCTGAAAGGAGACATGCCCAATTGTGTTTTTTGGGCAGTCCTATAGGCCCACAAGACTTCCGGAAGTTGGGATGACCAATCTTTCTTGTTAGGTTGCACAGTGACCTGAAGGATTTTCTTGATCTCCCGAATCGATAGCTCAGCTAGACCGTTGGTTTAGGACTGATAAGGAGTAGAGATTTCGAGTGACACCCCATATTTGGTCATCAGTGATCTGAACTAAGCATTCGTGAAATGGGTCCCTCCATCAAAGATAATGGCATGTGGAATCTCGAACTGAGAAAAGATGTTCTGATGAATGAATTTGATTACCACCTTATGATCGTTGGTTTAGGTTGAAATGGCTTCGATCCATTTGGACACGTAGTCAACATCGAGAAGAATGTATTCAAAGCCGTTTGAAATAGGGAAGGGTCCCATGAAATCAATCCCCCATATGTCGAAGATTTCACATATGAGAATCAGCTGTAAAGGCATCATATCGTGGTAGCTCATGTTGCCCAAGGTTTGTCAATGAGTGCATGCCTTGCAGTGATCGTATGCGTCTTTGAAAATCGTGGGCCAATAAAAGCCACACTGGAGGACTTTTGCTATGGTTTTATCTCCGGAAAAGTGTCCATCGTAGGCTTGGTCATGGCAGAAGGACAAAATGTCCTGAATTTTGGCTTCTAGGATGCACCGTCTGATGATCTGATCAGCACCAATGCGGAAGAGGTACAGGTCTTCCCAAATGTGGTACTTGGCATCAGAAAGTAATTTGTCTTTCTTGGCCTTTAGCCAATCGGATGGGATCTGATGTGATGCCAAGTAGTTCACTAAATCAGCAAACCATGGAAGTCCCGTACTAATAGTCAGGAGGTACTCATTGGGAAAGTGTTCTGTGATGGGCCGAAAAGGGTCAATACTATCAGAAGGAAGGTGGGATAAGTGGTCAGCTACCACGTTCTTCTTTCTCGCTTTATCGCGAATCTCGAGATCAAATTCTTGCAACAGCAAGATCCAGTAGATTAGTGGAGGTTTCTCATCCTTCTTCGCTAGGAGGTGCCTCACTGCAATGTGATCTGAGTATATGATAACACGGGCACCCAAAAGTTATGATCTAAATTTCTCCAGGGAAAATACTATGGCTAGCAGCTCTTTCTCAGTAACTGTGTAGTTACGCTGAGCCTCGTCAAGTGTCTTACTAGTGTAGTAGATGACCATAGGTTTCCCATCTATTTTCTGCCCAAGTACCGCACCTACAGCATAAATAGATGCATCTCACATGATCTCAAAGGGTTGAGACCAATCAGGGGACTGCAGGATAGGTGCTTGGGTAACTCGATCACACAGGATCTCAAATGCCTGAGCGCACTCCTCGGAGATTTCAAAGGGGACATCCTTAGATAGAAGATTAGTCAAGGTACGCATGCTTTTTGAGAAATCTGGAATGAATCGTCGGTAAAAACCGACGTGCCCCAGAAAGGATTGAATGTCTTTGACCGAGCTATGCATAGGGAGTTTGGAAATCAGATTCACCTTGGCTTAATCAACCTGGATGCCTTTCTCAGAGACGAGATGTCTTAGGATAATTTCCTCAGGTACCATGAAGTGGCTCTTTTCCCAGGAAAGAACCAAGTTCACGTCGATGCACTGCCTGAGGATTTCAAGGTATTCACCTGCCATATCTGAGAATATGGCAAGCATGCACCGCTGAAAAGTAGTGGGTGCATTGTAGAGGCCAAACGGCATCCTTCGGAATGCATATGTTCCGAAGGGGCAAGTGAAGGTGATCTTCTCTTGGTCCTCAAGATGGATTGCGACCTGGTTATAACCAAAGTACCCATCCAAAAAGCAGAAGAATCAATTTCCCATTAGTTTCTTGAGAATCTGATCAATGAATGGTAGTGGGAAATGATCCTTCTTTGTGGAGGAATTGAGTCTTCTATAATCAATGCAAACTCTCCACGAGTTCGCCATACAGGACGGTATGGTTTCTCTGGTTTCAGTAATGATGACTGTGAACCCTACCTTCTTTGGCACAACTTGGGTTGAACTCACCCAACGACTGTCAGAGATCGGGTAGATGATCCCTGTATCTAACCACTTGATGATCTCCTTTTTCACGACATCCTGTAGATTTGGATTTAGGCATTTCTGCATTTCACAGGATGGTCGTGAGCCCTTTTCAGTGTAGATGTGATGTGTGCAGTTTGAGGGGTTGATACCAGTCAGATCATCGAGAGTCCATCCAATGGCTCTTCAATGCTGTTGGAGAATAGAAATCAGGTGTGAGTCGGGAGTTGATAGTCACAAGAAATGTCTAATTGGAACCCAAAAAGACATATTTTAGATGATCGGGAAGAGGCTTTAATTCCATAACAAGTTTGTCAGCAGCAACAGGTGGTTCAGGGTGGGTGTCGAGAGCAAAGGAAGGAGCTATGGGTGTGTCTAGGTTAGGTTTAAACTTCTCTAATTGCGGGTTTTGATCTTCTTGTGGTTGATCAGAAATATTTGTGTTTTCCTTGATACATAGGTCGTCAACCACAGCCTCGATATTGCAAATTTGTTCTATAACTCTACAATTAATTCCTTGTTGGGCCTTAAAGATGTCAATCATCAGCATCTTGCTCCCAAATTTTAATTTAATTTAGCCCTCCTCTCAATTAATATTGGCCCTAGCAGTGGCCAGAAAGGGTCACCCTAATGTGATCGGTGTATTCTTCACATTCTCTGAGGCATCCATATCTAAGATAATGAAATCCACTGGAAAATAGAAATCATGTACCTTAACTATGACATCCATGAGAATTACTTTTGGTGAGTTAATAGATCGATCTGCTAACTGCAAAGTCATCTCTATCGGTTTAAGCTCAGATTCGTCGAAGTAATCTAGTAGGGATGTAGGTATCAAATTTATGGAATCTCCTAGGTCTAGTAAGGCTCGATCGAATTGTATATCACCGATTGCACAGGAGATCAGAGGGGTGCCTGGGTCTTTTGCCTTAGGCAAGAGTTTGCTCAAAGTGAAGGAGCTAGCTTGCTTTGACAGTACGATTGGGTTCCCGCCTTTGGTTCGTGGCTTATGCATAGGTGTTCACACGTCTTTTCAAAATCGTGCATAAGCCAGTACATGGCATATCGCATCCATTAAGGGGATGTTTATTTGGACTTGCTCAAAGAGCTTAACCAGGTCCTCCTCAGGTGCCACAAGTTGGGGTTTCCTTTTTCCTTTGGTCAAGGCCTCTGGAAATGGAACTTTTGCAAGTTCCTCTAGAATGGGTCAAGGTTCTTGATCTGGGATAGAGGTATCCTGGATGACTATCGTAGGGATTGAGTTTGCATTACCAGGCTGGGAGTGGCTTGGATAAGGTGGGTCCTATGTTGCTTTGCCACTATGGGTAGTAAAAGAATTCAATCCTGCCTGGTTCTAGTTTGGTGTGGGCTAAAGGAGTGATTGCTACTGATAACCTGCATATGATGTTGAAGCCTCCATCCCGTCGGGTGATGGAGTAGAAGGGGCTTGATAAACAAAGTGAGCTTGGCCCTAAGTTGGGTTAATAACCCGCCTCTGGTTCAACACGTTATTCAGATTAGGTAGAGGCTGTGAAGGAAGTGCACCAAGTTGGTGGGGATTTGCCATCTAGGCGAGTTGATTGCAAACCTCTGTGATCTTGTCTTTGTGCTATTTTTGCATAGCTACATTCGTCTTCTTAATGTCATCTAGAGTTTGAAGGATAAGAGTCATTTGTTCTGCATGAGTCAGCCCGGATTGATAAGTTGGGTTGGGCCGAGGCTGAGGCAGCTGATATGTATGAGGAGCTTGTGGTTGGGGCTGATATTGAGGTCTCTGATTTTGATTGTTCTCTGACCACATGAAATTAGGATGATTACGCCATCCAGGGTTGTAGGTGTTCGAGAATGGATCATTCTAAATGGTGTTGAGGTCCTCACAAGTCTGAGGAGCCTCAGAAAAGTCAAAATACGAGGGTTCAGAGTTCCCCTAACTAGAATAGGTGGGTCCAGAGTTTGCTCTGAAACCAGAACTAGAAGGGGGTGGATACGAGTCCATCCCCTGAGAAGCTTGATGATAGATGTTATGCACAGCCTCTGTTACGACCCGGTTCCCGTATCCCTATAGGACACGAGAATCGGACCGACTCGAATGATCCCAAGACCCAGTCGTCCAACGAGAAAGTAACCAAAAAGCATAAAATAAACCACATTCACCATGCAAGTAACTAACAGTAACAAAATTACAGCAGTAAAGAAAAGAACTACTACAGTACATACCACCACAACAGTAGAGAATTAAAAACAGGTACAGAAATATGAAGTTTACAATAAAAGAGTACAAGGTGAAACAGAAATACTCACTACTACAGAAAAATGGTATAACAAAAATATAACTACTGGGCTCTACTAGGCCCAGCACCCTCCACAGCTGTAGGCTCTGGCTGCTCAACACCTGGTCCTGAAAAAGGTGACAAATATGACACGTCAGCGAAATGCTAAGTAGAGTGGCAACCAACTAGCTAAGAAAACAGTAAAGGTGGATAAGTAGCTATTGTTTTTAATTTCTTTCTTTATTTCTTTATTTACTCATTCTTGAATTATTTCTCAGATCTTTCTCTTGATCTCAAATGTTCCTCGTGGGAACGATCTTGATTGCAGTCTTTTTCAAAAAGTAGAAGTAGAACGTGGTGCTCTCCAGGTCGGGAGAGTCCCCCATGGTGGTCCTACCCTCAGTCAACCACCCCAAGGTCACTGACAGACGTAACGGTGACTACAGCACGTCTAATAGACGCACGGGTAGCTACCCCGCACTGGCACACGGTCAGTCGTTTTCATTAACGGGTGCGCCCAAAGCACAGCATGGAACCAGTATAGGGCAGAGCCCTCTCAGTAACAGGGGTCCAACCCCTCCACAGTAACCAAACAGGGGTCTTGCCCCTCCATAGTCCGCGCACCCTCGCCTGACTACCCTGGTTTTCCTCGTGGGCCTAACAAGTCGGTGTAGGATGGCTAGCTGAACCCTGGGGCCCATGGGGCGGCTAGCTCTCTCCCTACACTAGTAGCTCTCCCCAGTACTGTGTACGCGAGGGCCAAAAGTCGGTATAAAGTGGCCAGACCTAGCCCCGGGTCCCTGGGGCCGCTAGCTTCGCTCTACAGTAAATAGGGGGGACAATCCCTCTCCTTGGTACTCCGTACTCAAGGGCCAGCTCACTTCCCCATCCACTTTCCCAGTTCCATTCTATTTCTTTTCCAGTAGCTCTACTCCTAATTCTCCGTAGGGTTCATACTCGTATTTTTCAGGCCAATCCATACTAGGTTTCATCATTTCAGTTTAATTTGCATATAACCCGTGTTTTCAACATTTAATATAAATTTATATACAAGCAGCTCAAATTTAGTTTCCAACAACAGGAATTACATGTGGTAGTTACTAGCAACAGTACTCAACATTTCACAGGCAACTGTTATATAATTACAGGCAATTATCATTATTCTATCTACTTATCCAAGACCGCAATTCAGGTATTCAAGACATTCGTTTCAGTGTTTTTGTTCCTAGGATTCATGCCACACCCATGGATATACCATTCAATCTAGTTTTCAAGTCCTAGGATTCATGCCATACCCTAGGATCTATCATTCAATCTAGTTTTCAGGTCCTAGGATTCATGGCATATCCTAAGATCTATCATTCATTTCAGAGATGCATTAATGTTTGTAAATAACTAAGGGGAGCCACTCTACTAGCAAAACCGAGTGTAATGGGGGCTTGATCGGCAGGTCCACGTGCCTCCACAACCCCCAAAGCCCCCACAGAACGAGGTCCTAACACAAGGAACCACTTATAACAGGATACAAGTATTTTAAACAAGTAGAGGAACTAATTCTGAGAAGAACGGAATCTTAAACGCGGAAATCGGACCTCAAACGGACCCTAAACGGGTCAAAAATGACAATTCTGACTCAAATCAGACGTTTGGAACACCTTCCAGACGTCTTAAAAAGTGGTTCAGGTCATACCTCACTCTGTGCTACTCCTCAGACGTCCAGGGATCCTGCTGAATTGTCTAGACCCAGTTCCAGACGTCCGACCACCTCTTCGGACGTCTGGAGATGCTCTCCGTCGTATGGTGCTGTGCCCAGACGTCTGAACTACGTGGGAGGGCATGTCCCCGTGCCTTCCCGAAATGAATCCTGCATACGCGACGAAGCCTCCTTAACACGACACGTCTCAGCAATTTGGCGGAACGGCCTGCATGGCCGTATCTGCAAAAGGAGGCAGAGGAGAAATTTTGTACCTCTCAGATGTCTGGAGCTCCCTCCAGACGTCGCCCGCATTGTTTGGACGTAGGTCCAGACGTCTGATTCTGGGAAAAATTCCCAGAATCAGAACCTCCTCGCCTTCTTCTCACTGCGTGCGAGCTCGCCACGCAGCCACTCGTCCGCTGCTCAATGTGCAGCCGCACCAGGGGAGATCTCCCCAGCACGACACCCCTCCGCGTGCACGCCAACCAGCCTCGAGCTACTTCGGCGGGCTCGCTCTCTCTTTCTCGCATGCTCTCCCTCTTCTCTCCACGATGCACCTAGCAACAGCTGCTGCCCTCGCTCTCTCTCATGCTCATGCTGGAAGAAGGAGGAGATGGTGGGGTGGTGAACGAGGGAGAGGGGAGGGGCATTTGAAGGCGTGGGGTTCTGTCTGCAGGTCGGCGAGGGAAGAGAGAGAAAGAAGAGGGCAGCGGCTTGCAGTCTGTGTGCGGCACGCACGCAGACTCGCAATCGAATGCATGCCAAAATGTATTTCCAGACATCTAGGAAGGCGTCCAAACATCTGACCAGACGTCTGGGCCAACTCCCAGACGTCTTAAAAAGGGTTTGATGTCTCGAGTCTTAACAACATAACAACTCAAGGGAAGTTTCGTCCCCGAAACTTGCGCTAACTAGGGTGCGAAAAAAGAACAATATATGCATAACAACCTCAAAGAGGACCAAAGCCGGTCTGAAAAGACGTACCCTCAAAGAGCTCCGAGTACAGCTCCCACATCGCAGCCTCAGGCTACCAGGTAGCGTCCTCGTACCACTGGCTCCTCCACAAAACCTTCACCAGGGGTACTTGCTTCCGTCTTAGACTCTGGACGGCTCTGTCAAGAATCTGCACCGACCACTCGGGGTAGGTCAGGTCATCACCCACCTCGACGCTCTCGTGGCTCAAGAGGTGACTGGGATTGACGGCGTACTTCCTGAGGTTGGACACGTGAAACACGTCGTGCACACTAGAAAGCTGGGGAGGAAGGCAAGCCTGTAAGCAACGACTACAACCCACTCCAGGACCTCAAAGGGCCCCATGAACCTCGGCGTGAGCTTCCCTCTCACCCCAAACAGCTGTAGGCCCTTCATGGGTGAAACATGAAGGAAGACGTGGTCCCCAACCTCAAACTGCACCTCTCTATGTTTCTGATCTGCATAGCTCTTCTATCTGCTCCTGACAGTGCGGAGTCGCCTGTGAATCTGCTATATCACCTCCTGACTCTGCTGGATCAGCCTGGGGCCAACCTCCCACTTGGTCCCCACCTCAACCCAACTCAAGGATGCCGTACACCTCCGTCCGTATAGAGCCTCGTAGGGTGCCATGCCGATGCTCGAGTGATAGCTATTGTTGTATGCAAACTCCGCCAGGGGCAAGTGTTCCTCCCAAGAGCCCCTCCAGTCTAGTACACAAGCACGCAACAGGTCCTCTAGTGTCTATATCGTGCACTCAGACTGTCCATCCGTCTGGAGGTGGTATGCTGTACTGAACCTCAACCGCGTCCCCAGGTCTTGCTGAAACTTAGCCCAAAATTGGGACCTAAAACGGGTATCCCGGTCGGATACGATCTCCCGCAGAACTCCATGTAGACATACCACATCACGGATATACCTCTCTGCCAACTGTGCTGGTCCCAAGGTGACTCGGATCGGCAAGAAACATGCCGTCTTCGTCAATTTGTCAACGATCACCCAGACTCCATCGTGTCCTCGCTGGGTAACGGGCAAGCCCAATACCAAGTCCATGGTGATGCTCTCCCACTTCCACTCTGGCACTGGAAGTGGCTGCAACGGCCCCGCAGGCCTCTAATGCTCGGCCTTCACCTACTGGCACACTAAACACTGCTGTATGAATTCACCTACATCCCAGTTCATTCCCCTCCACCAAAAGTCTCATCTCAAATCATGGTACATCTTTGTGTTTCCGATATGTATGGTGAACATGGAACCGTGTGGCTCAGTCAGGAGCTCTCTCAACAGCTCCTCGTCCCTGGGAACTCACAAGCATCCCCTCATGTGCAGTACCTGGTCTGTAAAAGAGAAGTCCCCAGGGTCCCCTGACAGCACTCTGTCACGCAATGACTGTAAGTACGGCTCGGCCATCTGTCCATTGATGATGCGGTCTATCAGCTCTGGCCTCATTTGTCATGTCACCGTCACTGCCCCACAGTGCCCCAGTATCTCTAAGGGCCGCCAATTGCCCATCTCCTCCATGAGGCTCCAACTCTACACCTGTAAACTGGCCAAGTGGGCGAGCGCCTTCTGGCTCAAGGCGTCAGCCACCACGTTGGCCTTTCCCAGGTGGTAGGAAATGCTGCAGTCATAATCCTTCAGGAGCTCCAACCAACGTCTCTGTCTCATGTTGAGCTCCTTCTGATCAAATAAGTATCTGAGGCTCTTGTGAAAATCTCAAAGGTCTCACCGTACAAGTAGTGCCTCCAGGTCTTCAGCACGAAGACGATAGCTGCCAGCTCCAGGTCGTGGGTAGGGTAGCTATGCTCATGGGGCTTCAGTTGCCGCAAAGCGTAAGCGACAACGTGACCCCTCTGCATGAGCACACCCCCTAACCCCTGGAAAGAGGCATCCGTGTACACAACGAACCCGCCACTACTGTCTGGTATGGTGAGCACGGGAGCCGAAGTCAGCCTCTCCTTTAGCTCCTGAAAACACACCTCACAAGCGTCTATCCAAGTAAAGGGCACGTCCTTCCGAGTCAGCTGTGTCATAGGACATGCAATCTGCAAGAAGCCCTTAATAAACCGTCGGTAGTAGCCTACCAGTCCCAAGAAACTGTGGATCTCAGTAACAATACACGGTCTCTCCCACCTGAGCACTGCCTCAACCACGGCTGGGTCCACAGCCAAGCCATCCCCGGAGATCACATGACCCAAGAAAGTCACCTCCCTCAACCAGAACTCGCACTTGCTGTATTTGCCGTACAGCCTACGTCGTCTCAGTGTGTCCAAAACCATCCGCAAGTGCTATCCGTGCTGCGTCTGATCTCGAGAATAGATGAGCACATCATCAATAAATACCACCACGAACTGGTCCAAGTACGGTCTAAACACCCAGTTCATCAAATCCATGAAGGTAGCGGGGACATTGGTCAGCCCAAACGGCATGACCAGAAACTCGTAGTGTCCGTACCAGGTGTGGAAAGCTATCTTGGAGACATCTGCCCCCTTGATCCTCAACTGGTGGTATCTAGACCTCAAGTCTATCTTGGAGAATACCGTGGCACCTCGCAGCTAGTCAAATAAGTCATCAATCCTCGGTAGCGGATACCTGTTCTTGATGGTAATCCTATTCAGCTATCGGTAGTCCACACAAAGGTGTAGGGTACCATCCTTCTTCTTTACAAACAAAATCGAGGCTCCCCACGGAGACGCATTGGGCCTCACAAAGCCCTTCTCCAGAAGGTCCTGCAACTGAGACTTGAGCTCTCGTAGCTCAAGTGGAGCCATCCTCTACGGTGCTGTAGAGGTGGGGCTGGTCCCCGGTACCAGTGAGATCTCAAACTTGATCTCACGCTCGAGCGGTAGTCCTGGCAACTCGTCTGGGAACACATCAGGGTACTCTCTGACCACCGAAATACTCTAGAAGTCTGCCATAGGGCTGGGCTCTACCACCACACAAGCCAGAAAGCCCTCACACCCTTGGCCCAAAAGTCTCGCTGCCCGAAGTGCAGAAATGCACCTGAAGCCTCCATCCACTGGCTGCCCATGGAAATCAAAAGAAGGCAACTCCGGTATGGAGAAGATAATCATCCTCTCAAAGCAGTCCACCAAGGCATGGTAAGCGGACAGCCAGTCCATCCCCAGAATTATGCCAAAGTCCTCCATCTGTATCATAATCAGGTCAGCGGGAAGCCTGTGTCCCCCAACATTGACCTTACAACCTTTGTACACCTCCTCAGCTACAAACAGATGACCACTCAGACCTCTGATCACGAACGGATCCTCGAACAACATACAGTCCTGCCCCAAACTAACAGCAAAACTAGCAGCGACAAACGAGTGCGTAGTGTTGGAATCGAAAAGCATGTAAAGTTTGCCGGAAACTAAAACCATACCTGCCACCATTGATCTCGAAGCTCTAGCATCCCTGTGTGTCAAGGCGTTGATACGCCCCTCAGCCCTAGGTGCAGACGAAGCAGCCACACTCTGTGTCGGATAGGTAGCCGTTGGCCAGTACCCTCCCTGCGTCTGCTATCCTCCTCGTGCCCGGAAATCGCGGCCTCCTACTTACCCTCCAGTGCTCAGTGCGGGAAGCATCTACTGACCTCCAGCCCTAGACGAGCAGTCCCTCCTGATGTGGCCCGGCTGGTGACACTAGTAACAAAGGGGGATTCAACTCCCACCCTTAGTGGGTCCCTGCTGACGGCTGGGCGGGGGTCTGGTGCTAGTAGCTGGCCCTTGTCGGGGACCCCCAAAGGCCACTGATAGCCTCGCAAAGCGTGACGGCTCTCCTACGGGCACCACGTGCCTCCTCTCTCGTCGGCCCTGTGAGAAGTCTGGTTGGTAGGGCCGCTTCCGCCCGCTGTTAGTGTCACGTGTGGACAAGTTGGTTTCTTCATACGTCATAGCGCCTCCACCACCCTCGAGAACGTAGGCAGCTTCAGGAGTTTGACATAACCCCGTATAGCAGGCTGGAGCCCCTTGGTGAACTTCTAAAGGCGCTCCTCCTCAGTAGCCACAGCTGTTGCTGCAAAACGAGACAGCTCCAGGAAACGCTTACGGTACGCACTCACAGTCATCATCCCCTGGTGGAGAGTGTGGAACTCCTGCCTCCTCTCGTCCTGCCACGTTTGGGGAAAGTACTGCTCGCAGAAGAGGGTGACGAACTGGTCCCAAGTCGGCTCATCCCTCTCCTGACCTCTGACCGCCCTCCACCACCTGTGTGCCGCACTCTCCAGCTGGTACGTGGTAAAGGCCACGCGACACTCCACAGGGGGGCGAAGGGTGTCAAATGCCTTCTCGATCTGCTCGAGCCAGTCCTCCACCACGGTTGGGTCGTCATCCCCCTTGAAGGAGGGGGGCTTTAGCTTCCGGAACTGTCCGAAAAGCTCATAGTGGTGCTGTAGTGGGGAAGCTGGTATTCCTCCAGGTAAAGAAGCCTCGTGCTCGGAAGTGCCGGAGGAAGGTGGGGGTGGTGGAGGCCTACCCTCTCCCCTGCATCCAGCGCCGTGTCCGTCTCGTGGTCCCACAGAGGACTCCCCCTCCGCAGCCCCAGGGAGAGGCACTCGTGGCGGCGGGTTAAGCTCCTCTCGCACGATGTCCCATATCAGCTGGGCGAGGTCCTAGGTTTGAATGCCCGGAAGCAGCGGCTGGTCCACTGAGGCGTCAGGCTCAATGTGCCCGCCCCTCCGACCTCATCCTCGGCCGCATCCGCGGCCCGCCTCACTACCCCCTCGTCGAGGCATCTCCTGCAAGAAGACGCGAACACGGAACAGAAAAGACATCAATACTAATTGATATTCAACGAAGCAACCTTAAAATAGATGCCAGAAGGTACGTTGTGCTGGCTACTCTAGTTACAAGCACGTGAATTGGTTATTTTCCAGCCAGTTAGTTCACTTCTTGGGACGACCTTACTTTGATACCATCTTGTTACGACCCGGTTCCCGAATCCCTATAGGATAGGAGAATCGGACCGACTCGACTGATCCCAAGACCCAGTCATCCAACGAGAAAGTAACCAAAAAGTAGTAAAATAAACCACATTCACCATTCAAGTAACTAACAGTAACAAAAGTACAGCAGTAAAGAAAAGAACTACTATAGTACATAACACCACAACAGTAGAGAATTAAAAATAGGTACAAAAATATGAAGTTTACAATAAAAGAGTACAAGGTGAAACAAAAATACTCACTACGATAGAAAAATGGAACAACAAAAGTACAACTACTGGGCTCTACAAAGCCCAGCACCCTCCGCAGCCGCAGGCTCTAGCTGCTCAATTCCTAGTCCTGAAAAAGGTAACAAATAAGACACGTCAGCAAAACGCTGAGTAGAGTGGCAATCAGCTAGCTAAGAAAACAGTAA
Organism: Thalassia testudinum; assembly: GCA_037157565.1. NCBI lineage: Eukaryota > Viridiplantae > Streptophyta > Magnoliopsida > Alismatales > Hydrocharitaceae > Thalassia > Thalassia testudinum. Next base: position 75,220,928 of record JAZHRO010000025.1, read on the forward strand.
AGGTGGACAAGTAGCTGCTGTTTTTAATTTCTTTCTTTATTTCTCTATTTACACTTTCTTGAATTATTTCTCAGATCTTTCTCTTGATCTAGAATGTTCCTCGTGGGAACGATCTTGATTGAAGTTTTTTCCGAAAAGTAGAAGTAGCACATCGTGCTCTCCTGGCCGGGAGAGTCCCCCGTGGTGGTCCTACTCTCAGTCAACCACCCCAAGGTCGCTAACAGACGTAACGGTGACTACGGCACGCACGATAAACGCACGAGTACCTACCCCACACTGGCATGCGGTCAGTCATTTTTGTTAACAGGAGCACCCAAAGCACAGCACAAAACCAGTATAGGGCAGAGCCCCCTCAGTAACAGGGGTCCAGCACCTCTACAGTAACCAAATAGGGGTCTTGCCCCTCCACAATCCGTGCACCCTCGCTTGACTACCCTGGTTTGCCCTGGGGGCCTAACAAGTCGATGTAGGACTGATAACTCTCTCCCTATACTAGTAGCTCTCCCCGGTACTGTGTACGCGAGGGCCAAAAGTCGGTACAAAGTGGCCAGACCTAACCCTGGGTCCCTGGGGCAACTAGCTTCGCTCTGCACTAAACAGGGGGGACAGTCACTCTCCCTGGTACTCCGTACTCAAGGGCCAGCTCACTTCCCCATCCACTTTCCCAGTTCCATTCTATTTCTTTTCCAAAAGCTCTACTTTTAATTCCTCATAGGGTTCATACTCCTATTTTTCAGGCCAATCCATACTAGGTTTCATCATTTCAGTTTAATTTGCATATAACCCGTGTTTTCGACATTTAATATAAATTTATATACAAGCAGCTTAAATTTAGTTTCCAACAACAGGAATTACATGTAGCAATTACTAGCAACAGTACTCGACATTTCACAGGCAGCTATTATCCAGTTACAGGTAATTATCATTATTCTATCTACTTATCAAAGACTGCAATTCAGGTATTCAAGAAATTTGTTTCAGTGTTTCTGTTCCTAGGATTCATGCCACACCCTAGGATCTATCATTCAATCTAGTTTTCAAGTCCTACGATTCAAGCCATACCCTAGGATCTATCATTCAATCTAGTTTTCAGGTCCTAGGATTCATAACACACCCTAGGATCTATCATTCATTTCAGAGATGCATTAATGTTTGTAAATAACTATGGGGAGCACTCTACTCGCAAAACTTGGAGTAATAGGGGCATGATCGGCAGGTTCACGTGCCTCTGCAACACCCAAAGCCGCAATAGAACAAGGTCCTAGCACAAAGATCAATCACAAGGAACCACTTAAAATAGGATACAAGTATTTTAAACAAGTAGAGGAACTAATTCTGAGAAGAATGGAATCTTAAACGCGGAAATCAGACCTCGAACGGACCCTAAACGGGTCAAAAATGACAATTCTTACTCAAATCAGACATCTGGAACACCTTCCAGACATCTTAAAAAGTGGTCCAGGTCATACCTCACTCTGCACTGCTCCTCAGACGTCCAAGGATCCTGCTGAATCGTCTAGACCCAGTTCCAGACATTCGACCACCTCTCCGGACGTCTGGAGATGCTCTCCGCCGTCTGGTGCTGTGCCCAGATGTCTGAACTACGTGGGAGGGCATGTCCCCACGCCTTCCCGAAACGAATCCTGCACGCGCGATGAAAGCCTCCTCAACACAACAAGTCTCAATAATTTGGCGGAATGGCCTGCATGGCCGTATCCGCAAAAGGAGGCAGAGGAGAAATTTTGTACCTCTCAGATGTCTAGAGCTCCCTCTAGACGTCGCCCGCATCGTCTGGACGTAGGTCCAGACGTCTGATTCTGGGAAAAATTCCTAGAATCAGAACCTCCTCGCCTTCTTCCCACTGCGTGCGAGCTCGTCATGCAGCCGCTCATCTGCTGCTCGAGGTGCAGCCGCACCAGGGGAGATCTCCCCAGCACGACGCCCCTCCGCATGCACGCCAACCAGCCTCGAGCTACTTCGGCGGGCTCACTCTCTCTTTCTCGCGCGCTCTCCCTCTTCTCTCCACGATGCACCCAGCAGCAACTGCTGCCCTTGCTCTCTCTCGTGCTCACGCTAGAAGGAGGAGATGGTGGGGTGGTGAATGAGGGAGAGGGGAGGGGTATTTAAAGGCGTGGGGTTCTGTCTGTAGATCAGCGAGGGAAGAGAGAGAAAGAAGAGGGCGGCGGGTTGCAGTCTGCGCGTGGCACGTCCGCAGACTCGCGATCTTACGCACGCCAAAATTTATTTCCAGACATCTGGGAAGGCGTCCAGACGTCCGACCAGACGTCTGGACCAACTCCCAGACATCTTAAAAAGGGTTTGATGCCTCGAGTCTTAACAGCCTCCCTGCCCAAGGGCGGTTGCGCGAACGGGTTTTGTGCAGAGGTGGCTCGTTGCAACTGTTGAGTTAGCTCATCCACCTTCTTCTTAATAATAGTGACCTTGTCCAGGTGACTTGCCAATAGTTCCAAGTCGATAGAAAAGGATAGGCCCTGCATCTCATGTGCTTCCTCTAGGTTTGTCAATGCACGGGTATTCATCCGGTTGAACATGCCCGTGGATTCATTATTGATGGAGTTCTCACACATATTCTCAAGAATCTACCACACGATGTCTTCATGTTGACTCATGATGTTTCCTCCACAGGTCGCATTGACAAATAATTGAATATCCTTACAGAGTCCCTGGTAAAAGGACTGGACTTGTTCCCATTTAGGAACTCCGTGGTGGGGGCAGTTTCGCATGAGATCCAGAAAATGATCCCATGCCTCGTGAAGCAGTTCTCCTACTTGTTGTGTGAAATGCATGATCTGGTGCTGTAAAGCATTTGTCCATCCAACACGGAAGAACTTTCTCAGAAACTCGAATTGAAGTTCCACCCAGGTGTTGATTGGACATGTTTGGGTTTGGTACCAGTGAGCAGCCTTATCCATGAGAGAGAAGGAGAACACTTTCATGAGTAAGACATCCCGATTTTGAGCTTCTAACCTGAAGGTCTAGGCCAGATGCTTGAGTTGCTTGATATGCTGGAAAGGATCCTCGAAATTATGCTTGTGGAATTTGGGAATAGCATGAATCATGTTGGGGTTGAGTTCAGTATCAGGACCTCCAGCGGGGATTTATACTCGAGGTTTGACTGCTACCGTAGTAGGATTGTAGTGATCTTGCATCATAGGATGCTATGATGGGTTCACAAAGGCTTGGAATAGATCGTTGAGGAACTGAAGCTGATTTTCAAGATTGTTTTCTTCTGCTGGTTGCTCCATGATGATGGATGAAGGAGAATTAGGTTCAGATGAATCAGAAGTGATATCTATCGGGTTGGGTTGTTGCACAAACAAGGAGGTTGAGGCTTGGCCTCAACAGGAATGAGTAGCTAATGGAGGCCTTAAGGATGGTCTTAGAGACCTCCTCCCGAACATGCACTGATGGAGTACATGAGAGGTAGAATGTGATGGACCCAATCAAGACACCCAAAAAAAACTTTTAGATGACTATAGAGGTTCGGGGCGGATGATACCCCTTCGTCAGAAAGCCATCCACCTAAGAATTACCTGGGCAGCCAGAGAGGGAGAGCTCGCAAAGACCCCTACACGGTAGAGCACTCCCACGAGTTATAGGGTTTCCCCCACCCGACCTCTCATGTCACTGATGATCCAGGTAGACCAGAATGGGGACTTGACCTCTTAAGTCTACCAGTTTTAAGTTAAGAGCAAGGGTGCTTATGATTTCAATTGAACTTTATGATGTTTTTAGTACAAAGTGACCTAATTTGAAGATTGGTTAACCCAACAAGGTGGGTCAACCTTGCTTGTTTTGTCCTTTGAGAAGTTTAGGTCCCTCCTTTAGTGTTCAAATGAATTTAAGAGCCTGATTTTTTGGGTTTTCTTGTATAGATCAATTCAATCAAGGCTTAGGCACATATTGTTTGATAAGATTAATTCTTGATTATGTAAGTGTGTATTTAAAACCCTAAATTTGAAATCTTAATTGGCTCTGATTTAGTCCAATTTAATTTATCCAAATGTGGTACCTAGGGCTCAAACAAGAAGGTGATAGCCCTAAATGCCTTAAGCTTCAAGTAGGTGCACAAATCAAGGTTTGAATATTTTCTAAATAGAATGTATCAAATCAGGCAACTTGATGATTAGTCTAAGAATAGAATGCAAGTAGCCGTAATTGATTTTTTCCATTTTTAGCTTTTTCAGAATCAGGGGCTTAGAAGAAGGTAGATGGAGTTTACCTACCCCTGGAGTGGTTGATGTGTGGCTGATCTTCTTTTAATGAGTTCCTAAAACATATCACAATCAAAAGAGATGTAGCAAGTTAGTACCAAATCAGATATTGCAATCTAGAGATCTAATTGTGCATTGCTCCCCGACAACGGTGACAAAATGTTGGTCGCTTGAAATTGGATTTTAAATCGTTGCATTGCAGTATAGTCGAAATCTCGCGAAAAACAGATAAAATTTATACTCAAAAAGTCTGAGGTTGTTTGCTGGGAGCAAGTAGGAATTCGATTCTCAAGATTGCAATTTTAAATAATAGAGATAATAAATTATAATCAGGAATTAACTCAAAATAATGTAGTAATGATATCAAGTGTCAAATTGCAAAAAGAATGGAGTAAAATGGTGATTTCAATCACCAATACTCCCTATAATAATATCAAATGAAACTCAATAGCTATGTAGAAATCAACTCAAATCAGATGTCTGATGAACAGTGATCTCCCTTTTGATTTGCTTCTTCTTCTCTTTCTCTGTGTTTGTCTCTCTTCTTCCATGGCTCCTCTTCTATTCTTTTTCTTCTCTGCTTCTCTTCTTCAACTGCTTTCCTTCTTCTTCTTTACAAACTCGTCTACTGCTCTTGTTATCTTCCTCTTCTTCCTTTCCTCAGCTTTTCTTCTTCACGTAAAGGGGGAATGGGTCTTCAGATTTGGCTAAGTGTTAGCCAATTTCTCCAGAGTGCAAAACCCCCCTTGATGAGTCCATTAAATTGGACTATTATTAAGCCTAAGTATCTTTAATTATACAATTTAGGTGTGTTAATAATGGTAATTAAGTTATAGAAGATTTGTACACCTCATAATTTAAGTTATAACATTCTATAACTTCATAATTCTATGGTTTCTATGTGTAGGTACAAAAATACACAAAGAGCAAGGGTGGGGGGATAAAATTCCCAAAACAACCACAACTCTCTTTCCCCCCTCCCCGCTGAACATTGGGCAAAACTTCTGGCACCGGCTTTCTCAACAGCCATGACCGGGGATTTTGGAAAATCCCTAAACTCACGCGGTGAGGGGAGAACTTAAAAAGAAGAGGCGGGGAGAGAAGAAGGCTATCGAAAAAAAAAAAGAAGAAAAGCGTGCACTGTGTCGCACTGCGTCCTCTTTCCCCTTGCGGGGAAAAAGTCTCTCCGCCCGCACACCGCCACCGGCGCATTCTCCTTGCACGCTGCAGCCAACCGTGCGCCAGCCACAACACCCTCTCCTTGCTGCGTCCCTGCACCTACACACCCATGAGCAGGCGTGGCCCACTCGCACCAGCGCTACTGAAGGCGAGTCCTTGCTGCCCACTCGCTACTGAAGGCACCGCTCGCGCGCCTGCACGCCACCTACAGGCTCTCCCTCTACCTGCCCGCATGCAAACCGCATGCCCCAACACCCTCTCGCCTGCGCACGCCTCCACCTTCAAATCTGCAGACCGTCTCACCCGCACCAGACTTCACCCTACGCGCCTCCAAGCGCCATAGCAGGCGCTGCGTCTCCACCCTGCGCACCTCCAAGCGCCACAGCAGGCGCTGTGTCTCCACCCTGCAAGCCTCCAAGCACCACAGCAGGTGCTGCATTTCCACGCACCGGCACGCGCGTGCAAGCCTGCACGCCACAGTCGCTCGAACAGCCACAGCAGGAGCCGCTCTCTTGCTCCACAGGTCGGAGCTCCGGCCTCCGCCGCCAGCTGCCTCTGGCCACCTCCGCCGCAGCCACTGCCACCATCAGAAAGCTCTCGACCTCGCCGTCCTCTGAAGCCATGCATCGGCCCTTGCGGATCTCTCTCTCTCTCGCGAGGAAGAGAGAAAGGAAAAGCTTTGTTTTTGTTGGAATTAGAAATTACATTCAATGCCATTGGCAGCAATTTCATTTTTTTTAATTAATATTATATTGTGGCAGAATTGCATTCAAGCACTCACAGTTCTTTTTAATTGCATGGTATTAATATTGGTTAGTTTAAAGATTGATTTTGGACTTAATTTAAGTACTAATTGTCTTTAGTGCACATCACACGAAAAATTGCACTAATTCATCCTAAATTTATTGAGGATTTCTATGACGGAAATTTGCACTTACACCCTTAACTTTTTAGGTTATTGCAAACCTACTTTCCTTCACATTTTAAGTCCAACTTGAAAAGGAATTTCGCACTATCCGAAATAACATAAAATAATTAAGTATTGATTGCATCATTGTCTCCCTGTGGACACGACCCGCTCTTTTGCGAGTGGTTATTTTCATTGTTTTTGATTCGTCGATTTTTCCACCACTTAAATACTATAACACTAAGCGAAAAGTCGACCTTTCAAATTGGCACCGTTGCCGGAGAGGCAACAGACGCAATAGAATTACTTTATTATTTTTGAATCTTTTGAGTTGCGAAATTATCTAACCATTTTGATTATTGTGCAAGGAATCCACAGAAGCGACGAGCCTCAATAGAGGAGCGACAGCAACCACGAGTTAAGCCACATGACGAAAAGACGAAGGAGACCAAGATCCTGTTTCATAGAGGATTCTCTGTCATCACAATTTAATTTTGTCTTTTCGCTCCTGTAATTTGGGGTTAAATTTTTGGGGGTTTGTCCACGCATTCTTTAGCTACTAGGGCTTACAGTATTTTTGGTACATGCATGATTATATTTTCTGTTTGCTTGCTTTTAAAAACCAATAAAAAATATCGAGCTGCCTATTTAGAAGTTGCATGCCCTTAGGTGCGCGCATTTAGGGGTGATTGAGCAGCATATTAGATCTTATTATTGCATTGCAAGCATCTTAGCACGAAGATTGATGGAGACAGGTATATCTTTCTAACTTTTGCAACCAGCTTCTGTTCACGCATTTGCATTCTGATTTAAATTCAAGACCACCAAATTGTTTGAATTTACTAATTAAGTGGTCACATAACTAAAAGCGGAACTAATAATCAGATTCAACCCTAAAAGCAATACACTTTTGATCTGATTCTAAGGGACTTGTCTGCAATTTCAAAAAGAAATTACAAAGATTTACGGTGTGTTGCACACTTTTGACACTGAGCACGCACATTAGGCACCGCACTAAGTCTCGATCCCTTAAGGCTATACGCACCGATCTCTTTATCGGTGCAGACCCTCCTATTGTGCTTTGTGGTAGTGGTGATACTATCTTTTGATCAAGTGTTTTGATACTCCACGGAGGGGGACACCCCTTAAAGGAACAAAAGGGTAGTTAAGGGGCACCGCATATGCATCGCCTCAAAGGAAGGGTTCTCCCTACTTGCATCCCTTTGTTCATCCTTGGAGTAACTTCTCCCTTGATCACGTGGGAGTATCAGCTAAGCAAAGTATAGGTCCTAGGGCACTCGAAGGTTGAATTAAGGCACGTAATTGTAGTGGAAAGCTTGTTTGGCCATTTATTTTAACTAATAAAGAAGGTTAAAATTTCAAGTCCACACCCCTCTTATACCACTTACGTGGGAATGGAGGGATAAGTCTTGATCTTTTGACTTATCTTTAGAGTGGAGGTTTGACTTAATAATAAAATAAAAATTTTGCTGAATTGTGCTTTGTATGCTTGGTAGACGCTCTCTTGAGGGTAGTCTAGTGTTTGATCCTGAGCCCGAGGGAATTCTTAGGAGAGCTCATCTAGGAGAAGAAAGAGAAGAAATGGTTGAGCAAGGTGCAAATCAACAAAGGACCCTAAGGGATTATTTTATTCCTACCAACCAACCTGCACATGCACTAAGACGACCGGTAAGGGATAATCCATATGAGATCAAGAGCAGTACCATATCTTTATTGCCCTCTTTTTATGGTACTACTAGGGAGGACCCCTACCGGCATTTGGAGGAATTCACCGAGGTATGTTCCATGGTGAAGCTCCAGGGCTTTACTGATGAAGCCCTGATGAGGACTCTATTTCCTTTCTCCCCAAAGGATAAGGCCAAACACTGGTATCATACCCTCGATGAAAGGGTAAATGATTGGGCTACCCTTAAGGGAGAATTTTTAAAAAAGTATTTTCCTATGAGTAAAACCAACCATTACAGAAGAGAGATTATGGGTTTTACTCAGCAAGAAGGGGAGCAATTTCATGAGACTTGGGAGTGCTTTAATGACCTTCTTAGGTTATGCCCCCACCATCAAGTGCCAAGATGGCAGTTGGTCGAAAGGCTCTATAACGGATTATCTGAAAGGCATAGGCAAACCATTGATGTAGCCTGTGCAGGATCCTTCATGACCAGAACTGAGGATGAAGCCTGGGCATTATTTGAAACTTTAAGCGACAACTCCATACATCTGTCCTCTGCGTATCAAGAAAGAAAACCATCAATCTTGCAGAGGAAGATAGAGGCCCATGAAGCTGGGGCTTCTCCAGATTTGGCTTATCAGATTCAACTATTGAATAAAAATTTTGATAGGCTTTTAGCAAACCTCGGCATGAACCCACAAGCAACCTCTATTTTTCAGGCCTCAAGAGAATGCTCCATCTGCCAAAGCACAATGCACGCCACTGCGGAGTGCCATCAGGCAGCCCAATTCCCTGAGTTGATTCAGGCCGACTTGAATGCGGCCCAAGGTTTCCGCCCCCCACGCAATAACCCTTACTCCAACACTTATAATCCAGGGTAGTGGAACCATCCAAACTTCTCTTGGAAGCAAGCTGACGCTTCTAACTCAGGGAATATAAGACCCTTACCTCCCTAGCCCACATACCAACCTTCTTATGAAAACCCTCTTCCGAATAAGCCCTCTGAGATGGATGAACTGAAGGCCATGATGAAAGCGATGCAAGAGCATCAAAATATGGTTATCCAATCTCAGAATAAGATGATTACCGATATGCAATCCCAAATTGGTCATCTTAGTGAGGCAGTTAGGAAACGTGATCCGAGGAAGCTGCCTAGCTCTTCTGAGGAGAACCCTAAGGGCAAGGGGGTTGTATTCAGGGAGCACACCCAAGCAGTGACCGTGTTGAGGAGTGGAAAAAAGATTGAAAAGCCTGATAACACTCCTACAGTTACATCTCAGAATTCCCCTTCCACACCTGACCCTACCTCCATCTCACCCAAGGAAGAGCAACAACACTCTCCCTCACAAAAAATCATCCACAATGTGGATGTCGTCCTACCACCACCCCTTTCCCGCCATGACGACCCCTCTACTCAGAAGCCGAGGGTGCCTTTTCCAGAGCGCCTATCTGCTCCTAGGGAATCTTCTGTTGGCTCGTCTAGAGCCAAGGATAGGACGGAAGAGATTATGGATACTTTTTGGCAAATCCAGATTAACTTGCCTTTGTTGGAAGCGATTAAACAGATTCTGTCCTATGCCAAGTTTCTGAAGGACCTATGCACCCAGAAGCGCCGATCTAGGAAACAGGTCCAAACCAAGGTCATCCTGCCTGACCACGTTAGCTTGGTTCTTCAGCATGGAACATCCCCCAAAATGAAAGACCCAAGGGCCCCGTATATTTCAGTGGTTATAGGTAACCAACACATTGATGAGGCTCTGCTCGATTTGGGTGCGGGGGTAAACATTCTACAGAGCTCTATCTACGACCTGTTGGGAGGAGGAAAGCTGAAGCCTAGTCCAGTAATCCTCCAGGTTGCAGACAGATCGCTTAAGACACCACGGGGATTGTTGGAAGATGTCCTTGTGAGAGTGGAGGATTTCTTCTTCCCCGTTGACTTTCTGGTACTTGATACGCTCACAAAGCCCACAAAGCCGTCCATTATTCTGGGACGCCCCTTTTTGGCCACAGCCAATGCCTCTATAAATTGTAGATCCGGGGCACTTAAAATGGGCTTTGGGAACAAGAAGATCCGGTTGAATGTTTTTGATACTTACAAACAACTCGGATTTGAAGATTGTTCTCAGATTGAGGTCGTTGATGAAATAATTGAAGAAACTACTCCAGCACTCTTATGTAGAGATCCCCATCAGAAGGTCATAAATCAGGACCATCCCTCGATTATCAAAGAAACTGAAAGGAAAATGCCCGAACTAGAAGAGTTGCTGGAGATACACACTAAGTCTCTCTCCCCACCTTGGACTGTGAAGGTAGATCCGCTGCCTAAAGCGGGGACATCTCAACTAAAACCCTCAATCCAAAAGGCTCCTAAATTGGAGTTGAAACCCCTCCCGAGCACATTGAAATATGCTTTCCTTGGCCCTAATAACACGCTCCCCATTATTATCTCGTCTGCATTATCTAAATTGCAGGAGGGAGCTCTGCTTGAGTGTTTACAAAGGCATAAGGAAGCAATTGCCTGGACAATTGCTGATATTAAGGGTGTTGATCCCTCTCTTTGCATGCATCATATTTACACGAACGAGTCCGTGAAGCCTTTCTGAGACATGCAGACAAGGCTCAATCCAAATATGTGGGAGGTTGTTAAAAAGGAGATTCTGAAATGGCTAGATGCAAGGATTATCTATCCCATTTCAGATAGTAAATGGGTCAGTCCGATTCATGTAGTTCCGAAAAAGGCAGGAATCACTGTGGAGGAGAATGACCAAGGAGAACTGGTGACCACTAGACCCTCAACTTGTTGGAGGGTCTACATTGATTACCACCATTTAAACACGGCTACCCAGAAAGACCATTTCCCCTTACCATTTATCGATCAAATTTTGGAACGATTGGCGGGGAACAGGTACTTTTGTTTTCTTGATGGGTACTCTGGGTACAATCAGATAGCCATTTTTCCTGATGATCAGGAGTGTACCACCTTCACGAGTCCTTATGGACTTTTGCTTTCCGCCGAATGCCATTTGGGTTATGTAATGCTCCTGCCACTTTCCAACGTTGTATGATGGCTATCTTCTCTGATATGATCGACGAGTTTGTTGAAATTTTCATGGATGACTTCTCCATTTATGGCTCGTCGTTTGACCTATGCCTTTCGCACCTTGATAAAGTCTTAACCCGTTGCGAAGAGGCAAAACTGGTGCTTAGTTGGGAGAAAAGCCACTTTATGGTCCAGCAGGGCATTGTGTTAGGGCATGTAGTTTCCGAGAAAGGATTAGAGGTGGACACCGCAAAAATCGATTCCATCTCTAAGCTTCCATTGCCCGCCAATGTTCGTCAAGTTAGATCTTTCCTTGGCCATGCTGGATTTTATAGGCGCTTCGTTAGAGACTTCAGTAAAATCTCTAAGCCACTCTGCGACCTGTTAGTGAAGGATGTTTCCTTCGATTTTGATGATAGATGTGGCGAGGCTTTCCAAGCTTTGAAGAAAGCCCTCATTACCACACCAATTCTCCAAGCACCAGATTGGACCCTCCCATTTGAGCTTATGTGCAATGCTTCTGATTTTGCAGTGGGAGCGGTCTTAGGTCAAAGGGTTGATGGCAAACCTCATGTGCTGCATTATGCCAGCAAGACCCTTACGGATCCTCAGCAAAACTACACGGTCACGGAAAAGGAATTACTTGATGTAGTATTTGCTTTGGACAAGTTTCGGTCTTATTTTTGGGATCCAAGGTCATGGTGTTCACTGATCATTCGGCCCTTAAGCATCTTCTGGCTAAAAAGGACACCAAACCTCGCCTAATTCGTTGGATTTTGCTACTCCAAGAATTTAACCTGGAAATTAAAGACAAGAAAGGAGTTGAGAATGTGGTAGCAGACCACTTGTCTAGGATCCCTATTGAGGCATCAAACCCCGCTGGCGGTATTCAAGAGACGTTCCTTGATGAGTCTCTAATGGCCGTGGAAACTAAAACTCCTTGGTTCGTTGACATAGTGAACTATCTGGTCACGGGCATCACCCCTAGTACTTGGGACAAGCAAAAGCGAGATAGGTTTATCGCTAATGCTAAATTTTATCACTGGGAGGAACCCGAGCTTTGTAGAATAGGCCCTGACCAGCTGTTTCACCGTTGCATCCCTAATGAGGAACAAAGAAGTGTTCTGAGTTTCTGCCATGACCTCCACTGTGGGGGACATTTTAGTGGGAAGAAGACTGCTCATAAGGTTCTTCAGTCTGGTTTTTGGTGGCCCACATTATTCCGAGATGCACATACGTATGTGGGCGCATGTCTACGTTGCCAGCAGACGAGAACCATTGGAAAAAGGGATGAGATGCCCCAACAACCTATCCTCCTTGTTGAAATCTTTGATATTTGGGGCATTGACTTCATAGGTCCCTTTCCTGTGTCCTTCGGATATGAATACATCCTTGTGGCTGTTGATTATGTATCAAAATGGATAGAAGCCATCCCCACGCGAACCAATGACCATTCTGTGGTTTTGGGCTTTATTAAGGCTAATATCATTTCGCGGTACAGGTGCCCAAGGACGATCATAAGTGATGGAGGACCTCACTTTAAGAATGTACACTTCACTAGACTACTCCAAAATTTGGGAGTAAATCACATGATAGCCACACCTTATCATCCCCAAATGAGTGAGCAAGTGGAAGTGTCTAATAGGGAGATTAAGAGAATTTTAGAAAAAACTGTGAGGCCTGATCGAAAGGATTGGTCTAAAAAACTAAATGACGCTCTTTGGGCCTACAGAACTGTATATAAGACTCCCTTGGGTATGTCTCCATTCCGTCTTATCTATGGAAAAGCATGCCAGCTTCCTATTGAAATCCAACATAAAGCTTATTGGGCCATTAAAAACGTTAACTTAAATCTGGATAGAGCGGGAAGAGCACGTATGTTAGAATTAAGTGAGCTTGAGGAGCTTCGTAATGAAGCTTATGAAACTTCTCAAGCTTACAAGCAACGTACAAAAGTCTTCCATAACAGGCACATCATTAGAAAGACTTTTGAGCCCAACCAGTGGGTTTGGCTTTTCAATTCTAGACTTAAATTATTTCCTGGAAAGCTCAAGTCCCGTTGGGATGGGCCTTACGTTGTGATTAATGACTTCCCTCATGGAGCTGTAGAGATCAGGAACCCTTTTTCAGGTGCGAACTTTAATGTAAATGGCCAACGACTTAAACCGTATATTACTCTTTCAGCTGGCTAGGTTTTGGACGCACTACGACTTGAGGAGCCTTAGCTCCTTCCACTCTCCTCCTCAGGTGATATTCTTCTATGTCTATATTTTTCCAATGAGGACATTATCAGTCTTAGGCATGGGGGGATATAACCTGAGATTTTTATAGTGTTTATAGCATTTATAAATATTTGCATATATATTTAAAAAAAAAAATCTCTTTTCTTAAGCTGATTAGGTTAGTCCTTAGCATAATACCTTTATTGGAGGTTTTTCTTCTGGAATTATTTCTTAAGTTTAGAATCCAGTACATTTATTTCACAAGCACGTAGACTTGGTAATAGATCCTTTGGGAAAACCAATAAGCATTTGTAATCTACTGAACCCTTGGACAGTTCATCGAGAGTCAGGCATACTATCTTCTAGTAAATTCACCTCATATTTGTGAGGAGTAGAGAGACTACTGGTGTGCTAAGTCTAGTGCAAGGACTCTTAAGTTCTGGATAATTAGATGATGATACTTCAGAGTTAGGCGTAGTTTTCACTCTCTATTCCTTGGTGCGTACTTTGAGTGAATTCCTGAGAGTCACCAAATAAGGCAGATACACAGAGATTGAGTCTTAATAAAGCTTTAACTATGGTGGATGGTTATGACCGTCCTTCATAGAGTCCTCAGCTGAAGGAGGGTAATAGTGTCAAAGGTCAGAAATACGCCTATCCTATCCATTCTTTCCCGGTGCCGAGAATAGGCACTTCCACCAAATAAGCCACACAACTTCCTCTTGACCGTCATCATCCCTAATAATGCCTCATAAATAAAAGTCTGTATCGTGTTGTGCTAATTGAACAAGAAACAAAAACAAGAAGAAATTAGAAATTTAAAAAAAAAAAAGAGAGAGAGAGAAAAGAAGAAGAAAAAGAAGAAACAAAAAGAAGAAAAAGAAAAAAAAATAGTTATATTACCAAAAAAAAAAAAATCGAAGTTTCTAATGTTTCTGAGGCAACAGAACACCTATTGCGTTCCACCAAATATGACCCATACCTACCTTCTAGTATTTCTGATCGCCTGAATACTGGTTGAGGACTCTAACTTAGTTATAGAGTTATTAGGACTTTAATTGAAGTGTGGATGCCATGAGAAGCCACCAAATAGTGAGTACAATTTCTAAATCTGGCGAGATTCGTGATCTCAGAAAAAAAAAAAAAAAGAGAGAGAGTGCCCAGGAACATCAGGAGAGCACAGTTATGCAGCCTCTCTCAGGGTTGACTTGTCTAATAGTCTAGAGAGCTAGAGTCTGCAGTACTAGACTATATGTAGCACCAGTAGAGTGTGTGCCACCAAATACAAATCCTGTCAACTTATTATCTCCTACCTAAGCCAAACACCGGGGTCAAATTACAGATTATCGTCTGCTTTATCCCCGAGGGAAGTAGTTGCCTATCTCATCAGAAATTTTTGCCAAGGGTGATGTACGAACTCCTAATGCGAATCGGCTCTTTCACTTGGATCTGTGACTTGGGCTATCAGCACTTCATATTTGTCTGGTTTTCTAAAATTTTGAAATAGGAAAAGAAGAAGTTTTCTGATTACTTCTATTATTCATTTTTGCTAGGGACTAGCAAATCTTAGGCATGGGGGCCCTAACCCCATCACGCTCTATCTCTTTCTCTCCTAAGGTCACTCTCTCCCAAAGCCTTCAACAGTACATGGTATATGGGTAACCAGACCTAGAGTGCACCTGGGTCCAAGCTCACCGGTAGTGGGTGGTGAGAAAGGAGTGGATAGTGTAGGCGGGTAATCAGGTCTGCACCAGGTCCGCAGGGGCAATGTCGCGGACAAGGCACGTGAGGGGTGTGAGGGACCTCACCCCTTGTGTCTGAGGCAATAAGGCTATAACACAAAATTAATTTGACTCATTGCAGCTGTTCGTAAACTTCTGATGTGGGACTATGTCATCCCCTGTTCCTCGTGCAGTAGGTAGCAGCAGCTCCTTCATCCAATTCCAGTCGTGGCCCAGTCAAAGGATTCAATTGGTCCCTGGGTTATGTTCCTAGAAGTCTTCCGCTACGTCTAGAGTCGAAGACCTGGAGCTGCAGGCCTGAAGAATGCTTAGGGCAAGCTTCGAAGCTCACGTGTTAATGGCATTGGGGGTAGATACCTGAAAACAGCAACAAGGCCTTTCGGCTGCATCATAAAGCTTAGGAACAATCATCGGAGCACGGCGAGTGTGATGGTGGCAGTTGTGTGTTGTGAGCATGTGTGAAGAGGTCTGTCGACCTCACGGAGGGTGGCCGGATGTGGGTTTGTTCGGCGAGGAGCTTGGAGGGGCAGTCATCCTAACAAAGTTAGGGCTTTTGCTCCTAAGGTCGAGGTGGAGGTGTGGAGCGTGGAAGCAGTGGCGTATGTGGTCTGTAGTGGCTGCTAGCACTCACCAGAGGTCTGCCGGCGAGATGGAAGACAGAGTTGCAGAGGGCATTGGCGGGGTCAAAGCGGTATGTTGGAGATGCTAACATGATGAGGAGAAACTTAGGAGTCAATTGAGAGAGGTAGCAGACGACGGGGGGCGGAGATGGAACCGGCTGCGTTATGGCCAGCGCCGGAGAAGGAAGGAGCTCCGATAGGGGTTGGACGACAAGGACGAGGAAGATAAAGGCACCAGCTGGTATTGGGGGATGCGAAGAAGAGAGGAAAGGATAAATCCATCGTCGATATTAGGAACAGACGACGAGAGGAGGAAGGGAGAGTCGCCAGATGTTAGGGAGCATTCGGCCAAGAAAGAGGAGAGGAATTAGAGGTGTTCCAGGTAGAATTCGAGCATGGGATCTTCGGTCTGATATGAGGAGTCTTTTATAGGTCATCAGGAGGCGAACGAAGCTTGAAAATCAAGCTTTCAAGCTTGGAAAGCTTCACCAGACATAGAAATCCAAATTTCAATTGATTCACGTGGCACTTTGGGCAAGACTTGGAGCCCAAGATGTGGCTCAAATGGAAGGCAACTTCATCAAGAATCTGAGTATCTATTTTGGGACTCATTGATTGAGAATCGAGTAAGAAATCCTTCCTCGATCTCAACGGTGAAGCTCAAAGTTGCCTTCAATGGCTCCAGGGACCTATTTACGAGAATGATGACAAAATTAGGGGCCTTTTTGTAAGGAATTTAAAAGTTAAGGTCATATGTGCGATCAGATAGGACCAAGTGCAAACTAGGTCACGACAATCTCAAATTGGGCCCAAATTTTGGTACAAACCTAATTTGGACATTACGAATCCAATGATGAAGTTGGATTTAGGTTTTAACCTCATTTGACTGGGTAATTTATGCAAAAATCGAAATTAAGGCAAATGTCAATCTGAGACTCTATTTTGGATCAAGATGGGTTCTCATGGTCAAATTGAAGGTACCAAATCCTAGATAATATTTTTATTTGAATTTTAGAGGGTTTAGGTGAATTTTATCCTGACCAGAACCTCAGTTAATTAAGTGGGTCTATTTTTAGGGTTTCAGAGGTCATTTAATTCTTAAAACACGCGAAAGCCCTTTTCTGTTTATCTTAACCCACTTGTTAGCCTTTTAGGACCATTTGACCCTTAATTAAGCCCTGAGAAAACCTGTGGTTATTCTGCATTCATGATATGATGGTGAAATTACAATTTTAACCCTGGTTTCCTGTCTTTCCCTCAGAATGATTATGCAATGAGTTAGGGTTCTCTAGCGGCTACATAGGAGCATTTAATGACTTAATCAAATCAAATGGAGCTAGTTATAGCTCATGATGGTGTTCCCATCATACCCCCATGCCTGGCCTTTACTAGTCCGTTAGTAAAATCTCAAGGAATTTAACTCAAATTCTAGACCACATGCCTTTTTATGCTCAGAACTCTGATGTGTGCTTTCTTTTGTAGATTAGGTCAGAATGCCGATAGTAGGCCTAGAAGTACTCAAGTACCAACCAAGATCTGGACTTGACCAGCTCTAGCCTCAGTCTACCGTGAAGGTTTCTAAGTCCCACAGGAACTAACCTAAGGTTCGTTGAACTCTGTGGTTAAAGCACCCATGCTTGTAACATGTTTTAGCCTAGGTTCAGGTTGCAGTGTGTTTTTGTAAGAGAAAGATAGAAGAATTTTTTCTTTGTTTTTTAGAGAGTTTTCTCTCTTTTCTTTTTATTTCTAGCTTTGGATTTGCTTTACAACACGACCTGTATCAGATTCCTAGTTCCCATCATCAATCCTCGTAAGGTCCCTAGCAATCGATGCTTCGAGATAGCACCTCCCTTGGCAACCCCCAGAACCCTGGCTTTCGTGATTTTGAGATAATCCCTCCGATGGTGTTCTGTAGCTAAATTCAGACCCTAGCAATTGACATTTCGTGATAATGCTGCCAATGGCATTTGAACCAGCACAAGGTGCTTACATGCTCCCGGTAGGATATTTAGATATCCTAGGAGACAAGCACCAAGGAGACGATATGTTATTGCGCATCTTCGAGGGGAATTTCCCGCCTCTCCACGTTGGAAACTCTTCTAAACCAACTTGTCTTGATCAGCCACTCCTAATCTAGGTAACTTTTTCTCAGAACAGATTTAACACATTTGCGTGATTTTAATAATTAAGCGCACTAAACCAAACTGTGTGAGGATTGGGGTGCTTAGGTTATCGAGTCCCATAATCCAAAGGTCAGTTAATGAGGTTGAATAATCCCTAAGCCTTAGACCTAATACTTAAGCTCCCCAACCTCTTGAGTACTATCCAGATCTTAATGGATACTTGAATTTTTAAGTCTAAAATCACAGCCCAAGAGGCCTAAGATCAGCGTTCATACTAATCTCTTTTTGTCTTAGTACATTTTGTCTTTCATTTTCTTTCTTTTTGATTTGGTCTATAACTAAGTCAATTCCTTAATCTTCTACTAATGACTATCTCTTTTTTTCTTTTTCAAATTGTGCTCCTTTTTGACATTTATATCACTGATGCGTGCGTTCCACTCAACTCAGTAATTAAGTTAATTTCATTTAATTAAGAGTAGAAGAAATCACTTAGGTTAACTCGAAGTTGTGTCGATTGTGTAGCATAGGATCGAATTAACTTAACATTTTAGATTTTTTTTTTACTGGTTGAGTCCAGGTTGTTCACTGGGAGGCATAATAATTTTCTCCAAATTTACCAATTTTCTTTTATCTCTTTAAGTTTAGGAGGTATAACTAGTTTAATTTTAAAAACATGAATTTTGTCAAAATATTTAAACTATAAAAAATATACAAAATTTCATTTGCAGAACATATTTACTGAAAATGATCTACTTTATTAACAAGTAAACATA
Source organism: Thalassia testudinum (assembly GCA_037157565.1). Classification (NCBI taxonomy): domain Eukaryota; kingdom Viridiplantae; phylum Streptophyta; class Magnoliopsida; order Alismatales; family Hydrocharitaceae; genus Thalassia; species Thalassia testudinum. The sequence goes on from JAZHRO010000025.1 coordinate 75,239,456, forward strand.
TTACTTTTTAAATTTTATTTCATTCTAAGAAATTAAGGCAATTAAAAGTATTCTATTAAAACATGCCTTTTTCCAAGTAAGAACAAAAAGATATTGATGTAAGAAAAATTCATTTATTTTCATTAATCTCTTCAGCCTCACATCTCCTTCTCTCTTATTTTCTTCTTTCTCTCATTTATTTCCTTCTCTATCTCTCGAACTCTCTTTCTTCTGTTTTTTGTGTTGTTCCTGCCTTCTCTTCTTTTTCCCTTTAATCTTCTCCTACCTTCTCATCTTCCCTTAGTTTTTCTTTCCTTAACACTCCTTAGCGCCTGTGCCATCTTCTTTAGCTTTCAGCTTTTACACTTAGCATTCTTCAGCGGCTTCTCTTTTCCTTAAACTTTCAGTTGAACCGGGTTTATTTACTTTTTTAACCAAAAGTTATTTTATTTGCGGCGAGGTCCTTTTGATGGTACACAGCACCCTGAGACCAGGGTGGGACCAGACCCCACTCGGTCCTCGCCTAATCTCAGTTAGGTTTGTTTCGGTTCATTTGTTAATCGATTCACAGTCTTGAGCCACATCGGCTCAACCCGGCCTCCCAGGCCACACTCACCCTACCAGGGCACAATCACTTTCGCATGCCCCCAAGGGCGCAACACCTGCAGGCATAAGCCCGCACACACAGACATGCAATGCTCAGATCAGAACAGATGGAATCGGAACTGGTGCGCCGAGCGCTGACGACTGCATAGCTAGAGAAACAAATCGCTTGTATCCCCAGGTGCGCACTCGTGAATAACCGAGGTGGGACTATCCTACCCCTTCCATACCCGAATTCAAATGTTCATAACTTTCTACCCAGAGCTCCAAATTGAGTGATTTCAAGTTTATTGGAAAGCTCTAAGGGTAATCTACACAATTTCAGGGTCAATTTAATGTTTTAATGATGTTTTTCTCTTCAATTTAAAAGATGAAATTAGGGGTTCCTACGAGGTTTTTACTAGCCTGGAAGCAGTTTTAAATCAGGAGAGTCTTCAGATGGACTTCTCTCTTCTATTTAAAGGTCTGTACATGTTATATAAGTAATTCTACTTCTTTTAGAGTAGGTTTTAAACTCTTAAGACCTTCAGAACATGCAGAGAAGCTTTTCACTTCTCTAAAAGCTTCAAAGTTTGATTTTCATATTTCAATAACTGCAACAGACACTTAAAAGTGTTCCTAATCTATTTAGATTAATTCTAAGGGTTATAACAAATCAATCTGGGTAGGTTTTAAGTTTAAATTTCATCAGAACAGTACTCCTGTTGGTTTGGGTTCGAAAGTAACCCAAATTAGCATAAACTAAATTATCACACATTCATTCATCTGAGCTTACTTTAATCACTCTCAGATCATCAAATAAGTTCCCAGAAACAGTTTTCACATCTCAATTCCTCAATTCGAGCTCAGAACTCCATTAACAGACTCATGTTTGACTATGGAAGCTCGAAAATTTGACTTTCTATACAAAGTCTTCTCCCAAGTAATTAATGCCTAAAATAGAGTCTTCTCATCATCTAGAATTTACTCAGATCTTCAGAAAGTTATTTCAACCTTAATTCCTAAGGTTTCAGGCTCGCCGCCTGAACTGAAATAGGTGTTTGTTCGGCAGAGTCATGGGAAGATTGCTACAGTGTTTTAAGGGTTAAAATATCTTCAGTGCATCGCACTGAAGCTTTTGAGCTCATTAAATGCTTCTCAAATCTCTTTAAACAGACTTCTCTAACTCGCCGGAGTTGGGGAAGATGAAGTTCAAATCTATAGCTCCAGTGGTTAAATCCTCAAACAAATTTCTTTAAAACAATCAGTAATCCTTATTAAACTATTCTGGAGCTACTTAGCAAGTTCTAGAGGCTGTAACACAATAATGGTTAGCCAGAGCTCGCCGGAGCTCCGGCAAGTCCAGAAAATATAGAATTGTATGTACAGATTGTAACAACTAAACATTTTTTATTCAAAAAGGATCCTAAGGTTACAAGAAACCTCAGTATCACATTAAATTCTTCATTTGTTCATTAAAAATTAAGATTTGACAGTAAGTTTGTTTTCTTAAAGATTTGAGTGGTTAAAGCTTAGGACTTGATTTAACTACTCGATTGAGAAGTTAAATCAATTCAACAGATGTTATTATTCATAAATATGTATTTAATTTATAGTTTGAACTGTTCCTGAGCCGCCATAGACAACGAGCTCAGGAGCTTAATTATATTTTGGGCATTTAATTATAGATGATAATAATAGGTATTATAATATCGATTAGGGTTCTAAAGTGGTGATAGGTGATGAAAGAACCCAGTGAAGGTGAAATTAAATAGACTACTGTCACCATGGACAGTGATAGTAGTCGGTGAAGGTGAGATTTGAATTAGGCGTTTAGGTGATTCAATTAATGATTAAGTGATTTAGAAGTGAACATAGAAGATACAGGAAGGTGTATAGTGAGTTAAAAAGACAAGATTGAAGCTCTGGCGAGCTCAAGGAGGTCGCCAGAGTCGGAAGAGATGAAGCTAAATTCTGACATTACTCTAATCTAACTAACTAAACTAACTAACTAAGCTAGCCTACTCCTACTCCTAGTCTACTGTTACCTGGACGAAGGGGTCAATAGGGTTCCGCTGAAGTCTCATGGCGGATGACGAAATCAAAGTGTTGAAGAAAGATCTCCGGTGGGTGGATTTGAGGTGGAGCGGAGGAATCCTAGGGTCGGCGCCTTTGTCAAAGGTGCAGAAGACCCCGACGGATCTACTCAGCTGCTTAAGATGGACGGAGGAAGTCGGAAGATGGAACGGGAAATCGCCAAAGTTTTGGACGAATAGCCAATTGGGTTGGCTGCAGTGTTAGAAGAGGGAAGGGAGCCAACTTGAATAAAATCAAAGGTGTGAGGGGGTATTTATAGTAGTTTGAGGCGAAGAGAGTGGCGGGGTCTGGCCGAAGAAGGAGCTCGAGGAGCTTAACCTCCGTCGTCGTCTCCGATGACGGTGAGGTTATCTCCCACTAAATAATAGGATTCTCGGTTAATCCAGACCGATGGATCAAGTGGAGGTGGTGAGCGCAAGCTGCAAGAGCTTAGACAAAGAGGAATAATGTCGGCAGGGTGGTGATCGCGTGGTGGGGTGACTCTTTGCCGCCAGCCGTTCATTCGGTTGAAGAAGAAGAAGAAGAGTAAGATGAAGAGGGACTTAGAAGTAATAAAACTTAAGGACCTATGTGAGAAATAAGGACCCGACTGTAATGAATATTAAGGACTAAAATGTAAACCCAGGTTTTGAAGGTTTATTTTAACTTAGATACTTTTCAACTTTTTATATTTGTTATTAAATAAGGTAAATATTATGTTTACACCTTGAATTTACATTTTTGACCTTTTTAGGTTAATTTATTAGGTTAAGTAAAATTACTTAAGTTATTACATACTTAGGTATACATTATATTTAAGTTACTTATCTTTTTAATTAAGGAAATGATTAATAGGATTTCGGGTCCAATTATTATATAAATTATTAATAATGTTAATTGAATGATAAAATATCATTTTTAACTTATTTTAAGGTTCTTAACTAAATATCCCTTATTATATAATTAACGCTTATATAATCATAACCTTAGCTAATTAACTAGGAAGACTAGTTAAATAGGGGTAATTAGAGATCATGATGAGTGTCTCATCATACCCCCAAGCCAAAGTTTTGCTAGTCCCTAGCAAAATTAACTAAGACTATGATGATTTAAAGCACTTGGGTTTAAATTATTATAAATAGTAACTATGTATATGAAAGCTTAGATCAGAAATTTTTAAATTTAATATAAATGATTAATGTATAGAGCATGTATGAAAATTTTCTTACTTAGACTTAAACTTATAACATTTTCAAAACACACTTAAAATAATTTGTAAACAAGAATTTTATTTTGAATTAGAATTCTTCAAAAATCTCTTAATCTTTGTAACTATTCTTAACTCAAACTAGAATACAAAGTGTTTTAAGAAAAACAAAACTTAAGGATTGAGAATTAAATTTTAACTCAAAAACTCAATAGATTCAAGTCAATCCTTTGTTTATGATATTTGATTTTTATCAATATAAGTTTAAGCAAATTAACCAGATACTCATTATTAGTCAAACTTAGAGTAGTAAAACTCTAATTTACTAGCCTACAACACTAAAGATTAACTTCTTGACCTAGGATTTTGTCAATTCTTCTCCTTTAGGTCTCAACTTAAAATCTTCAAAACCCAATTTCTTAGGCTTCACTACCCAATACCAAGGTTCAGTAACTATGATTTTAAAACATCTGTACTTAGTGAAGAGAATTGTCCTAAAGACATCCAAAGTTGCAAAAATCCAGATCTTAAGACATCACTTTCCAGTCCCAATTATTCCAATTCAAGCCTTTGACTTGGCCTTACTCAGGTTTGGTTGCTTTCTCCTCACCGGTTTTCTATCCCGAGGTCAACACTTTTTGTGTATATCTCCCCAGTGGACCACTGGGTCTCTTATTCCTAATATTTTTTTCTCCATATTTTCTTTTTCTTTCTGTAGGTTAGGACACCCATTTGTAGCGAGGTGTTCTTTTTATTTTTGATGGAAGGAAGAGTAGCATCCATTTGTATTGAGATGCTTTTATTTATTTATGGAAAAACTGCATAAGTACCCATTTTTAGCAAGGCACTTAACAGCAGGGTGTTTTATTTATTTTTTCTTTTTTTCTTTCCCCCTTCTCATTTTTCTTACTATCATTATTCTCCAAATCCTTTTTCTAGGTGAGTGGCACATCCTTCACCCTTTCAAGAACCTCCCCACGAAAATCCATGGACTAAAGAGGATTCAGAATTGATTTCTTAACCTCTGTGTTTTCGCGGTCTCAAATGTCAACAAGAGAATTTTATGTGAGTGAATTTTAGATGATTAGGTTACTTAGCTCTCAAACCAGAGCTTGGACAACAAAGCCCTTTACTCTTAGGTTCCTCAAATTTTTAGTTTCCTCCTATAGGATCCGTCAAGACAAAATTTACCAAGTCTAGTTATTTATCTCTAGCTTGTAAGTTTTGTAAACTAAAATTCTACCAACTCTCTATTTAATTAACTTTGAATATATGGCCTTTTACTTAACTTTATGATAAAATCAAGTTTTCAAAAAGCAAAAGATTACTTAATCTAATTGATTAAAAAGTTATAATTCAATTCCAAAACTTAAGTTTAAAATTTTAACACACTTAGTTTCTTAATTCAAGTAAGAATAAAAAGGCAAATATTTAAAAGATTTAAAAGATTCCTAAATTCAAATAAAATCTTGTTTTAAAAATTTTAAACACAAAAGTGTGTTTTTACAAAATGTTTAAAGCAAAATCTAATTAAGAATTGAATGCTCTTAAATATTTATATATATTCTATATACATTTTAAACTTCTAACATAAAAGAAAATTAAACTCTTAATTATAATATATAAATATTCTTCTTCCTTTCTTCTTTATTAATAATGAATAAGCCCCTCTTATTATTTTTATCAATTTTCTTTTTCAAATTTTTGTATTTATATATTTTTATTTTTATGTATATAAGATTTTTCAATTTTTTAATGATTTTTTTCAAAAAATTTTCAAATTTTTATGAAATTTTGTCATTTTTATATTTTTTAAAATTTCGTGGATAATTAATTTTTATGTGTTTTTTTTTATTTTTTAACCTACACTTAAAGTGAAAATTTCACTTCAACACCCCCCCAAGATAAAATTTTATAATGTCCTCATTGTAAGAAGGGTGAAAAATATTACACTTTATTTAGTATAGGGTGATGGAAGTAGTCGAATAGAGGAGATTAAAAATCTCTGTGCGGACGATTTCAAGTCTGACCAAAGGTCAGAGTGGTCAGTCGGACTAAATGAAGGTAATCAATATGATATGGAATAAAATTTTAAAAGTAAGTGTATAAGAAAGTCAAAAAGATGAAAACAGGAAACAACTATATACAAGTATTAGGTTTTACGCCTTTACTTAGGCGTAAACCCTAGTAAAGAACTCCTAAAGAGAATAGGTATATGGTAAAAACAGAGGAGTTATGAAAGAATTAAACCAAAAAAATTAGAAAATAGATTAAACCACCCAATCAAAACTCATCCTGAAATTTTCCTAGAATAAATCTCACAGATCCAAAATCAGATTCTAGTGAAAAATCTAAGAAAGATCAGAGTGAATCTCATGTGAAGAATAGATCTGATTTAGGTTGAGATGTAGAACGTTTAAGATTGAGGCAATTCAAAAATGTTTCCACCAAGTTTAGAAGATCAGCAAAATCAGTTTTGATTCTCAATAATAGGTAGGTCATTTTGACACAAAATGGGTTTTTGATGCAGGTTTGATAGGTTATTCTCAGGTAATATGGAGGACGGATTATGATTAGAATCAAAGGCCTGATTAATGAAGTGGACTTGGCCTTGGTTTTGCCTAGGATTTGGTAGATTCCTAGGATTCAGACTTGGCTGAGATGGAAGAGTACCTGGCTGACGAGACTCAGCCAAAAGCGTGATTTGATTTCGTAAATCATCCAATTCTACCTTACATTGCCTATGGATCTCAGTGAGAGCTTCAGCATTTTGTCGCTGACTCTCTGACATAGCTCTTAAAATTTGATCTAGCTGTGTATCTCTAATAGGCCTAGAGTAATTCTGCATACTCATCGGGCTAGGCCATAAATTTGATTGCTGAGGAGGCAAAGGAGGTGGATTAAAATGGGTCTGATTTGGATAACTTGGTCTTTGATTTTGATTTGGATCAGCCCAAGAAAAATTTGGGTGACTTCTCCATCCAGGATTATAGGAATTTGAATATGGGTTTGGTCTTGGAATATTCTCCTAGATGGTGTGTAAACCTAAAAGATATGGCATGTTTTCTACAACAGTTAAGGGTGGGGAAAAGGGTGGGTAAGATTGTGGGACAAAGGTCCCTCCTTGGGTTGGTGAAGAAGTAGACAGAAAACTCAAGCTAGATGGATCTCTAGAATCCAGATTATTCACAAATTCCCTTCCCACAGGAATTTGTGAAATAGGTAAATACGCGGGATTCGTAGCAAGTAGAGGCATAAGATTCTTCATTTTGTTTCTAACCTCATCGAGATGCTTTGCTATGATATCTACTTTTTCCAGTTTTTCTGCAATATTCTCTAAATCCCTTGAACTGGATGGATTACCGATCTCGTGAATGCCCTTATGCGGATTTTGGTGATTCCTATTCACGCCCCGCAAAAATTGCGACATTGATTCATTGTTGATCTAGTTTTCTGCCATCCCTTCAAATAATTCTGAAGCGGATTCTGCGTCGCTATTTAGAAAATTCCCTCCACAAGAGGCATCGACTAGATTGCGAATGCCCTCTTGTAAACCATAATAAAAGATATGCATGAGTTGCCAATGAGGGATGTCATGATGTGAGCATTTCCTCTACAATTCATGAAAACATTCCCATGCTTCATGAATTGGTTCTCCTTGATTTTGATTGAAAGTAGTAATAGCTCACCTTAAAGCATTGGTTCAACCAATTGGAAAGAATTTCTTCAAAAAAGCAGATTCAAGTTCAGCCCAAGTTGAGATTGGTCTTGATATAGTTCTATACCAATAAGCTGCTTTATCTTTTAGGCTAAAAGAGAACATTTTCATTAGTAGGATTTCCCTATTTTGATTTCGAGGACCAAGAGTTTGAGATAAATTTTTAAGATCTTCAATGTGTTGAAATGGATCCTCGAATGAAAATCCGTGAAAGTGGGGGATTAAACCTATAATGTTTGGCTTTAATTCTGGATCATTTTCCTCAATAGGAATCCTAACATTAGGCTCTACTTGTGCAGTAGATGGGTTATAATAATCTCTAAGTAGAGGCCTTGGATGATTGATCGGTAAATCAGGATTTTCAAAACCTGATTCAGGTCGAGGTGAAGAACGGGTTTGCAAAGTTTGTAGATTATTAAAGGCTGCTGTTAATAAATTGATTTGTCTTGTTTGCTCTAGCATCCTAAGGTTCTAGTTTAGGAGCGCCTCATGAATATCAAAAGGTGGCATCTCCCCCTGACCAGAAGAAGAAGGGATCTCGGGATTAAGATTCTGCATTGGATCCATAGAAGTAGATGGATCAGGCAGGAAAACCATTGGTTGCTTATCTACAACCAGCCTAGGATCACCTGTCAACAGTGGTGTAAGAGGCGGATGCAAGGATCACCTCCCGTCCATAAATGGAAAATAAATGTGCAAAGGCACATGCACACCATCGATACGAAAACAGCGACACAAAAAACTCGCAAAATAGTGCAAAAGGCGTGGGTTTTGCTCTTCTTTCAAAGGAAAGAAGAAATTACTAAGATACGCAAAGTAATTTGACACAAACAAATAGAGTAACAATATCAAAATATGCGTCCTAATTCGTGTCTACGTAGGTGTGCACCTTAAAGCTCAAAGGTCTAAGGTCTATGATCGAGACCGCTCACTACTGGCTCCCCGAGGCTCTAGTAGTGAGACAGACTTGTTGATCTTCGGCCAAAGCCCTAAGAGGTGCAAAGAGGAGAGATAGAAAAATAGACTCATGTGACTCTGGTGATCGCGCTGTGTGCACAATAGCATGCAACAGACGATATCGATATAAAAACCCGCATGCATTCTGCAAATAGATTTAAGTCACCAATTTTACTTCCTCTTTTTAGTTAATCTTTTTCAAAAATATATCAATTAACTACAATGGCCGCTTTTTATATCTTTTCAAACAAAATTATGTGGTCTTTTTTAATTCTCAAAGGATAGGGATCTACGCGAGTTTTCTCATATTTTCCCACTGATGCGAGAAAAACAGTTTAAAAATTTCCCGAGTCAGATCGCTCTTAATACTAGCAGGAAATGCACTCCTAGGAGTGTAAGCCTATAATATGCTACTACTAGTCAGAAAAGATGTATTTTTGGTTTTTTTATTTTTAAATGCAACAAAACAGAAGATTAAGAAATACTTACAAAAAAAAAATAGTAAAACGAATTCCTGCCTTCACCTGAGATTACCCTTAAAGGTAAACCTAAAAACAAGACAGAAAATAAAACAAAAACAAAACAAAAACACACTAGTTAAAATAAAAGTTAGTAAAGATAAAAAAAAATATTTACAAAATACCTCCTAATTAAATAATTAATCCTTTTAAATTTTAGTGAATCAAAATATTACCTCCCCACCAACGGTGCCATTAAAATGATGCGTGCATTCCACTCAACTCAGTAATTAAGTTAATTTCACTTAATTAAGAGTAGAAGAAATTACTTAGGTTAACTCGAAGTTGTGTCGATTGTGTAGCATAGGATCGAACTAACCTAACATTTTAGAATTTGTTTTTACTGGTTGAGTCCAGGTCGTTCAGTGGGAGGCATAATAATTTTCTCCAAATTCACCAATTTTCTTTTATCTCTTTAAGTTTAGGAGGTATAACTAGTTTAATTTTAAAAACATGAATTTTGTCAAAATATTTAAACTATAAAGAATATACAAAATTCCATTTGCAAAACATATTTAATGAAAATGATACTTTATTAACAAGTAAACATATTAGTTTTTCAATTTTATTTCATTCTAAGAAATTAAGGCAATTAAAAGTATTCTATTAAAACATGACTTTTTACAAGTAAGAACAAAAAGATGTTGATGTAAGAAAAATTCATTTATTTTCATTAATCTCTTCAGCCTCACATCTCCTCTCTTATTTTCTTCTTTCTCTCATTTATTTCCTTCTTTATCTCTCGAACTCTCTTTCTTCTGTTTTTTGTGTTGTTCCTGCCTTCTCTTCTTCTTTTTCCCTTTAATATTCTCCTGCCTTCTCTTCTTCCCTTAGTTTTTCTTTCCTTAACACTCCTTAGCACCTGTGCCTTCTTCTTTAGCTTTCAGCTTTTACACTTAGCATCCTTCAGTGGCTTCTCTTTTCCTTAAACTTTCAGTTGAACCGGGTTTATTTACTTTTTTAACCAAAAGTTATTTTATTTGCGGCGAGGTCCTTTCGATGGTACACAGCACCCTGAGACCAGGGTGGGACCAGACCCCACTCGGTCCTCGCCTAATCTCAGTTAGGTTCGTTTCGGTTCATTTGTTAATCGATTCATAGTCTTGAGCCACATCGGCTCAACCCTGCCTCCCAGGCCACACTCACACTACCAGGGCACAATCACTTTCGCACGCCCCCAAGGGCGCAACACCTGCAGGCATAAGCCCGCACACACAGACATGCAATGCTCAGATCAGAACAGATGGAATTGGAACCGGTGCACCGAGAGCTGACGACTGCATAGCTAGAGAAACAAATCGCTTTTATCCCCAGGTGCGCACTCGTGAATAACCGAGGTGGGACTATCCTACCCCTTCCATGCCCGAATTCAAATGTTCATAACTTTCTACCCAGAGCTCCAAATTGAGTGATTTCAAGTTTGTTGGAAAGCTCTAAGGGTAATCTACACAATTTCAGGGTCAATTTAATGTTTTAATGATGCTTTTCTCTTCAATTTAAAAGATGAAATCAGGGGTTCCTACGGGGTTTTTACTAGCCTGGAAGCAGTTTTAAATCAGGAGAGTCTTCAGATGGACTTCTCTCTTCTATTTAAAGGTCTATACATGTTATATAAGTAATTCTGCTTCTTTTAGAGTAGGTTTTAAACTCTTAAGACCTTCAGAACATGCAGAGAAGCTTTTCACTTCTCTAAAAGCTTCAAAGTTTGATTTTCATATTTCAATAACTGCAACAGACACTTAAAAGTGTTCCTAATCTATTTAGATTAATTCTAAGGGTTATAACAAATCAATCTGGGTAGGTTTTAAGTTTAAATTTCATCAGAACAGTACTCCTGTTGGTTTGGGTTCGAAAGTAACCCAAATTAGCATAAACTAAATTATCACACATTCATTCATCTGAGCTTACTTTAATCACTCTCAGATCATCAAATAAGTTCCCAGAAACAGTTTTCACATCTCAATTCCTCAATTCGAGCTCAGAACTCCATTAACAGACTCATGTTTGACTATGGAAGCTCGAAAATTTGACTTTCTATACAAAGTCTTCTCCCAAGTAATTAATGCCTAAAATAGAGTCTTCTCATCATCTAGAATTTACTAAGATCTTCAGAAAGTTATTTCAACCTTAATTCCTAGGGTTTCAGGCTCGCCGCCTGAACTGAAATAGCAAGTTGTCATGGGTAACATCCCATTGATCGGTTGTCCAGAGCCCAGCTACATGACCATACTCATTCTACTGCTTTTAAGTAAATCTTAGATGTAGGAAGCCACCTACTTAGAAAAAGAAAAAATGATACTCAAAAAAAGAAAAAAAGGAAAAATAGAAAAAGGTTAAAAATAAAAATAGAAAAATAAACCACACTTCACCACACAAGTATAGCTGGCAAGTTACCGTGGGTAATAACCTATTGGTCGATTATCCAGACCCAGCTCACAAAAATGTAGAAATAATTCCCAAAATACTTAGGGAAGAAGCGGGAAAATAGAATAAACAGGGGAGATATTGATTGCACCTAAAAATACGCCTGCAATAATGCCTTCTTATGCTATTTCCTAGCATTAACTATGCATATTAGGATTCTATAGTTGCATTTGTAAAAATACATGTATGCATGCATCTAATTGAGAGGAGAGGAGAATGAAATAAAATGGCTTCGCGATTACATTTTTTCCTCAAGTGCATCCTTGCAAAATCCACATCTTTTTATTTTTTTTCCACTTGATTTTCTTGAAATGCACCCTACGGCTACAACTTCTTCTCCACAACCTCTCCCTACCAGCCCTCTCCCTGCACTTGCCATTCCCTGCCATTTCCTGCAGCCGTATGCAAGGCCATGCCTTCTCCTATAAAAAGCCACGGCTCCATCTCTTCAACCGTAGCTAGCTACAGCAAAAGAACCCACATGCAGGCACCACCTTCCTCTCCCCCGTCCTCCCCTCCATGCGCCAGCTCTCCTCCGAGGCGATACCCGGCGAGCAGGAGCGCTCACTGTAGTGCACACCACCACAGTGAGACCACCACCGCCCAGCTCTTCAAAGAGCCAGTGGGCGTGGTGGCTCTCTTTCTCATTTTTTTTCTTCTTCCCTCCATTGCCACCGCTTCAAGGTCTGAAGCTTGAAGCAGCAGCAGCAGCAGCCAAGCGACGGTAGCAGCAGCAGTAGCCGCCCCCGCAGCCTCCGCGAGCTTCCCCGCAGGTGCTCAGCCCCTCCGCGCGTGCCTGCAGGGCCTTCCCCGCTTTCGTTCTTCCACTCTGTCGCCCGCCCTCCTCTCCCGCAATCGGCCACTGCGCGCCTCTGCAGCGGCCGGCCAAGCGTCTCCCCGCTCCCTGCCAGCCTCTGCAAGTCTCCGCGCCCACCTGCAGACACCCCGCCTCCCTCTCTGAGAGCTCTGTCGCGAGCCCTTCGCGCTTGCAGCCGGCAGAAGCAGGCCATCTCCTCTACGCGAGTACGTGCCCGTGTGCACGCGACCTCCAGACGACGCTCGCCATCTGCAAATGACTTAACTCTCTCCAGCAGCAGCTGCGCTCCCGCTCTCCTGCTCTCTCTCTCTCTCCCGCTCTCTCTCTCTCTCTCACTCTCTTTCACTCACTCACAGCACTTTACACCAACGCACACACACACCTACACCAACACCTACACACACACCCACACACACATAAACACTATCATAAACTTATATATATATATACGTATACTTATAGTGATATATATATATACAGATATTGATATACTTATATTTATACATATAGTAGTACCTATATACTTATGTATTAGTATATATACCTACTTATATATATATATACATACATATATATATATATACCTACATATATACATACATACATATATATATACCTACACATACTACTATGCATATACATATATATATATCTATATACTTATATATATACTTATATATATATATATATACATATCTAGATACATACGTAAGGGTCCTGGTTTAGTGGTTTCAGCTTAATTGGAACCCTTAGACTCGATCTTCTACTTCCTCTGGAGTTTGCTTCCCAAATCAAAATTTTCCACTCCTATCCTCCTTCAGAATGTCAAATTTCGGGACCTCCTGCATATTAATCACCCCGTCTAAAATTTCCAAATCTAAAAGATGTGGCTAAATCAGAATTGACTTGGGTCTAGATATCTCAAAAACAAAATCGTTGATAAGCTCAATGGGATGTAACTGACAATCAAGGCATTGAATTGAATCCTCTAGAAAATGTGATTCTGGATCCATCATGTGAGCCCCAATAAGATCAATTTCCTCAATTATTGGGCTATCAAAAAATCTATCAGATTCCTCAGGCCCAATCATCTCACAGAAATCATGTTCTGTAAACTCACGTGAGACTTTGCAAACTGAATCTTCACCATCAAAATCAAAGAAATCAAAATCCATATTAATGTATGTCCCAAAATCATCCGTCACTTTCTGATCCATGGAGACACGCTTTCTCGTACCCCAGCTCAAGAATCTCAGGTGAAGAAATCAAATCATCCTTAATTGGTTGCTCTAATTCAATCTGGTCAGCCTTGTAACACGTGTCCCCCCAACAGGTGCCTGAGCGTGTTCTGACATTGGCTCTCCTGAAGGGGGTTCATCCTGGGAATCATCCCATGATTGAACTAAAGCAACCACAAATCTCATTCTCAATTTTGTTAACTTCCCATGTAGAAACTCACCCGAGTTCTTATCCTTAACATCCTAGAGCCAATCCAACAAATACTTGTTCAAATCATCAATCATCTTAATCAGGGGCTCCAATTTTTCAATGCAAGGTATTGGCTGAACTTCTAAAGATTGTATGGTATTCCTCAAGTTAGCCAAAACCTTATCTTGAACATGGTTACTTTGAACCAAATGACTTGTTTCAGGGTTGGGCTAGTTTGGGATCAGTGTAGAGGAGTAACGAATTGAGCTTCATGATACCCTTCTTGATAATAGGTCATTTCGGATTGTTCAAAAGGTGGTGATGACCTAAAGGCAGTGTATTCAGGGAATGGGTAAGGATCAGTGTATCCTCCTTGATTGTAGATCGTATTAGGTTGTCCATGAAAGGGTGGCGATCTGTAATCGATGTGGCTCTGAGAAGGATAGAAATCACAATTATGGTTTTCAGTGTTAGACCCTAAACACGGAGGTCCAAAACTGTATCCCCAATCCGAGTTATCCCAACTAACCGATGGTTGATTACAGTACGAGTCGGGATAATCATCATGTTGAGGATAACTCATAATAGGAGGGAAAGAGCGGGAATGCATATAAAATGTAGAAGGATTCATGACAGATGGGAGGAAGAAAGGCGCCATGCAATACAAACAATCAAACATGTCCTTAAGTGGGCTAGCCTAAAGACCTACAGACTCCCAAAGCCCACTTGAGATAAAGAAATGATTTGATCTACTTCTGTCTGTTCAATCCAATCAATAAGAAGGAGGGACTGGGGAGAAGGTTCTTCCTTTGGCTTGTGCCTCCGGTTCCTAGTGTACCCCCCAACAGTGATCGTTTGATTTTGCTCCCCTAGCTAGACATCAGATTGAATAATAGAAATAGACTAATCGAAAATAATCTCATTCTAGACTCCGAAGAGCAAGTCGAATCCTTAAGGCCAACGTCTACTCTGTTTTATTTAGGACTAGGTTTGAATGTGCTTTGGAATGTGATGGGCCCCGATGAATCGATCATCGCAGTTTTCAAAATATACAAGTTGCAGTATGTTAAGAAAAATGATTATCAATTTTATTTATTTATTACTCGAAATTTGAAAACATTTCGAGGTCGAACTCAGGGAGAAATTTGGTCTTTAGAAGTAGAAAGATCACAATTCTCAATAATGTAATGTTTTACAAAAATTTAGAGAGTAAAAGGAAATAGAACTTTTCTTCTCTTTTTTCTTCTTTTCACTCTTTCTTCTTTGCTCTCACTTTTCTTTTCTCTATCTTCAGACGTCTGATTCTTTGAATTAGACGCCTTAAGTGGCATTTACTACAGTGTCACGCCTTCTTCTTGTTCCTTTCTTCTCTTTGGCTTCTGCAACTCTGACTTTGGCTACTTCTTCTCCTTGGTTTCTTCTTCTTCTCTTCTTTCTTTTCTGCTTGGCTTTCCTCTTTGCGGCAGCTCCTTCTCTTTTCTTCCCTTCCTCTTTAGCTTCTTTTTCTTCTTCAGCTGCTTCCGCTACCTTCTTTTTCTTCCTTTCCTTCTACACTGTGCTCCTTCCTCTGCCTTCTTCTTCTTCAGCTCCTGCTCCTTCTTCCTTGGCGCAGCTAAGTCCTCAGCTTCTTCCTCTTCTTCTTCTCTTCTTCTTTTTCTTCCTTTGGTTCTTTTGCGTAGTTGCTTCCTCTTCCTCCTTCTCTGCATAGGCACGAAGAAGCAAAACCTACCCCCTACCCTCCCCGCATCACTCTCTCTCTATTTCTCTCTTCGGTTTGCTCTCCTAGAGCCTGCTTGAGTATATAGGTCGGGTTGGCACGCTCGTGACCAGGCCCACCGGCGTGCGGTGGTAGGCGAGGAGTGCGCGGGTATTTGGGTCAGACCAAGTCCGCGGGGGCATGGGTCGCGGACGAGGCCAGGTGGTGGGCGAGGGACCTCACCTTTGTGTTCTGAGGCGATCTAAAGAAAACACAAAAACAATAAAAGGCACTCACCTGCGGTGGACGTTTCCGAGGTGGGACTTTAGTCCCACCCGCTTCTGCTTGCGCGCCTGCAGGAGGACTCCGCCCAATCGCCACTGTTATAGTTGCTTGCTAAGCCTGCTCACTAGTTGGATGTGTGAGCGAGGCCTTCACAAATCACCTGTGAGCCTTATGCCTGGAGCGCGTGACCTAGAGCGAAGCTTGCGAGCTCCATGCTTCAGCGATAATGGTGGAAGGGGCTGTGACCCTGAAATCACAAGAACGGCCTTGCAGCCATGTCAAATCATAGGAAAACATTCGTCGTATCATGGCGAAGGTGGGGCGGGGGTTGGCTGGCCACAGGGCGGCCTAGGTGTGTGTACCTAGGTCGCATAGTGTGTTGGTGCTAGAGCACCACGATTATTTATTTTGATGATAACAAAACACATGCCATTTAACATTTGCACTTGGAGTCTTAGATTTCAGGTCAATTGCAAATGGAGACATGATTAGACAGAGTTCGAGCTCACATCCAGAACGGATTGGAGGAGCTTGATGGAGAACAGAGGAGATTCGCGAGGAGCGATAGATTGAAGATTGAAGGACAAGAAGAATAGGGTAGAATTCTATTTATTTCTTTCATGTATTTTTGTCTTTATTTCCTTGCTCTTTTTGTTCCTTAGAACATCATGTTAAAGAGCCTCAAAGTACCCTAACAGTAGTCCTAGGAACACCTGCACAACCCTAGGATACATAGGTTTTCTGTAGAGAACTTAGAAAAGAAATATAGGGTTCAAACAGCCTTTTCAGATGTCTAATCCTAAAATCAGACATCTGATAATGAGTTTTAAGACATCTGACTGTTTACTCAGACGTCCGATAACATTTAGGCTGCACTTATTAAGTTCTATCTGATGAAATCAGACGTCCAGACCTTAGTCCAAATGTCTTAGAAGACATCTGATGATTTTGCCAGACGTCCAATTAGTGGACCGTTGGCTAGTTTAACAAACACTATAGGATATGACCGTTAGAGCCTTATCAGACGTCCGTAAGCATTTCCAGACATCTGACACATGACCGTTTTGCCTTGGCTGACCCAAAATCTCTTTTCAGAGATGTTATAGCCGTTGCAATCTCTTGGAAATCCATTCCTGTAGAAAAGTAGGTTTCCAGACGTCCAGACATAATGCCAGACGTCCTGTATGTCGTCTGATGGACTTACACTAGAACCCTGTTTAGATCTGATTCAAGTTAGGAAGAAACCCGCCTAAAATCAAACATCTGACTTTGATCCCAGATGTCTTAAACTGATCTTCCAGACGTCTGATAACCCTGTCAGTGCAATGATTGTTCCTGATTTCGGCCTGATTCTCTTAGGCTTTGCACCCAACGGCTATGGAAGCTTTCCAAAGCCTTCCAAAGCCTTCTTAAGGCCTCTATAAATAGAGGGGAGCCTTTGCCACTCAACACACACCTAGACACACCAAGAACAAGCATTTCCACTCTTTTGTTTCCAAGAGAAGCCCTTGCTCTCCAAGCTTAAGTTCTTCATCTAGAGAGCATCAAGGCTTTGCTCACCCGCTCTCCCGCCGTAGTTCACGAGAGCGACGTTGCGCCGTTGCGTGGGTCACGCACCCGCATCATCGATTCGACGCACTTCCATCAAAGGGGAGTTTCCTAATTCCTATAGAAGCTAGGTTTAAATCTTTGTTGGCTCTATAGGATTGTTGTTATTTATCTTTGTTACTTTGGTTGGGCATTCGCTTTGCGAATTCCCGTCTCCTTCGTGAGACAAAATCCTTCTTGTGAAGAGAAGGGGTTTGAGGTACGCTACCCTCGTATAAAGTAGCGTGGTTGTAATTGAGGTTGAATCACCCTCGTTTAAGTGATTCGTTTAGTGGATTTGATCAACTTGGTTGATCGGAAAATCCTAACTCGAGAGGGTTAGGTGGTGGTTTTCACCTGATTTGGGTTTCCACCTAAAAATAATTGTGTACATTATGTGATTGAATTTTTTGTGAGATTGTTTATATTCTATTTCGCAATTTATTATGTCACCCCCTCCTAGTAGGGAATCTACACTGTGGCCGTGAAGGTGGGTTATGTCGGTGGATGTTTAGGGAGGTGATGGTGGTCAGTGGAAGGGTGAAAGGTAATCAGTGGGAGGTGGTGAAGCTTAGGGACCAGTCGGCGAGGGGTGAAACGGCCAGTGGAGGTGGAGTGGCCTCACTGGAGTTGGTGGTCGGAGGTGAAGACGATCGTGGTGGAAGTGGCAGTCGAGGGGTTGAACGTACAAATTAAGTGAGGGGAAATGAAGAGGGGAGTGAGAGGAACATAACTGAGGTGTTTAGAGCGAAGGGGGGGAAGCGGATGGCGAGCGACTGGTATTGCCATCGTCGGAGACGAAGGTGCCCAGAGGAAGAAGACAGCGACGATGAAGGGGGTCAGAGGACACGCGCTGGTACGGCGCAACGTGGAAAAGAGTGGCAGGGAAAGATTTGCCATTGATACTATGGCAGAGAAATGAGAAGACGGAGGAGAAGTCGCCGAAAGCTTTGGGCAATCGGCTGAAGTTGGGAGGAGACAAAATTCAGGGAAATCTCTGGCCAATTTCAGCTTGGAGGAAGTGGCGTGGTGTGCCCTTCCTTAAATAGGCACTGGTAGGGTGGGAAGCGCACGAGGGTAGTAGGGAAGGCAAGTCGGAGGTAAGGTCGGTCAGAGACCCATACCTCTCGCGCATTCGCACGAGAGGTTTGGTGGGTTTCAGGGCATGGGGAGATATTCTGGTGAATGAATTTGATAACAATTTTGTGATCACTGGTTTGGGTCGGAATGGCTTCGATCCATTTGGCACATAGTCAACAGCGAGTAAAATGTACTCGAAGCCATCTGAAATGGGGAAGGGGCCCATAAAATCAATCCCCCAAATATCAAAAATCTCGGATACAAGAATCGGCTGTAAAGGCATCATGTCACGATGGCTCATGTTGCCCAAAGTTTGGCAATGGTTGCATGCCTTACAGTGATTGTATGTGTCCTTGAAGAATGTTGGCCAGTAGAACCCACAATGAAGGACTTTTGATGCAGTTTTGTGCCCAGAAACATGGCCACCGCATGCCTGATCATGGCAGAAAGAGAGTATGTCGTTGATTTCGATCTCCGGGACACATCGCCGGATAATTTGGTCAACACCTATGTGGAATAAGTATGAGTCTTCCCAAATGTAATACTTAGCATCGGAGCGCAATTTGTATTTCTTGGCCTTCGGCCAATCAGACGAGATCTGATGTGATGCCAAGCAGTTTACTATATTAGCAAACCATGGAAGCCCTGTACCAATAGTCAGGAGGTGCTCATCAAAAAAATGCTCCATGATGGGTCCGGAAGGGTCGATGATCTCAGAAGGAAGGTGAAACAAGTGGTCAGCCACCATGTTCTGTCTTCCCGCTTTGTCACAAATCTTGAGGTCAAATTCTTGCAACAGCAAGATCCATAATCAAGGTTTCGCATCCTTCTTCGCAAGGAGATGCCTCACAACTGTGTGATCCGAGTAAATAATAACGTGAGAACCCAGAAGATAAGATTTGAATTTTTCAAGGGCAAATACTACGGCTAGCAGCTCTTTCTCCGTAACCGTGTAGTTACGCTTAGCCTCGTCAAGTGTCTTGCTAGTGTACTAGATGACCACAGGTTTCTCGTTAATCTTTTGCCCCAAAATCACTCCTACAGCGAAGTCAGATGCATCGCACATGATCTTGAAGGGTTGAGACCAATCAAGGGACTGTAGGTTCAGGGCTTGGGTAACTCGGTCATGAAGGATCTCAAATGCTTGAGTGCATTCCTTGGAAATTTCAAAAGGTACATCCTTGGAGAGAAGAGTGGTCAGGGGACACGTGATTTTCGAGAAATCAGGTATGAATCGATGGTAAAAACCGACGTGGCCCAGAAAAGATCGGATGTCCCTGATCGAGCTAGGCATAGGGAGTTTGGAAATCAAGTTAACCTTGGCTCGATCAACTTGGATGCCCCTCTCAGAAATCAGATGTCCCAAGATGATCTCCTCAGGCACCATGAAGTGGCTCTTTTCCCATGAAAGAACCAGATTCACGTCAATACAACACTTGAGTATATGAACCAAGTGCTGGAGGCAATCGTCAAATGATGCCACAATTACTGAGAAGTCATCCATGAAGACTTCCAAATAATCACCTACCAAATCAGAGAATATGGCAAGCATGCACCGCTGAAAAGTCGCGGGTGCATTGCAGAGACCGAAAGGCATCCTTCGGAATGCGTACGTCCCGAAGGGGCAGGTGAACGTGGTCATCTCTTGGTCCTCTAGATGAATCACCATTTGGTTATAATCGGAGTACTCGTCAAGAAAGTAGAAGAATCTATTTCCCGCTAGTTTTTCGAGGATCTGATCAATAAATGGTAGTGGGAAATGATCCTTCTTCGTGGAGGAATTGAGTCTTCGGTAATCAATGAAGACTCTCCATAAGTTGGCTATACGGGTCGGTATGACCTCTCTAGTTTCAGTCGTGATGGTAGTGAGCCCTGCCTTCTTAGGCACAACCTAGATTGGTCTCACCTAATGACTGTCAGAGATCAGGTAGATGATCCCTGCATCTAACCACTTAATGATCTCCTTTTTCACGACCTCCTGCAGATTAGGGTTCAGACGTCGCTGCATTTCACACTAAAGTCGTGCGCCCTCTTCGAAATAGATGTGGTGTGCGTAATAAGAGGGACTTATTCCAGTCAAATCATCGAGAATCCAACCAATGGCTTTACGATGTTGTTGGAGACCAGTAATCAGATGGGGTTCCTGATCAGATGTGAGTCTGGAGTTTATAATCACAGGAAGTGTCTGATTAGAACCTAAAAAGACATATTTCAGATGATTGGGAAGCGGCTTGAGTTCCAAGATGGGATTATCAGCAGCAGCGGGTGGTTCATAGTGTGTGTGAGGAATAAGGGTAGGAGATATGGGTGTATCTAGATCAAGTTCAGACTCCTCTAATTGCAGGTTTAGATCTTCTTGTGGTTGATTGGGGATAATCAGGTTGTCCTTAATATGTGGTTCATCAACCACTACTCTGATATCACATATTTGTTCTACCACACCGCAATTAATCCCTTGTTGTGCCTTAAAGATATCAATCTTAATGGTTTGGTTTCCAAATTTCAGCTCTATTTGGCCCTACTCATAGCTTATGTTGGCCCCAGCAGTGGCTAGAAAAGGTCTCCCTAGTATAATTGGTGTATCCCTTGGGTTCTCAGGTGCATCCATATCTAGAACTATAAAGTCTACTGGGAAGTAGAAATCCTGCACCCTAACAATAACATCCTCGAGAACTCCCTTAGGTGACTTAATGGATCGATCAGCTAACTACAATGTCACCTCAGTTGGTTTGAGCTCGGATTCTTCAAGGTGGTTAAGCAAGGATGTGGATATCAGGTTTATGGAGGCACCTAGGTCTAACAATGCTCTATCAAATTAGGTTTCACCAATCTTACATGAGATTAGGGGAGTGCCTGGGTCTTTTGCCTTGGGTGGGAGTTTACTCAAAATTACAGAGCTGGCTTGCTCTGACAGTACGATCAGACTCCCACTCTTGGTTCGCGGCTTACGCTGGTGTGTACACATGTTTTTCAAGAATCGTGCGTAAGCCGGTATATGGCGGATTGCATCCATCAAGGGGATGTTTATCTGGACCTACTCAAAGAGCTTGACCAGGTCCTCCTCAAGAGCCACGGGTTTGGTTGTCCTTTTTCTTTTGGTCAAGGCCTCGGGAAATGGAACCTTGGTTGGTTCCTCTAGAATAGGTCTAGTTTTTTGATCTAGGACAGGGACATCCTGAATAACTATCCTAGGGCATGGGTCATTACCAGGCTTGGAGTGATCTGGATAAGGTGGGTCTTGGGTTGCTTTACCACTACGGGTTGTTACAGAGTTTAATCCTGCTTGGTTCTGGTTGGGGGTTGTAAGATGGGTTGCTGCTATTGATAACCCGCATAGGATGTTGAGGCTTCCATCCCATCAAGTGATGGAACAAAAGGGGCTTGATAAATCATGTGTGCTTGGCCTTGGTTCAGGTTCATAACGCGCCTCTAGGTCGACACGTTATTAGGGTTTGGCAGAGGTTGTGAAGGAAGAGTGCCTGGTTGGCGGGAATTTGCCATTTGGGTGAGTTGGTTACGGACCTCTATGATCTCATCCTTGTGCTATTTTTATATAGTTTCATTCGTTCTTTGAATGTCAGCTAGTGTTTAGAGGATGAGGGACATTTGGTCTTGGTTAGGCCCGAATGGATAGGTGGGGTTGGGCTGAGGCTGAGGCGGCTGATAAGGACGAGGGGCTTGTGGACAGGGTTGATAAGGTGGCCTTTGGATCTGAGAATTTCCCGCCCACTAAAAATTGGGATGATTTCACCATCCAGGGTTGTAGGTGTTGGAAAATGGGTCATTCTAGATGGCGTGGAGGTCCTCGCAGGTTTGAGGAGCCTCAGGAAAGTCAGAGTATGGGGGATCAGAGTTCCCCCGACAAGAATAGAGAGGATCAGAGGTCCCTCCAGTCCTGGAGTTAGATGGGGGTGGATACAGGTCCATCCCCGGAGAAGATCGGTGGAAGATGTTTTGCACAGTTTCCCTTGTGGGAGGTGGCTGTGCGAAGGAATACTACGCAGAGGTGGCTCGCTGCACATGTCAAGTCAGCTCGTCCACCTTCTTCTCGATAATAGAGACCTTGTTCAACTGACTGGCCATCAGTTCCAAGTCGACAGATGCGAATAGACCCTACATCTCATGTGCTCCCCTGAGATTCGTCGATGCACGGGTATTCGTCTGGTCGAATAAACCCATGGAGTCATTGTTGATGGAGTTCTGGCACATATTCTCGAGAATCTCCCACACGGTGTCCTCATGTTGACTCATGATATTCCCTCCGCAAGTTGTATTGACGAATAATCTAATGTCCTTCCGGAGTCCCTGGTAAAAAGACTGGACTTGTTCCCATTTAGGAACTCCATGATGGGGGCACTTCCGCATGAGATCCAAGAATCGATCCCATGCCTCATGAAGAGGTTCTCCCATCTGCTGGGTGAAGTGAGTAATCTGATGGCACAAGGCATTTGTTCAACCAACAAGAAAGAACTTCTTCAAAAATTTGGATTGAAGTTCATCCCAGGTGTTGATCAGACGAGTCTGTGTTTGATACTAATGAGCCGCCTTGTCAATGAGGGAGAAAGAGAACATCTTCATGAGTAAGATATCCTGGTTCTGCGCATCTGACCCAAAGGTCTGGGCCAGATGCTTGAGCTGTTTGATATGCTGGAAGGGATCTTCAGAGTTAAGCCCATAGAATTTAGGTATGGCATGAATCATATTGGGCTTCAGTTCAGAATCAGGTCCTCTAGCTGGGATTCGATCTCGAGGATCGATTTCCACCACAGCGAGATTATAGTGATCTCACATTATGGGGTGCTGCGGTGGGTTCATGAAGTTCTAGAAGAGGTCATTAAGATGCTAAAGCTGGTGCTCAAGATTATTTTCTTCTTCAACAGGCTGTGCCATGATGGAAGAAGAAGGAGAACTAGGTTCAGAATTGGAAGAAAGCTCTACGTGGAGAGGTTGTTGCCCAAACAAGGGTGCCGAGGCTTGGCCTCGAGGAGAGTGGGTTTCTAGAGGAGGTTTTAAGGACCTCCTACCAAACATGCACTGAAAGACTGGATGAGGTTAGAATGTGTTGGACCCAATCAAGACACCCAAAATATGTTGGTTGACTATAGATGTTCGGGGAGGATGATACCCCTTGATCAGAAGGTCGTCCACCTGAGAATTACCTGGGCAGCCAGAGAGGGTGAGTCCCGCAAAGACCCCTACATGGTAGAGTGCCCCCATGGGTTACAGGGTTTCCCCTACCTGACCTCTCTTGTCACTGAGATTCCAGGTAGACCAGAATGAGGACCTTGACCTCTTAAGTCTACCACTTTTAGTTAAGATCGAGGTGCTTAGGGTTCCACTTGAACTTTAAGCCTTTTGTGTGCAAAGTGACCTAATTTAAAGGTTGGTTGACCCAAAGGATCAACTTCACCTCTTTGTTCCTTTGAGAGCTTCTTAGGTCCTTTCTTTTATGGTTCAAGTAGATTAAGAGCCTGATTTGCTTAGGGTTTCTCTTAGATAGGTCTTTTCAAACAACGCCTTAGGCACACAACTTTTTAGAATTTTTAATTCTCTGCTTAAAGGAAGATGTGTCTCTAAAACCCTAGCTTGTAATCCTAGGTTGGCTCCAGTTGGTCCAATTTAGTTGCCTCAGAAATGGGTAACTAGGGCTCAATCAAGAAGGTTTTAGCCCTAGTTACTTTAAGTGGATATGTAGTTAAGATGTGTTGAAAGTAGAAATCAGACAACTTTGTGAATTACTAAGTATGGAAGACAGGTAACCCTAGATTGATTTTTCTTTTGTTTTTCCTCCTTAGATTACGAGGGGCTTAAAAGAGAGGGTTGAAGGTTACCTGTTCCCTGGTTGCTATGCGGCTGCTTGTCTTTTCTTGAGTTCCTTTCTTCTACAACAAACACAACAAAAGAGAGATTAAGTCAGTATAAAATAAAAAATTGTGATTTAAAGCTTCTAAAGTGCCTGTTGCTCCCCGGCAACGGTGCCAAAAATTGATGAATCGATCATCGCGATTTTCAAAATATACGCGTTGTAGTATGTTGCGAAAAATGATTATCAATTTTATTTATTTATTACTCAAAATTTGAAAACATTCCGAGGTCGAACTCAGGAAGAAATTCAGTCTTTAGAAGCAGAAAGATCACAATTCTCAATAATGTAATGTTTTACAAAAATTTACAGAGTAAAAGAAAATAAAATTTTTCTTCTCTTTTTTCTTCTTTTCTCTCTTTCTTCTTTACTCTCTCTCTTTTCTTTTCTCTATCTTCAAATGTCAGATTCTATGAATAAGATGCCTTAAGTGGTGTTTGCTACAGTGTCACGCCTTCTTCTTCCTTTCTTCTCTTTGGCTTCTACTGCTCTGACTTTGGCCACTTCTTCTCTTCTTTCTTTTCTACTTGACTTTCCTCTTTGTGGCAGCTCCTCTTTTCTTCTCTTCCTCTTTAGCTTCTTTTTCTTCTTCAGCTGCTTCCTCTGCCTTCTTTTTCTTCCTTTCCTTCTGCACTGTGCTCCTTCCTCTACCTTCTTCTTCTTCAGCTCCTGCTCCTTCCTTGGCACGGCTAAGTCCTTAGCTTCCTCCTCTTCTTCAGTTGGTCTCTTCTTCTTCTCTTTCTTCCATTCCTTCTTCTGTACAGTTGCTTCCTCTTCCTCCTTCTTCCCTGCATAGGCACGAAGAAGCAAAACCTACACCTTACCCTCCCCACATCGCTCTCTCTCTATTTCTCTCTTCGGTTCCCTCTCCCAGAGCCTGCTCGGGTATACGGGTCGGGTTGGCGCGTCCGTGTCCAGGCCCACTGGCGTGTGGTGGTGGGCGAGGAGTGCATGGGTAGTCGGGTCAGGCCAAGTCCACAGGGGCGTGGGTCACGGATGAGGCCGAGTGGTGGGTGAGGGACCTCACCCCTATGTTCTGAGGCGACCTAAAGAAAACACAGAAACAACAAAAGGTGCTCACCTGCACTGGGCATTTCCGAGGTGAGACTAAAGTCCCACCCACTTCTACTTGCTCACCAGCAGGAGGACTCAGCCCAATCGTCGTTGCTGCAGTCACTCGCTAAGCCTGCTCTTTGGCTGGATGCATGCGTGAGGCCTTCACGCATCACCTGGGAGCCTTATGCCTGGAGCGCGCAACCTGGCGCAAAGCTTGCGGGCTCCATGCTTCAGCGACAATGGCGGAAGAGGCTGCGACCCTGAAATAATAAGAACAGCCTTGCGGCAATGTCAAATCATAGGAAAACCTTCGCTGTATCATGGTGAAGGTGGGGCGGGGGTTGGCTGGCTACGTGGCGGCCTATGAGTGTGTGCCTAGGTCACACTGTGGCTGTGAAGGTGGGTTATGTCGGTGGATGTTTAGGGAGGTGATGGTGGTTAGTGGAAGGGTGAAAGGTGATCAGTGGGAGGTGGTGAAGCTTAGGGATCGGTCGGCGAGGGGTGAAATGGCCTGTGGAGGTGGAGTGGCCTCGTCGGAGTTGGTGGTCGGAGGTGAAGACGATGGTGGTGGAAGTGGCAGTCGAGGGGTTGAACGTACAAATTAAGTGAGGGGAAATGAAGAGGGGAGTGAGAGGAACATAACTGAAGTGTTTAGAGCAAAGGGGGGGAAGCGGATGGCGAGCAGCTGGTACTGCCGTTGCCAGAGATGAAGGTGCCCAGAGGAAGAAGACAGCGACGACGAAGGGGGTCGGAGGGCATGCACTGGTACGGTGAGGCACGGCGAAGAACGACGGGGCTAGCTCTGCCAGTGGTACAGTGGAAGAGCAACGAGAAGATAGAGGAGAAGTCACCGGAAGCTTTGGGCAATCGGCCAGAGTTGGGAGGAGACGAAATTCAGGGAAATCTCTGGCCAATTTCAGCTTAGAGGAAGCTGTGTGGTGTGCCCTTCCTTAAATAGGCACCGGCAGGGTGCGAAGCTCACGAGGGCGGCGTGGAAGCCATGCCGGAGGTAATGTCGATCGGAGACCCATACCTCTCACGCGTTCGCACGAGCGGTATGGTGGGCTTCAGGGCATGGGGAGTAGCCCATGCGGTAGTGGAGCACCCTTTTAAAATCTGGGTGCGGCTCCCCATGCAGAAGAGGCGTAAACCTCCGCACGAATTCGCCGGAGGTATGGCCCCTACTGCGGATGGTAGAGGGATCTAAGTGAAGAAAAAATGAGAAAGCTGAGGGGGTAATCGCAAGGGTCTCAAATAGTTGAGGGTCAGAAAGTAATTTTGGGGACCAAATTGCAAAGTGGGTCAAGACGACCTTCCCATAGGTCCAAATTTTGGTATAAACCTAAATTGGACCTAAGGAATCCAATGGTGAAGTTGGATTTTAGGTTTGACCATGTTTGACTAGATATTTTCCATAAAAACCTAAATTAGGTCAAAAATTGGGTATGGACCCCAGTCTAGGTCAAAACTGGTTCCAAAGGCCAAATTAAAGGTTCTAAACCCTAGGGGATATTTTTTCATGAACTTTATAGGGTTTAGTTGACTTTTATATTGCCTGGAACCTTGTGAATTAAAGTGAGTTTATTTTAGGGTTACAGAATGTCATTTAATTCCTAGATTTCGCCATAACCCTTTTCTGATAAAACCATCCCACTTTTTCTCTTATTAAGTCCACTTGACCTATGTATAGACCCTTAGAAATCCTGTTGATGTACTACAATGGTAAAATTACAGTTTTACCCCTTGTTTCAAGTTTTCTTCTCAAATTAGTAACTCCCTGAATTAGGCCTTCCTTTAGGTTGTGTAAGAGTTTTTGTTCATTTTATTAGGTCAAAATATCCTAGTTAGGGTTTATAATGAGGTTCTCATCAGGCCCTTTATCTGAGTTGTGCCCTTAATGATTGATTGATGTGTGTATACGTGCACAACCAGTGATTTTCAAGCAAGATTATTTTTGATGCGGTGAGTTTTAGGGTTCAAATCTTGCTTAATAGCTTTTAGGATTCAACTTTAATTATTTTCAAACTAGTTTTGTTGGCACACCAGGTTTTGAAAGCACAGGTGAAGATATTTTCCTTCAAAACTTAAAAGAATGTGGAGTGTGATGGTTGTGTGGTTGTTGTGTTTGAAATTGGTAATAATTGTTGATTATGTCGTTGTAGTACAGGGTGTATAATATAACATTAAGGATGTCGTATAGTGGTGAGTATGGGTGAGTTCCAGTCATTACAACCATTATTATCATTTGCTTATTTATCTAATTTTTACTGGTTTTGTTCCAGGTCGTTCACTGGGAGGCAATTTATTGAATTTAATTCGGTCACTCTTTGATTATCTCAAAATTGTCTTCTTATTCAAAAAAAGAAACTTTACATTTTATTAAAGAATGAATGAATGTGTGTTTTATTTACCTAATTACTAAGAAATGCTTGCAAAAATACTAACTATGAACAAGCATCAAACAATCTATTATTATACTCTAAACTATGTATTTACAAGTTATCCTATTAGTACTATCATAATAGTATATAATACATTAGACTGCAATGGTGTAGAAATTTAACTTATTAGTCTGTTATGTATAGTAACATATACAGCAGTTTCAGTGACAGATATAAGCGTCGCTAAATCTCAGAAAACACTATATACAACCTAAAGAGGCAAAACTGAGATCTTTAGCGACGTTTATAGTGTCACTTTATTCTGTTAGTAATTATATAGATTTACTTATACGTATGTATACTACTTATTCTTTGTTTCTCTTTCTTTCTTCATTAAGTCTCTGTTCTTTGTATTCTTAACTCCTGTTCTTCTTGTGTTCATATATCTGTTTTAAGTATTCATCTTCTTCTTTCTCTTTTTATTACTCTTGTTCTTTTCTCTGTTGTTCTTGTACTCTTTTCTTTTCTTTTCTTTTTTCTCGTGTTAACTCTTTGTTCTTCTCTTTGTTAACTCTTCTGTCTTAGCATATTTCAGAGGCTGCGGTGGGGAGGGGATTAGGCTAATATCATTAGTTTAAAACGTGTTTAGTTTGCGGGCACGCTTTTCGAGGGATACACAGCACCCTACGGGTGGGACCAGACCTCTACTAAGCGCGCCCTAATCTCAGATTAGGTGGCTTAATTATGTCTTTAATCTCAGCGCCAGGCCTCAGCCCAACGCCATATGCTCGCACACGCTCGGGCCCCCGGCCACACACACGCGTCACATACTAATCGCAAATCAGACAGAGTACTCAGACCAGCGCTCAATGGGTAATCGGGTAAAGGCAGTGTTTCGGGCGCCCGGCGCCCGTGACGACTGGCCTATAGGAAACACGAATTACATTTATGTGGCTGCGCTTGACTTACAGCACACGATGTGGCGCTATTCCAGCGCCACATCGTGCGCTGGAAATCAGGCGCAGCTGCGTCTGATCGTGCTTTTGGCCCTCGATTTGGGGGCCATAAATTATTAAATAAAATAAAATAAAATATGGTTAATAAAGTATTTACATAATACTACATAATTGATTAATTAATTTTGAATTTTAAATATGTTTACTATACAAATAAATTCGCTAAACTAGGCTGATTGTACAGGTTGATTTAGGTGATTAAATAGTTAATTACTTATAAAATAGTTAGTAAATGGTCTAATTGACCTTATACAGATTTAATTTACATACTTAAGTATTTTATACATATTTTTATTGTATATTTACGAATTTATTTCTATTTTATTTAAGCTAAACTAGCTGTTCTGAGTGTTTTAAATAAAACTAAGTTACAGTAAGCTATGCTAGGTATAATTGTACTTTAACTAACTTAAATTACTTACTATATATGTTAACCTAAGTCTATAGATTTATTTACTTAATTATAGCTCTAAATTATTAATTTAGCTAATTTATTCTATAATATAGCTACTAAATATGTAAATATGAATCTGTATATATACATATACATATATCAGTAAATACATACATAATAGTTCAGTATTTATACATATATTTACATAGATTACATATGTATATAGATTTATGTACAAGTTTATACAGTATTTACAGTATATCTATGTATGTCTACGTACATAATCAGGCTGTATATTATAGTTATAATAGTATGGATATGTATATTTACAGTGTGAAATTAAGTATGTATAATTAGGTTTTAGTAGGAATTTAGGGAATGAGGGTTAATTAAGTTTTTATTTCATTTTAAACAGCAGCTAAGCTACTGTCAGAGAAGATGGAAAGGGAAGAGAATGTGCTGTTCAGGGTGTTTTAGCAGTGTCAGTGGCTTAAGCCACTGTCAAATGGGCTAACTGCTGCTGCAGTTAGTCCATTTGAAGAGGGGGAAAGTATTCACAGAGAAGAGGAGAATTTAGAGAAGAGGGGAATGTTGCTGCAGTTTGCAGCATTTTACTGTATAACTGGGAATAAGAGAAAATTCAGAACAAACTAAAAATTAAAGAGTTGAAATCCAAATCTGATAAGGGTATAAATCTCACGAAAATCACATAAGAATTCAGTTCAAATACCCACAAGGAAAATCCCTTATCAAAAGCATCATTTCAGATCAAAACACAAATGGCATTGAGTTAGTCTTCCTAATGCCATAGACAGCATGAAGGAAGACTTAACTCAATCAATTAAAACCAAAAACATACAATCCCAGTTTCTTGCAACCTTAAGGAGTATGGAAAACTCCTTAGGTTAGAGAATCACCATACAAAAATAATTATCAAACAGGTGGTGTATGGCAGTTCTGAAATGACAAATCAGAAAAAGAATGCATTAAAGGAATTTATAAAAGCTAGCAAATGCATTCAGATCAAGGCAGAAGCAAATTCATGAAAGGCTCTTCTGATTTGTTCTCTGTCACCAGAGAACTTCTCAGAATCCTTGCCCTCAAGGAAAACCAAAATCCCTTCAATTTGTCAGATCTGTCAAGACATTTCAGAAAGCAAAATCTCTTCAAAACCCATGTTAAAGTGAATCTGACAAACTGAGGCAATCAATCTAAAATAAAAGGGGCTTTTGTGAACACAAATGGGGTGAGTGAGAAGCCCCAAATGGTGCTTGTGACGCCAATTTCAGATCTGAGGCAGTACACCATCAGATCTGGAATTGGGTCCAGATGTGTGGGTGACAGATGAAAGATTCGTCGTTAAAAGGAACATAAATCAGAATTGGATGGTGGAAAAACAAAACATGAAGAGGGAGATAAATTGATTAATGAACAGATGATTCTTCCCCTCTGATCTGGACTGATCAGAGGAGGTGAGGGAGGGGATCTAATACTAATTCTACTCCTAAGACTAATCTAACTACAGCTAACATTAAACGCTAACGATTAAAACTAAATCTATTCTAAACTACTGCAAACTAAATCTAACACTACTTGTGCAGAATTAAAAACTAAACTAAAAGGAAGAATGGGACCTATGGGTCCTTAGCCGGCGGCTAAGGAGGAAGAAAGGAGGAGGGTGACTCCAGCGGAGCGAAGAGTCTGCTAGTGAGACTCCAGGGTCGTCCTCAGGTGCTACGAGGTCCTTAGCGACGAGGAGGGTCGAGAGCAGGCGATGATTCCACAGCCGGTGGCTGTGAAATCAGGGTCTAGGTGAGGAGGAGAGACTGGAGTGGAAGAATTGATCGCTAAGAGATGTAGGAGGGAGCGATGCCTCGCGCGCGACACCACTGAGGTGCTTAAATAGCAGCTCAGTGACGTAGATCACCGCAAGGGTGAGGTTAATCAGAATCAGGCCGGCGGTGAGGATGAGATGGGTAAAGCGCGCGGCGAGTCAAGAGAGAGATCTGACCGTCAGATGAGATCTGGGAAGAGAGGTGAACGCACGCATCGAATCGCGCGAAGGTTCCATTTGAATCCAGCCGCAGATCGAGATCAAAAGTGCGATGGACGGTCGAGAATGGCTGTGTTCTTCGCGCGCTACAGTGCGCGTGAAGAACTCAGCTTCTCGCTGAAATAAAGGGGAAATTTGCAGACGGACCCTTAGAAGAAGGGGTAGAAGAATAGCGTGCAGGTCCAAAAGTGAGAAGAATAGCAGCTGGAAGGGCCCTGCAGTCTTACAAAAGGGTCCCTGCGGCTTGCAAATAGGTCCAAAAAGGAGTTTTGAAGGGTAGACATGTAATGCATGAAGGACCTAATTGTAATCTATTTATTTCTAAGCCTAAATGATGTCTAGTTGCTTTCAAATTTTTACATGTGCTTAATTGAACATTTACGACATTGATTTTACTTCTGATTTGGCTTTTCAAACTTGTTTATGTGTTCAATTGATGCATGGATCATCATTTGTTCTTTAGTTTTCAGAATATCTCATTTTTGTGACCTAATTAGGAGATTTTAACACATATTAAAAGTTTTAGGTCTTTTCTTTAATTCCCACACTTAACCCTTTTTATATGTTAATTTGATATTGTTTTGCTTAGTGTCTAGCTTAATTTCAGCCTTTTAGCCATGATGAGTAGCCACTCATCAGAGTGCCTGGTAAATCCCTAAGAGTTGAACCTATGTGGCAGCTACTTGATGAGTTGATTTTAATTGAAGTGGTATGGCCCAATCAGCTCAAACAATTGGCCTATTGCACCACTTAATTAGGCACACAAGTGATTACCTAATCTGATTTCTACTCACTTATGTGTTTGGATGTGTGTATCAATTCCAAAGATCGGTTGACTGGTTGAGTTTGAAAATCAGATGAGGTTATGTACCTCTGTGAGATTTTTTTAATTTTTCTTTTTAATTGTGGAGGTTGAGGCAGGTGTAGGTGTCAAACAAACAAACAAAACTAACCCTAGAGTTTAAAAGAACACCTAGGCTGATTTATGTTTGTGTTATTATGTAGTGGAATGAAAACTAATGGGTGGGAGGTAGGGGAAAACTTACAAAAACTTCAACAGCACTTTGCTCCGATCTACCGCTTTTGCTCATCTCAAAAGAGTACCTGCAATCATAATAAGAAAGGAGAGAAGTGACGTAAATGATTCGTAAGTTGGAAAACACGAAAAAGAATCAAAGAGCGTCGCCTCCCTGGCAATGGCGCCAAAATGTTGAAACGTCAAAGTACTACGCTATCGGATTCGATTTTGAAAACCTATCGTTGTAGTTTGAATAGCGAAGAACTCCGGTTCAACAAATAAAATTTATATCGGAATAGAAATACCGGGTCGAACTCAGGGAGGCAGACGTTTGATTAAAAATATGCGTTTGTTTTATTTGTCACGAAAGAGAATAGCTGGTTGAAAACTAGCTATCTATTTAACAAATAATAAATAGAAGAGAGAGAGAGAGAGAATATTACATATAAAAGCAAAAGGGATGTAGAATAAACAAGGATTTCATTATCAAAAATTGTTCATTACACTACTCATTACGACTAGAAAGCGGGAAATGATTACACTAGAAAGCAGTAAATCTACTCTAGAAAGCAGTAAAAAGAATGGAGAGAGAGAAATCCTCCTCGACCATTGCTTGGAGGACGAGTCGGATGGGACAATGCCTGGAAGATGGGGAATGGAGCAGGAAGGAGGATGAAGTGGGAAGAATAGGAACGAAGTAGCACGTCATCGTCATCGCGGGATCCGCTTCTCGAATGCAGAGACAGGACAACCGTAGGATGCTCCACGAAGGGGGACAATGGTGGAAAAATTAAGATTTCTACTCTAGAGGAGCATCCTAGGTTTGGGACAAGCTCTTAGAGCTTTGGAAGGGGTAAGAGAGGAGAAGGGATGAGAAATTCATATGGAGGGGGTCTCCTTTTATAGTTGCAAGGAGTGAGGGCATTTTGGTCATTACTTGTTGAAAAACATTAATTCAGGACCTTTAGTGACGAATAAATCCATCACTAACGGCCTGAACATGGCCTTCGTGGGCGGCGCTCGCGTGCCTGCTTGCCTCCTACACCTCAACACACGCCTACATCCATCAGATCTTACGATCGGATGGTTGAGAACGCTCCTCGCTGCTCCTCAACCGTGCACCTTGCGTGTGAGATCACACATCATGCGGGGGCATCAGATGGTGCGTGGACGCTATCGGCCACGCGGCGCCATTGGTCTTGATCGCTCGGCTGATCGCGCCTGCGAGCCCGCTCCAATTTGAGGCATACGGGGGCTCGATCCCGTGCTTCCTCGTCTGGATGAGATGCTTGACCAACGCACTACGGGTGAGTTTGTGTCGAGCGCACAACTCAAGCATGCATGCCTTACAGCCGTTGGATCTTGATCCAATGATGGAGAAGCACTGGCTAGAAGTGCTTCAGCGGGTGCGTGGGGCCGATTGGGCAGCCAAGATGGTGCCACATGGTGCCATCTTGGCCTTCCATCTTTTGAGAGATGTAGATGGTGTCACGGCTATCGGATTGGATCGATTTTCACGTCGTTAGGCTATGATTGTCGATCTGAACCCATTCGTGTGGTCGGATTTGTCATCTGAAGTGAGGATTAACACCATCTTGGCCCTTGATCTTATAGGGTTCCTCGGTCTCTATCTGATGCTATGGATATCCGATTAGGATGATCTTAGAGTCGTTGAACTCCAATCGTTGCCCTAATCAGATCTGTATGGTTGGATCTTCAATCCGAGGCCCCGATAAAAAGTCGCCCTATCCCTGACCATAAAAAGGAAACAATTAACCTACATTTTATTTAGACTAATCTAAATGCGAGATGATGCATGTTATGCAATATTTATAGTATGAAATGCAATTCTATGCTTAAGAACATGTATAAATAGACATTTTATGTAATATAAACATGTTTACATCACTGCCTAGTGAGTCCTTTTTAAGCCTTGGGGGGGTTGGGTAGCCATAAAAAGTTATCCCAACACTCTCAAACTCCAAAAAGTCAAAAAAAAAAAGAAAAGAGAAAAAATAGAAAAAAATGTATCTTCCCTTTGCAAATAAAGCGAGGACTTGGGTGGCCTGCATTTTGGCAGACACCCGGGCACTGTCAAGTCTTTGTAACTAGGTCATGGGTTGAAAGTTCCTAAAATAACCAAAAAATTATGCCTAAGAGATTGAATCCTAATTTTACTTTTATAAATAGCATTTAGGGTAATTTTGCTAGGGACTAGCAAAAAATAAGCATGGGGGTATAATAAACACACTTAAATTCATCGTAAAACTCCTATTTATGATAGTTCATAGGCCTAGCATTGCATATCATGATATAAATATTGCATAAACATCCATTGCATTGCATTTAGGATACTTATATATTATGTACATTAATTTCATCTTTTTATATGGCCAGGAGGCAGTGCGACATCTTTACGGGCTTGTGATGAAGAATCCGACAATAAGGATCGATTCAAACCATCGATCGTAGTCCATCAACGCAAGAATCATGCCGATCAAAGCTCTGTATCACACTCTACAAGAAGAAGATGGACAACCCAGATGGTGCCACGTGGTGCCATCCAGGCCGCCCCACCTGAGCCAAGGTGTCCCTAAGCTCGCTGCAAGATGAGATCCCAGCCATTGGATCTCAATCCAATGGCTGAGATGTGTGCTCCACAGCTGAAGAAGCAACTCCCCTCACCCAGTCTCAAGCAACTCAAGCAAGACCTCATCTTGGCCGTTGGATCTTCATCCAACAGTCGAGATGCACGATAGTAGTGTCCTCCACTTGAAAAAAGAGAACCTTGGCCAAACAGTGAGGTACTCTCTCTGTAGATGCAAGACGTGACTCTTGATCCGTCACGCCTGCGCCTGCCTCAGCAAATTGGACAGCTCAATCTTAGTCAAGCGATCAGCGTCGCCCGCTTGTAAGGCAGATGTGCTCTCTTGGAGCGCGCACTTAAGAAGTCTAGGAGGTGCATCTAACGTCTGATAATGTGGGGCGTGCAATTCAAATTTCAGGAGAGGCACAATCTACGCGCGTGCCGGAGGATCAAGGATGAACGACTGGAGATCTATCAGGAAGGCAGCTGTGGGCGTGAGAGGTAGGCATGGGATTTGCAGTGACAGAAGGGCGGGCCTTTAGTGACACTTGTAGCTATCACTAAATGGCTTGCGTAGTGCGTGCACCAACCAAGGCAATGAAGAGGCGTGGATCTTCAGTGACAGCTCGAGCGGCCTTTAGTGAAGCTTGTAGCTGTCGCTGAATGTTTGTGCATAGGATGCTCTTCCTCCCATCACTATATAGACACCCCTACACCCCCCATTCTTCTTTATCTCTACTTACTCTACTCCCACCTACTCCTAAGCTCTAGCAAGCCTACCAACACTCCGTTAGAGCTTAATCTCAAGCTCCCAAAGCTCCTATTAGTGTAACGAACCTCTGCCCCACCGAATATTCCTCCATCTTCCCATCACCATTCATAGGTTGCCTTGGAGCCATCCTCCCACCTCCACTCTGGTAGCAGATCATCTCCACCTCCTCACCTCCATTCCGGAGCCATGCTGAAGCTTTCCTCTACTCGACGTCCTCTTGCATCTCACCTCCGTCGTCCTGCTTCCCAACTCCTTTTAAGGTTCCGCCAGGCATCATCGTCTCACCGAACAGCTGATTCGAGAGATTCTTTCTCACCTCTCTCTTTCTTATGCTTTCAAGATTATTGTAATAAACATTTGTGCAATATATATCATATTTGCTACTATCTCCATTGTGATCCATATTGTTTTCTTGCTTTATAAAAGCAAACAAGAAAAAAACAAAATGAAAACACCAAAAACAAACAAAACGAAGCGCGATTTTCAAATTAAGTAAACATCGCCTCCCTGTGTTCGACCCAGGACTCCCTTGGAATTTCAGTAAAATTTTATTTGATAACAAGTTTTGAGACTACAACGATGGGTTACTCTTAACCCCGATTTCAAACATGTGAAACACGCTCTATCATTAACCTCACCTACTAGAAAATCACACCAAAATTAGGCCCGATCTGGTTTTGTTTGGGTCTCTAAATGATAATGAAACCCAAATGTGTACAACCTAAGGTTTATGCTTCTAAGAAAACAAGTCAAACAGACTATGTACTAAATTTAAACAACTCCACAGGATGTAATTCGTATCAGATTTAGTTAAAATATGGCATGTAGATTCCCTTTTCAGTAATGATGTCATAGAGTATTTTTATGGATTTTTTTCTAATTCAGAGAATTTCATATGATTTTTATAGCTTCAGGGGCTCAAATAGACCAAACAAACCCCCTATCAGTAAGTTTGGAATCCACAATGGAAAATAATATCCACAAATTCTCAAAAAACTATTATAGAAAATAGGTTTCAGTGCATTTCCAGCCCCATAGATTTAAGGTTAATTGGTTTTGTATAGTGGCCACAATAAAATTCCAAATTTGGATAAAATCTATTTCTGGACTAGTCTGACCCCTGTCTACTATTACAATTTTCTAAATTTTTACAGAGTGAACTTTTATAAATAAAAGGTGGATTAGGAAATATGGCTTGAGAACCTAACTGTGGACTGAATCCCAAGATTTTTGGAGGTCTAGATTGAGGGTAAATTAATTTTAAAGTCAATGATACAGTCTGGCCAAATTTCCAAAAAAGGGTTGGTGTATTTTACAGAGTTTCTAAATCAAAATCAATCACACCAACACTTTCTTTTCCTGATTTTTTTTTTAACATTCAATTTAAATATATATTTTTTATATAAATATTTTTTTCTTTTTTTACTTTATTCAAAAACCTAAACAACTAACCTAAGGATAAAGCAACCAAAATCTAACTTAAGTAATTATATATATACTTTTTTTAATTTTTTAGAGAATACTAAAGTAAATCTAAAACCTAATTTTCAAAAGAACACCTAGCTAACTAAATAAAAAAAAAATGAAAGGCAGGATGTAAACATGTGCACCTCATTTTAGCCTGAATCAGATGCGTGAATAGATCGCCACATCGATTTTCCTACACACATGAAATCATAAATAATAAAAATGATTAGTAATCAAATCTAAGGATCGTCATACCTCCCTGGAAATGGCACCATTTGTTTGGCAGTATTTCATGCGAAAAATCAAATTTTTTTTGGTTGTAGTATAGTTACGCATAAAAATCCCGAACAACAAAAAGATTTACGAAACTTGCTTTGGACTTGAGTCTCGGTCAAACTCAGGGAGGCAAATGTGACTTCTTGATTTAATTTTTTTTTTCTTCTACAACTGTTTGTGATTCTACATCCAACCTAACTCAACCCTAAGGACAATGGTGGTTGACTTCCCTCACACTAATTCTCCTGTTGCATGCTCGAAG
This sequence comes from Thalassia testudinum, assembly GCA_037157565.1. Classification (NCBI taxonomy): domain Eukaryota; kingdom Viridiplantae; phylum Streptophyta; class Magnoliopsida; order Alismatales; family Hydrocharitaceae; genus Thalassia; species Thalassia testudinum. Next base: position 75,276,955 of record JAZHRO010000025.1, read on the forward strand.
CTCATAATCATGGTATAATTGAGATAGATGAAAACATATAAGTATAATGGTCATTATGAAACTTGTGAATTACATGCACACTATCAAGATAGTTTAAATAAATATTCGCATTGCTGAATCGTATGGGGCCACCATCTATTTTTTAATCTCTTTTTTTTCTTGGAGTTACTAACCTAAATAAGAAAAACCCTACTCTAAGGTGGAAATGGGGGGCGTAAAGGTGGTGTTGGTGGACATCTAATGACCTCTTGATGGTGGTGGTTGTTGTGTGTAGGTGGTGTGTTGGCGTTGTGAAAAATCATTGTGAAAGAGATTCAATTACAAAGATAATATGGATTGTCACAAGATCAACTAAAACAATATGTATTGCATTAAGACATCATCAATATCCAACCACATGTAGAAGAATGCTTGACATAAAATAGCAACAAAACTAAACTAACTGATAGAAACCACACCCTGCCGGTAGTGCCACGAGAGGGTCATTGGCTTGTGGTGGGCGATGGCGACTTGACCAAGACCATGAGAAGGCCATCTACACATTGCACCAAGGGAGGAGCATGTCCACAAGCTATGGAGGAGCATGGGTGCGCCCTTAGAGAGAGAGAGCTTGCAACAAAATTAAAATAAAGAGAGAGAGGAGGTAAACCCTTGTTGATGAAGATGGAGAGGAGGGCGGTGGTGATGCTCCAAGGAGGAGGCCACCCCAAGCCTCTAATGGTGGACGACCTAAAGTGGAGGTGGAGGAGCTCTCCTCCAATAGTGGACAGCCTTGGGAAGAACAAGAAGGTAGTGTGGATGGTCTTCGATTTTTGGTTGGTAGAAGAATCATGTTATCATGCTTCATTTGGGTTTTATGGAGGAAGCACCACCTATGGAAATTGCCAATTATTGTGGGATTCCAAGGTGTGCAACACACTTGATTTTCAAAGATAGAAATCGCCACTTCTTGTGGCATTAAGTTGGCATTTTTTTTGGTTGGGTGAAAGGATGGTAGGCACCAATTTTCAAGGGATATACTATGCACTAATTAGTACCCTAGCAAAGATGGAGAATGCCAACAATTGGGGGTTTAATTGGACCATCTTATCACCTATTTTTGTGGGATTTAGAGTGTGCAACAAAATTGTGGGTCTTAATATGGGTGGCACCACCTTTGTAGGGATTTAGGTTGTGTGACAAAAAGCCTTATAAAAATTGGAAGTCACTGCTTTTGTAAGCGTCATGTTGTCGGCTACTATGGTAGGGGTAAAATAGGAAAGGTCTAGTGTGTGTTTGTGTTTAAAATTTGTAGAATAAGTTGTGTAGAATTAAGTGGGATTTGGGTTTAGTTGAACTAAATTAGGTGGGTGCAAGCCTAATTAGATCTACATGAATCCAATTGGATTGGTGTGTGATGAGTCGGAAAATCACGAATAAAATAGTGATTAGGGTTTTGGAAAACCCATTGTCATAGTTGCGAAAAATCCGACTATCAGATAATATTTATAACAGACACTAAGGTGAGTCCCCGGTCAAACATGGGGAGGCAAATGTTTGATTTTAGAAAATCGCATTTGTTTTTATATGTTTTTAGTGTTTTTATCTTCTATAATTTTTTAGGTATTTTTATAAGGTATAAAATCAGGTGAAATAATTTCTATCTAATCAACTCTACTAGCAGAATAAGAGAGAGAGAGAGATAAGAGTGAGAGAAATAATTTTCAATAAATGGATAGCAAAGGTTTATTATAGAAACTAGTGCAGAAAAAAATCTATTCTAGAAAAGCGGTAAAAGAGAAACAGGCGAGAGAAATCCCCTTCGATGGCTGCTTGGAGGACGACTCGTTCTGATGGCGCCTAGACGAAGAAGGTGAGAAGCTGGAGGAAGGAGGATGAAGACGAAGGAGGAGGGATGGGGCAGGATGGCATCGTAGCAAAGATCCGCTTCCGAAATGGAGGTTATAAGATGGCCACGGGCGCTCCAAGAAGGGGATAAGGAGACGTACTTACAAAAATTATTTTTACTCTAAAGGAGCATCTCAGGCTCTGAATAAGCTTTTGATAGGTTTCTAGAGCTTTGAAGGAGGTGAGAAGAAGCAAGGAAGGGATAAAGGAGGGGTGTCATGGGGTTTATATAGTGGATGAAGAGAGTAAAAATCTAGCCAAATTGCACAACAAGTGCCCTAAATCACGCAACACAACTAAGTGCACCCGCTGCACTTGCGCTGGCATGCCCGCGGAAGCAGCTATCATCGCGAAGGTGTGGCAAGGATGGCTCTCGTCCATCCAATCTCCATTGAAGGGTCAAGATCCCACGTTATCTGTGCTTCAGATCATGACCAAGGCACATGCAAATGTGCATCATCATGCTTGAAGACATCTGCTACGCCGCGTGGTGCCATCACGATCTTGTGATCAAGATATTGTTGCCGGGATCCCACGCCTCTCATGCATCGACGTGTCTCGATCTCCTCCATCCCTATGCAATCCAACACTCCAATTCCAAATTAGCCTATGTTGAGGGAGCTCTGCTGCGGGGATTCAAACTTGCAGTGCCTTCTTGAGAGCACCTTCTCCCATTGTTGCACCAAGGACACCTTTGTGTCCAGGCGACGATCATCTAATGGTGGTGGCGAGTTGGTTTGTGGCCACTGGATCTTCATCCAACGGCCCATGCTTGATGGCGCAAGACATGGTGTGCCCAGAGCCTCTTGATCAAGATCCAACGATCTATAATATGCATTGGGAGTGCTATAGGAAAAGGGGTGGTTGTTTTGGGCAACCATGGGTGGTTTGGATGGCACCACGTGGCGCCATCTGGACCATCCATTTTTTCTTTTCATAGGCAATTCTATGAATGTTGGATCAGGTCACTTTTCGCGTCGTTGGGCTATGATCGCTAACCCAAACCCCTCCAAGGGGTTGGATTTGCCGTTTGAGGCTTCGAATCACATCACTTTGCCCCTTAACTGTTGATCTTCGTCAGATTGCATATGACACTACGGAGGTCTAATCAGGGTGATTTCAGAGGCATTGGACTCCCATCGTTGGCCTAGTCAGATTCGTACGGTTGGATCTTCAATTCGAGGCCCCAAAATGTGTCACCTTCTCTCCTAAACACGAAAGGAGGCAATTTAATCTATAATTTACAAAATATATTCTAAATGCGTTATGATGCATGCTATTCAATATTTATAATGCTGAATCCTTCTATCTTTTTCTAATCCCTAGCAAAATTAAACTACTTTCTATTTATAAAATAGAATTAGGATTCAATTACTCAAGCATAAGTGATTTGTCAACACTAAAAGATTTTTTCTAAGGACTTAAACTATGAAGACTCAATAGCACTCGGGTGCCTGCCAAAATGCAGACCACCCAAGTTCTTGCCTTATTCCATACAAAAGCAAATACACTTTCTTTTTCTTTTTCTTCTTTCCTTTTTTTTCTTGAGTTTAGAGTTTCAAGGTAGCTTTCTACAGCTACCCAACCCTCCCAAGACTCGAGAAGACTCTAAGTGCTAAGCATCTTATTGTGAAAATGTGATACTCACCAAATGGTAATCAGAACAAACTTCAAGCTTCTACAACCCTCGATGACCCTTAAAGAAAAAGATTCTGCCTAAAGGTGTATTTATTTGATTGGTAGCTTTATTCCTACTTTTATGTTTATTGGCTCAACACAAGGGCAAACCCAGTGTATGTCTCTCAAGTGTTTAGGAATTATTTATGTGTTTTTGTTGGCTAGGTTCTGGACAACCGGCAATAGGGGTTACCCACGACAACTTGCTGACCATACTCATGCAGTGAAGTGTGGCTTATTTATTTATCTTTTTCTTTTTTTCTATTTCTTTTCATTTTTTCTTTTCTTTTTGGGTATTTTTCCATTTTTTCTTTTTCTTTATCTGAGCAGGTGACTTCCCTGATCTAAGATTTACCTAAAGGCAACAACCAAAGAAAATGGGTTGCATGGTTGGGCTTTGGATACCCAACTATGAGAGGTTACTCACAACAACATGCTAGCCATACCACCATAGAGAGTTCATTAGCTACCTAATTTCTGTTAAAGCCGACGAGAAGTAAGTCAATGCAAATAATGTATAGATGCTTAGACTTTAAGTCCCCTGAAATCAGAGGGCGAGTTGATAAGTCTCATATTTATCACCCCAACTTATTTATCCAATTAAAATAAACTTAGAGTGGAGTGGACTCGAGAAACAGGTCCACACTTTAGTGAACACCCAAGCTAATTAAGCCTAAAGATCTAAAGAGTTTAAGTGTTTAGGTCCTATTGTATTATTTCCTAAAGTTGAAAACTCCTAACGCCTAAGTTCTCTTTTCCTAATTCTCAATTTCTTTTGTATTTTTGAAAATTTTTTTATAAGGAAAATAAAAAGAAATAAATTCTAAAGAATGAGATAACAAAATAATTCAGAGATGAATATCCACCCCCCATGCCTAGCTCATGCAATGTTCTCATTGGTTTAAGAAGACATGAAATAGAGTGGAGTAGAGAAGAAAGCACCTGAATTCCATGATTAACCGATCATCTCTGAATCCGAACAGACTATACAAGTGCTGAGTTTATTGCCTTCAGCAAGTCATAATATAAAAACAAAGGGAAAGAATAAAAGACTCGAATGTGCAGGACAAGATCAAAAAAAAAGATTGATCTTTCAACCTGCAAGAAGGGTATGTCGACAGATGTGGAGTAGGTGGTGATGCAAACCCATGCCCCAAGGTCGAGTGAATCTAAGTTTAAGATGAAAATTACCCATAACCTAAGATTGTTCTGCTTCTAGGGCATGGTCTGTGATTTGGTGGCATATAACTGAAGTATATAATGTTGGACAGTGGTTAGGTCTAAATCAAAAGGAGTGGCTGTCCATTTAACATTCAGCTCAAAATGATCATTCATTATTCTACACTTGAGTTTCATGTCCTCAAAATAGAAAATATCATAAGGGTCCTAGTAAAAAGTTGGTGGTTCAAGGCATACAGGAACCCTTAGATCCATAATTCTATCTACCCTGGAGTTGGCTTCCCATAATTTCACTTCCAAATTTCTATCCTCCAAAATCAAAGTTTCCGATACCTCCAGATTGTTACACCCCCATCTAAATTATCCAAGTCTAAAAATTGTGGCTGAATCAGAATTGACTTAGGTACAGTGATTTCAAAAATAGAATTTTCCATTTTCTCTTTAGGATTTGTCTCACTAAGTGTTACGATCATGGGCGTCAGAAGTAGTTTAAGACATCTGGGAAGTGTCTCAGACGTCTGGTAATAAATTTTTTTTGGCGTACGGGTTCGCATCTGCCCGCCTGCGCACGCAGACTGAACCCGCAGCCTTCGTTTTCTCTCCCTACAGGCGTCGCTTTCCTTCTCTCTCTTCCCGCGGCTGCCCTATAAGAACGCTCCTCCTCTCCCTCACCCCTACTCCACCGTCTCCTCTTCTCCTTCTCCCTGTGAGCGAGCGAGGCAGCAGCGGCTGCAACGGGCGTATGGGAGGGAGTGTTGCGAGAGGAAGAAGAAGCTCGACCGCGGAGGTGCAAGCTTGCCGGGGCAGCTAGAGCCGGTCGGCGGGGGGGACAGCAGGCGTGGGGTGTCGTAGAGGAGCTGCTGCAGCTCGAGCAGCATGCGGACGCGGTGCCTCCGACACGGGCTGGTTCTAGCTGCTGTCCCCCCCGACAGCAGCTAACCCCCCCGTCACGGGCTGGTTCTAGCCCGCGACGCACGCTCGCGGGCTGTGTGTCGCGGGCGGAGGACGAACCGGGTGCTGATTCTGGGAAAATTTCCTAGAATCAGACGTCTGGACTTACGTCCAAACGACGCGTAGGATGTCTGGAGGATGATCCAGATGTCTGACAGGTATAATATTTTTTCCTCCTTCCATTAACGCGTCTATGGCCATGCAGCCGTCCGTCGCATTCTCTGAGCCTTTTCGTGATGAGAGCGATTGCGTGTGTGCGTAGGTGTTGTTCGGGAGGGCACGAGGGCTCGCCATCCCACGCGGATCAAACGTCTGGCCATAGTACCAGACGACGGAGAGGACCTCCAGACGTCCGAGGTGACAATCGGACGTCTGGAAACTGACTTCTGACGATCCAGTAAGCTTCTGGATGTCTGAAGGACTGCACAGATTGAGGTACAACATGACCAACCTTTTAAGACATCTGGAAGAGGTTCCAGACGTCTGATTTTGGACAGATTCGTCATTTTTGACCCGTTTAGGGCCCATTCGGAGTCTGTTTTCCGCATTTCGAGTTGTGTTCTTTCCATAATTATTTCCTCTATCCGTTTACAGTAATTGTCTATATTCTGAAAAAATCATTGTGATTGATCCTTGTGTTAGGACCCCATTTCGTTGCAGTCTTGGGGGTTGCGGAGGCGTGCAGGATTGCCGACCATGCCCCCAGTACTCCCAGTTTCACTGGTAGAGTGGCTTTTTAATTTATTTAACAAAATTTGTTACAATTATGAAACAATTAATAGAGTCTAGGGCATTGCAAGAACCCTAGGACTGAGAAATTAGATTGAATGATAGATCTTAGGGTATTGCATGAATCCTAGGATTGGAAAACTAGATTGAATGATAGATCCTAGGATACGACATGAATCCTAGGACTGGAAAACTAGTTGAATATATAAATATTGCAGTCTTCGAATAGTAGAAAGGAAATGATTACTGCCTGTAAATTGGTTAATAGCTACCTGTTATGAATGAATAAGTAGGATTGAGAACATGGGTTGTATGAACATAAAGCTGGAACGGTGAAACCTAAATTGGCTGAGTTAAAAGAGCTTGAACCCTACGAGGAATTAGGAGTAGAACTCCTGGAAAGGGAATGGAATAGAATTGGAGAAGTGAGCTGGTCCTTGAGTACGGAGTACTAAGGAAAGTGACTGTCCCCCTGTTTAGTGCAGAGTGGAGCTAGCCGCCCCAGGGACTCGGGGTTAGGTCTAGCCACTTTGTACCGACTTTTGGCCCTCGTGTACACAGTACCGAGGAGAGCTACTAGTGTAGGGAGAGTACTAACGACCCTACGGGCCCCGGGGTTCTGATGGCCCTCCTACACCAACTTGTTAGGCCCATTGGGCAAACCAGGGTAGTCAGGCGACGGTGCACGGACTGTGGAGGGGCAAGACCCCTGTTTGGTTACTGTGGAGGGGTTGGACCCCTGTTACTGAGAGGGCTCTGCCCTATACTTGTTCCGTGCTGTTCTTTGGGCGCACCCGTTAACGGAAATGATTGACTGCGTGCCAGTGCAGGATAGCTACCCGTGCGTTTATCGCGCGTGCTGTAGTCACTGTTACGTCTGTCAGCGACCTTGGGGTGGTTGACTGAGGGTAGGACCACCACAGGGGACTCTCCCGGCCAGGAGAGCACCACGTGTTACTTCTACCTTTTTGAAAAGACTGCAATCAAGATCGTTCCCACGAGGAACATTCAAGATCAAGAGAAGGATTTAAGAAATAAATCAATAGTGAAAGTAGAAAGACATAAATAAAGAAAGTAAGAATATAACTGTTACTGTCCACTCTACTGCTTCTTCTAGCTTTTAGTTGCCACTCTACTCAGCGTTTCGCTAATGTGTCACCCTTGTTACCTTTTCAGGACCAGGTGTTGAGCAGCCAGAGTCAGCGGCTGCAAAGGGCGTTGGGCCTAGTAGGGTCTAGTAGGGTTACCTGTAGTACTTTCTGTACCTTCTTTCCACTATAGTGAGTAGTTTTCTGTTGCTCCTTATACTCTCTTTAATGTAAACTTCATGTTCATATTTATGTTTATTTCTCTACTGTTGTGGTGGCGAATACTGTAGTGTTTCTTTCCTTTACTGCTGTATTGTGTTACTGCTAGTTATATACAAGGTGAATGTGGTTTATTTTACTGCTCTTTTGGCTACTTTCTCGTTGGACGACTGGGTCTTGGGATTAGTCGAGTCGGTCCGATTCTCGTGTCTCGTAGGGATTCGGGAATCGGGTTGTTACAAGATGGTATCGAGCAAGGTCGTCCCGAGAAGTGAATCAACTGACTGGAAAATAACCAATTCACGTGTCTGTAACTAGAGTAGCCACCACAATGTTTCTTTTGACATTAGCCCTTAGACTTCTCCGTTTGATGTCGTTCCGTATTGACTTATTTCCTTTCTGTTTCGCGTGTCCTTACAGGAGATGCCCCGACGAGGGACCAGCGAGGCAGGCCGCAGACGCGGCCGAGGATGAGGTCGGCGAGGTGGGCGTGTTGCTACCGACGTCTCAGTGGACCAGCCACTGCTCCTAGCCATTCAGGCCCAGGACCTCGCCCAGCTGATACGGGATATAGTGCGAGAGGAGCTCCACCCACCGCCCTGAGCGCCTCCCCCTAGGGCTGCAGAGGGGGAGTCCTCTATGGGACCACGCGACAGACGCGGCGCTGGACGCGGGGGAGGGGATGGGCCGCCACCACCCCCACCTTCCTCCGACACTTCTGTGCACGAGGCACCTTTACCTGGAGGTGCACCAGCATCTCCACTGCAATGCCACTTCGAGCTTTTCGGGCAGTTTTGGAAGCTGAAGCCCCCCTCCTTCAAGGGGGATGAGGACCCAACTAAGGCGGAGGAATGGCTCGAGTAGATCGAGAAGGTTTTTAACACCCTTCGCCCCCTGACAGAGTGCCGCGTGGCCTTTGCCAAGTACCAGTTGGAGAGTGCGGCACACAGGTGGTGGAGGGCGGTTAGGGGACAGGAGAGGGACGAGCCGACCTGGGACCGGTTTATCACCCTCTTCTGCGAGCATTACTTTCCCCAGATGTGGCAGGACCAGAGGAGGCGAGAGTTCCACACTCTACGCCAGGGGACGATGACCATGAGCGCGTACCGCACGCGTTTTCTGGAGCTGTCCCGCTTTGCAGCGATAGCATTAGCCACTGAGGAGGAGTGCCTTTGGGGGTTCACCGAGGGGCTCCGACCTGTGATCCTAGGTATGTCAAACCCCTGAAGCTGCCTACGTTCTCGAGGGTAGTGGAGGCAGCTATGACCTACGATGAGACCAACCTGTCCGCGCGAGATACTGACAGCGGGCGGAAGAGGCCATACCAGTCATACTTTTCATAGGGCCAGCGAGAGAGGAGACACGTGGCATCCGCTGGAGAGCAACCACATTTCGCCGGGCCATCAGTGGCCTTTGGGGGACCTCGTCAAGGGCCAGTTGCCAGCACCGGACCCCCGCCCAGCCGACAGCAGGGACCCGCTGAGGGCGGGAGTTGGATTCCCCTCTGTTACCAGTGTGGCCAGCCGGGCCACATCAGGAGGGACTGCCCGTCTAGGGCAGGAGGTCAGCAGACGCTTCCCGCACTGAGCACTGGAGGGCGAGCAAGAGGTTGCGGGTTCCAAGTGCGAGGGGGAGGACAGCAGTCATGAGGAGGGTATCGGCCAGCAGCTACCCGTCCGACGCAGAGTGTGGCTGCTTCGTCCACACCTAGGGCTGAGGGGCGTATCAACGCCCTGACACACAGGGATGCCAGATCTTCGGGATCAGTGGTGGCAGGTATGGTTTCAGTTTCCGGCAGACTCGTTTACATGCTTTTCGATTCCGGTGCTACGCACTCGTTTGTCTCAGCCAGTTTCACAGTTAGTTTGGGCCAGGATTATATGCTGTTAGAGGATCTGTTCGTGATCAGAGGTCTGAGTGGTCTGCTGTTTGTAGCTGAGGAGGTATACACGGATTGCGAGGTCAGTATTGGGGGGCATAGCCTTCCCGCTGACCTGATTATGATACAGATGGAGGACTTTGGCGTAATTCTGGGGATGGACTGGTTGCCCGCTTACCACGCTTTGGTGGACTATTTTGAGAGAAAGATTATCTTCTCCATACCGGAGTTGCCTTCTTTTGAGTTCCACAGTCAGCCAGTGGACGGAGGCTTCAGGTGCATTTCTGCACTTCGGGCGGCCAGACTTTTGAGCCAGGGGTGTGAGGGCATCCTAGCATGTGTGGTGGCAGAACCCAGCCCGGTGGCAGACTTCCAGAGTATCCCGGTGGTCAGAGAGTACCCCGACGTGTTCCCAGACGAGTTGCCAGGACTACTGCTCGAGCGTGAGATCGAGTTTGAGATCTCACTAGTACCAGGGACTAGCCCCATCTCCACCGCACCATACAGGATGGCACCACTTGAGCTGCGAGAGCTCAAGTCTCAGTTGCAGGATCTTTTGGAGAAGGGTTTTGTGAGGCCCAATGCGTCTCCCTGGGGAGCCCTGGTACTGTTTGTGAAGAAGGATGGTACCCTACACCTTTGTGTGGACTACCGACAGCTGAATAGGGTCACCATCAAGAACAGATATCCGCTGCCGAGGATCGACAACTTGTTTGACCAGTTGCGAGGTGCCACGGTATTCTCCAAGATCGACTTGAGGTCTGGATACCACTAGTTGAGGATCAGGGAGGCTGACGTGTCCAAGACAGCTTTTCGCACCCGGTACGAACACTACGAGTTTTTGGTCATGCTGTTTAGGTTGACCAATGCCCTCACTGGCTTCATGGACCTGATGAACCGGGTGTTTAGACCGTACTTGGACCAATTTGTGGTGGTATTCATTGATGATGTACTCATCTACTCTCGAGATCAGACGCAGCACGGACAGCACTTGCGGATGGTTTTGGATACACTGAGACAAGTAGGCTATACGCCAAATACAGCAAGTGCGAGTTCTGGTTAAGGGAGGTGACCTTCTTGGGTCATGTGATCTCTGGGGATGGCTTAGCGGTGGACCCAGCCAAGGTCGAGGCAGTGCTCAGGTGGGAGAGACCGCGTACGGTTACTGAGATTCGCAGTTTCCTGGGACTGGCAGGCTACTATAGGTGGTTTATTAGGGGCACTGTGGGGCAGTGACTGTGACACGACAGATGAGGCCAGAGCTGATAGATCGCATCATCACAGGACAGATGGCTGACCCATACTTGCAGTCTTTGCGTGATAGAGTACTGTCAGGAGACCCGAGGGACTTCTCCTTCACAGACCAGGTGCTGCGCCTGAGGGGACGTCTGTGCGTTCCCAGAGACGAGGAGCTGTTGAGAGAGCTCCTGACTGAGGCACACTGTTCCAGATTCACCATACATCCTGGAAGCACGAAGATGTACCATGACTTGAGATGCGAGTTTTGGTGGAGGGGGATGAAGAGGGATGTGGGTGAATTCATGCAGTAGTGTTTAGTGTGCCAGCAGGTGAAAGCCGAGCATCAGAGGCCTGCAGGGCCGCTACAGCCGCTTCCAGTTCCAGAGTGGAAGTGGGAGAGCATCACCATGGACTTGGTGGTGGGCTTACCTGTTACCCAGCGAGGAGACGACGCAGTCTAGGTAATCATGGATAGATTGACGAAGACGGCACGATTCTTGCCTATCCGAGTCACTTGGGGACCAGCACAGTTGGCAAAGAGGTATATCCACGACGTGGTACGTCTACACGGAGTTCCATGGGAGATCGTATCCGACCGGGATACTTGCTTTACGTCCCAGTTTTGGGCTGAGTTTCAGCAGGCCTTGGGGACGCGGTTGAGATTCAATACAGCTTACCACCCCCAGAAAGACGGACAGTCTGAGCGCACGATACAGACACTTGAGGACCTTTTGCGTGCCTGTGTACTGGACTGGAGGGGCTCTTGGGAGGAGCACTTTCCCCTGGCGGAGTTTGCATACAACAACAGTTATCACTCGAGCATCGGCATGGCTCCGTATGAGGCTCTGTACGGACGGATATGTACGGCACCCTTGAGTTGGGTTGAGGTGGGGACCAAGTGGGAGGTTGGCCCCAGGCTGATCCGACAGAGTCAGGAGGTAGTCGAGCAGATTCACAGGCGACTCCGCACTGTCAAGAGCAGGCAGAAGGGCTACGCAGATTGGAGACGCAGAGAGGTACAATTTGAGGTTGGGGACCACGTCTTCCTTCGTGTTTCGCCCATGAAGGGCCTGCAGCGGTTTAGGGTGAGAGGGAAGCTCACGTCGAGGTTCGTGGGGCCCTTTGAGGTCCTGGAGCGGGTTGGACCCGTTGCTTACAGACTTGCCCTCCCTCCTCAGCTTTCTGGTGTGCACGACATGTTCCACGTGTCCAACCTCAGGAAGTACGTCACCGATCCCAGTCACGTCCTGAGTCACGAGAGCGTCGAGGTGAGCGAGGACCTGACCTACCCCAAGCAGCCAGTGCAGATTCTTGACAGAGCAGTCCGTAGTCTGAGGCGAAAGCAAGTACCCCTGGTGAAGGTTTTGTGAAGGAGCCAGCGGTACGAGGAGGCGACCTGGGAACCTGAGGCGACAATGCGGGAGCGGTACCCGGAGCTTTTCACAGGTACGTCTTTTCGAACAGGCTTCGGTCCTCTTTGAGTTTGTTATCTATATATTTTGTTCTTTTCCACACCCTAGTCAGCGCAAGTTTCGGGGATGAAATTTCCTTTGAGTTTGTTATATTATTACGATCATGGGCGTCAGAAGCAGTTTAAGACGTCTCCCAGATGTCTGGAACCCTTCCCAGATGTCTGGTAATAAATTTTTTTTGGCATACGGGTTCGCGTCTGCACGCCTGCGTGTGCAGACTGAACCTACAGCCTTCGTTTTCTCTCCCTGCAGGCACCGCTTTCCTTCTCTCTCTTCCCACGGCTACCTTATAAGAGCGCTCCCCCTCTCCCTCACCCCCACTCCACCGTCTCCTCTTCTCCTTCTCCCTGCGAGCGAGCGAGCGAGTGAGGGCGCAACAGCGATTGCAGCGGGCGTGTGGGCGGGAGTGTTGCGAGAGGAAGAAGAAGCTCGACCGCGGAGGTGCGAGCTTGCCAGGGTAGCTAGAGCCGGCCAGCGGGGGGGACAGCGGGCGTGGGGTGTCGCGGAGGAGCTGCTGCAGCTCGGGCAGCAGGCGGACGCGGGGTGGCGCGGCTGTGCATCGTGGGTGGAGGACAAACCGGGTGCTGATTCTGGGAAAATTTCCCAGAATCGGACGTCTGGACTTACGTTCAGACGACGCATAGGACGTCTGGAGGAAGATCTAGACGTATGACAGGTACAATATTTTTTCCTCCTTTCTTTAACGCGTGTATGGCCATGCAGCCGTTCGTCGCGTTCTCTGAGCCTTTTCGTGATGAGAGCGGTTGCGTGTGTGCGCAGGTGTTGTCCGGGAGAGCGCAAGGGCTCGCCATCCCACGTGGATCAGACATCTCGCCACAGTACCAGACAACGGAGAGGACCTCCAGATGTCTTGGGTGACAATCGGACGTCTGGAAACTGACTTCAGACGATCCAGCGAGCTTCTGGACGTCTGAAGGACTGCGTAGATTGAGGTACGACATGAACAACCTTTTAAGACATCTGGAAGAGGTTCCAGACATTTGATTTTGGACAGATTCGTCGTTTTTGACCCGTTTAGGGCCCGTTCAGAGTCTGTTTTCCGCGTTTCGAGTTGCGTTCTTTCCAGAATTATTTCCTCTATCCGTTTACAGTAATTGTATACTATTCTAAGAAACTCCTTCTGATTGATCCTTGTGTTAGGACCCCATTCCATTGCAGTCTTGGCGGTTGCGGAGGCGTGCAGGATTGCCGACCATGCCTCCAGTACTCCCAGTTTCGCTGGTAGAGTGGCTTTTTAATTTATTTAACAAAATTTGTTACAATTATAAAACAATTAATAGTCTAGGGCATTGCAAGAACCCTAGGACTGAGAAATTAGATTGAATGATAGATCTTAGGGTATTGCATGAATCCTAGGATTGGAAAACTAGATTGAATGGTAGATCCTAGGGTACGGCATGAATCCTAGGACTGGAAAACTAGTTGAATATATAAATATTGTAGTCTTGGAATAGTAGAAAGGAAATGATAACTGCCTGTAAATTGGTTAACAGCTGCCTGTTATGGATGAATAAGTAGGATTGAGAACATGGGTTGTATGAACGTAAAGCTGGAACGGTGAAACCTAAATTGGTTGAGTTAAAAGAGCTTGAACCATACGGGGAATTACAAGTAGAACTCCTAGAAAGGGAATGGAATAGAATTGGGGAAGTGAGCTGGTCCTTGAGTACGGAGTACTAAGGAAAGTGACTGTCCCCCTGTTTAGTGCAGAGTGGAGCTAGCCGCCCCAGGGACCCGGGGTTAGGTCTGGCCACTTTGTACCGACTTTTGGCCCTCGTGTACATAGTACCGAGGAGAGCTACTAGTGTAGGGAGAGTACTAGCTACCCCACGGGCCCCGGGGTTCTGCTGGCCCTCCTACACCGACTTGTTAGGCCCACTGGGCAAACCAGGGTAGTCAAGCGAGGGTGCATGGACTGTGGAGGGGCAAGACCCCTGTTTGGTTACTGTGGAGGGGTTGGACCCCTGTTACTGAGAGGGCTCTGCCCTATACTAGTTCCGTGCTCTACTTTGGTCTCACCCGTTAATGGAAACGACTGACCGCGTGCCAGTGCGGGGTAGCTACACGAGCGTTTATCGCGCGTGCCGTAATCACCGTTACGTCTGTCTATGACCTTGGGGTGGTTGACTGCGGATAGGACCACCATGGGGGACTCTCCCGGCCAGGAGAGCACCACGTGTTACTTCTACTTTTCGGAAAAGACTGCAATCAAGATCATTCCCACGAGGAACATTCAAGATCAAGAGAAGGATTTGAGAAATAAATCAATAGTGAAAATAGAAAGACATAAATAAAGAAAGTAAGAATATAACATCTACTGTCCACTCTACTGCTTCTAGCTTTTAGTTGCCACTCTACTCAGCGTTTCACTGACGTGTCACCCTTGTTACCTTTTTAGGACCAGGTGTTGAGCAGCCAGAGTCAGCGGCTGCAGAGGGCGCTGGGCCTAGTAGGCTCCAGTAGGGTTACCGTAGTACTTTCTGTACCTTCTTTCCTCTGTAGTGAGTATTTTTTTGTTGCTCCTTGTACTCTCTTTAATGTAAACTTCATGTTCATATTTATGTTTATTTCTCTACTATTGTGGTAGTGTATACTGTAGTGTTTCTTTCCTTTACTGCTGTATTTTGTTACTGCTAGTTATATACATGGTGAATGTGGTTTATTTTACTGCTCTTTTGGTTACTTTCTCGTTGGACAACTGGGTCTTAGGATTAGTCGAGTCGGTCCGATTCTCCTGTCTCGTAGGGATTCGGGAATTGGGTCGTTACACTAAGCTTTTCCTCAAAATTAGTTAATTCTAGTGAGACTTCTTCATTTATAGATCTTTCACCCTTAGCATCAAAGAAATCGTGATCCCTTTTAATATATGTCTCAAAATCATAAATTATTCCTGATCCATAGAGACATATTTTTCCTCACACCCTGACTCGAGATCTTGGGTAAAGAAATCAATTCATCCTTATTTGGTTGCTCTAAATCAACCTATTGGATTTTGACATTGGCTCTCCTAAAAGGGGTTCATCCTAAGATTAGACTACAGCACCTACAAATTTTATCCTCAATCTTGACAATTTTCCAAGTAATAACTCACTCGAGTCCTTATCCTCAACATCTTGGTGCCAATCCAATAAAGAAATATTCAGATCGTTACTCATTTTGATCAAAGGATCCAATTCTTCAGTGCAGGGTGCTGGTTGAGCTTCTAAAGATTGAATGGTATTCCTCAAGTTAGCAAGCACCCTATCTTGGACCTGGTCTACCTAACCCAACTAGTTCGGTTCAGGGTTGGGTGGGTTTGGCTTTAGTCTGTGAGGGTCAATGAATTGAGGTTCTTGGGGTCCTCCTTGATAGTAGGTCATTTCAGGCTATTCATTAAAGGCAGGTGACCTATAAGAAGTGTAATCCTAGGGAGGATAGGTGTTATAATCATCATATCCTTTTTTATTGTAGATTGGATTATGTTGTCATATGGAGGCAGGGATCTATAATCATTATAGCTCTGAGAAGGATAATAATCAAAGTTTTGGTGTCCAGGGTTAGGCCCTGAACAAAGAGGTCTGAAATCATATCCCCAATCAAAGTTATCCTGACTAGTGGATGGTTAGTCATAGGTCGAGTCAAGATAGTAATCATCTTGAGGATAAGTGGTGGTAGGAGGGTAGGATTTGAGATGTGAGTAGGATGTGGAAGGATAAATGATGATGCGAGAGGGAAAACAAAGAAAAGAAAGGTGCCCTGCAGTACAAACAATCAAACTTGTCCTTAATCAGGTAGCCTAAAGACTTACAAACTCCCAGAACCCATCTTAAGATTATAAACGATTTAGTCTACTTTTATCTTGTCAAGCCAACCAGTTGGAGGGAGGGATTGGGGAGAAGGTTCTTCCCTTGGCTTGCACCTCTGATTCCTTTCATACCCCCCAACTGCGATTGTTTAATACTACTACCCTAGCTAGACATCAGATGAATCGATAGAAGCAGATTAATCGAAAATAATCTCGATTTGAGCCCTAAAGAGCAAGCCAATCCTTAAGGCCAATGTCTACTCAATTTTAGTTAACTTAGGTTTGAATGTGCTCTGGAATGTGATGGGCAATTTTTAATGGGTTGTGCCCTTAATGATCCATTGATTCATGTGTGCATGCACAACTAGGGTTTTCAAACAAGCTTATTTGATGATTTATCTTTTAGGGTTCAACCTTGTTAAGTAGCATTTATGATTCACTAGTTAGGTTTGTCCAATCAGGTTCAATGGAACACTCCATGTTTTGAAAGAACAGATGTATGTATATTCCTTTAAAATCGAAAAAATACTATGGAGTGCCTGGTTCAATCCTAACAATTGAATCCTAAGAGGTAGCTACTAGATGAATCAATTTTAAATTGAGTGGTGCAGCCCAAATAGATCAATCAATTGGCCTATTGCACCACTAGATTAAGGCACACAAATGTTTAACCTAGTTAGCTTTATACTCACTTATATGTATTGAGTTAGGGTGTACCAGATCCATGGATCAGATTCGAGTTAAGTGGTAGAATCAGGAAGAGTGTGCCTTGGTGTGTGGGTGTTTATAGTGTGTAAATTTTAATTATATCCGACAATTAGATCAGAAATATTATTTTTTGTATTGTAAATTTATATATGTGGGTAGGTAAAGTGGGTGGAGGTGACAAACAACCAGCTCTAACCTAGGGTTTACAAAAGTGCCTAGGTCAATTTGGGTTTGAGTTATTTTAATAGTGAAATGAATCTAGTGGGTAGGAAAATGGGGGTACACTTACATAACTTTTATCAGCACTTTGCTCCAATCTAACTGCTCTGGCCCACCTTGGAAGAGTACCTGCAATCACAGCAAGAAAGGAGAAAAGTGAGATAAAAGTTAAGTATGATGGAAAACATGGGAAAAAATCAAAGACCGTCACCTCCCCAGCAATGGTGCTAAAATGATGAGTTGGAAAATTGTGAATAAAATAGTGATTAGGGTTTCAGAAAACCTGTCATCGTAGTTGTAAAAAATCCGACTATCAGATAATATTTATAATCGATCTTAGGTGTGTCTCAGGTTGAACACGGGAAAGCGAACGCTTGATTTTAAAAAATCGCATTTGTTTTTGGTGTTTTTCTCTTTTGTAATTTTTTTGGTATTTTTATAAGGCAGAAAAGCAGGCAAAATAATCTCTATCCAATCTACTCTACTAACAAAAAGAGACAGAGTGAGAGTGAGATAGAGAGTAAGAGAGAGAAACAATTTTCAATATATGTATCGCAAATGTTTATTATAGAAACTAGTGCAGAAAAAAAAAATCTATCCTAGAAAAGAAGTAAAAGAGAAAGAGGTGAGAGAAATCCCACTCGACGATTGCTTGGAGGATGACTCATTTTGCCAGTACCTAGACAAAGAAGGTGAGAAGCTGGAGGAAGGAGGATGAAGTCGGAGGAAGAGGGATGGGACAGGACGGTGTCGCAGCGAGGATCCGCTTTTGGAACGAAGGTGAGAGGATGGTCGCAGGCGCTCCACGAAGGGGATGAGGAGATGGACTTACAAAATTTATTTTTATTCTAAAGGAGCATACCTAGCTTAGGACAAGCTCTTGATAGGTTTCTAAAGATTTGGAGGAGGTGAGAAGTAAGGAAAGGATGAAGGAGGGGTGTCATGGGGTTTATATTGTGGAGGAAGAGGGCAAAATCCAACGAAATCATGCAAGGAGCACCCCAAATCGCGCAACACAACTAATCGCACCCACTATGCTTATGCTAGTATGCCTGTCGCAGTAGTTGTCATCGCGAAGATGTGGCAAGGATGGCTCTCGTCCATCCGATCTCCATCAAACGGTCAAGATCGCGCGTCATCCATGCTTCAGATTGGTTCTAGGGTGCATGCAAACACACATCGTTGCACTTGAGGACATCTACTACATCGCGTGGTGTGCTTACAACCTTGCGATCAAGATCGTGTGGCCAGGATCCCACATCTCTCGTACATTGAAGCTTTGAAGCACATATGCACACTGATGTGTCTCAATCTCCTCCATCCCCACACGATCTAACGCTCCAATTCCAAATTGGCAAGCATTTAGGGAGCTCTACTACTGGGATTCGAACTAGCAGAGCCTCTGTGAGAGTGCCTTCTCCCATCATTGCATGAAGGGTGCTTTTGTGTCCAAGAGACGATCATCCAATGGTAGTGGCACGTTGGTTTGTGGCCAGTGGATCTTGATCTAATGGCCCATGCTTGATGGTGCAGGCGAGGAAGACGTGGCATGCCCAAAGCCATTGGATCAAGATCCAACAGCCTACAACACACATTGGGAGTGCTATAGGAAAAGGGGTGGTGGTCTTGGTCAGCCATGGGCAGTTTGGATGGTTCCACGTGGTGCCATTTGGACCATCCATTTTCTTCTTTTCGTAGGCAATGCCACGGATGTCAGATTGGGTCGATTTTTGCACCATTGGGTTGTGATTGTTGACTCGAACCCATCCATGTGGTTGAATTTGTTGTTTGACGCTCTGAATTGTGTCACCTTGCCACTTAGACATTGATCTTTCTCGAATTGCATATGGTTGGATCTTCAATCTGAGGCCCTGGAATGTGTTGCCTTCTCCCCTAGCCACGAAAAGAGGTGAATTAATCTATAATTTACATAATCTATTCTAAATGTGATATGATGCATGTTATTCAATATTTATAATGTTGAATGCTTCTACCAGCCTAGGAGCGTGCATAAATACACATTTTATGCGAAATAGATGTGTCTACAACAGTGTGCACCTAATTAATTGTAGGTGCACCTAACCAGGTTATAAGTGAGCCTGATTAGGTCTAGGTGAGTCTAATCAGGGCTTAGTAAACCTAATTATATCTAGGTTACCCTAATTGATTCTAGGAGAACCCAATTAAATCTAAGCTAGCCCAATTGGAAACCAAATACATAATTGGGATAAGGCAGGTGAAATTAGGATATAGGAAGGCTAATTAGGATACTGGGTAGTAGGGATAAGGTCATGTATAGCAGGATAACACTATGGATAGTGTTATCTAGGTTTTGGGATTATGGGATTGGGTCAACTAAAGTAGGTGTGGTTCTGGGTTTTGGGTCAAGCTATCCTAGGTTTTGGAGATTGGGGAGGGTTATCCATCTCTCTTTTCTTCATTGCATGCAAGTTCTCTCTCTTTCTATGGTCTTCTACCCTTTTTCTCATTTTATTTCATTCCAGGATCATCTTCTAGTCTTCATATTGCCTGCAAACAAGTAAAACATCAAATAGCAGGATAATTGTATATTATTCTGTGAACAACTATATAAAATGAGGCAATGCATGATATGCTACTTATGAATGCAATATTCACAGAATAGCTAGGTTTCTAACATTATTTAGGTTAATTAAGACCTATGATTGAAACATAATCACACACCATTGGATCATCAACTGGAATACTACTTGTCTTAGCACTTGCAAAAAAATTCCTTTCGCGTATTTTATGGGCAAACTTATCCTGTAAGCCAGGAAATACCATTTCAAAATAAAAGAAATATACAAGACAACCAACATGTGATGAGGCTTCATCAAGAGAGAAAAAAGATCATGTCCGGTCTTGGTAATGAAGTATTGGTCAAATGTATCATCACAAGAACTAGAGGAACAATGACATACGCGTTTGGGTGCCATTTAACTTATTAGAAAAATTAGTTTGATTGATCAAAATGAAGATAATGATGGATATAAAAGGACTAATAATTGATCAGAAAGAGTGGTGGATAGGTACTAGATTTTGGGACTTTTGATCAATTAAGGATCTGATTGATTGATCAACAATGCATTTGGGTGAAAAAAAGCAATACAAATCAAGAGTTAGAAATCCACAATAAGCTCACATAACCATCATGAAACATTCACAAGGAATGCCAAAAGCAAAGAAAACTAAGTAACTAAGTGCTATAAAAGAGATTGGAACCACATAATGAAAAAAGAATACTTGAGGGAAAAATGGATGATTTATACCAAGATCGATCCTCAGTACATAGATCAAGAAGGACCTGAAGAGGAAGAAGAAATAGTGATGGTGATGAAAGGGAGGTTGCCGACATTGAGAAAGAGTGTTGGTGAGAGGTGGCCATGTGTATGGTGATGATGGCAGTGTGGATAGTGGCAACGTTGATGATCGACGTTGGTGTGGAAAGAATGGCAAAGGTGGAGGTGACATTGCTCGATGGTGGTGTTGA
The DNA here is from genome assembly GCA_037157565.1 of Thalassia testudinum. Classification (NCBI taxonomy): domain Eukaryota; kingdom Viridiplantae; phylum Streptophyta; class Magnoliopsida; order Alismatales; family Hydrocharitaceae; genus Thalassia; species Thalassia testudinum. Next base: position 75,297,518 of record JAZHRO010000025.1, read on the forward strand.
TCGGCAGTGGAGAGGGTGGTCGGTGAGTATGGTGGTGTGATCTATCAAAGGTGGAAATGGTGGGGTAGGAGTTTGTGTGTTAGGGTAAGGTGTTGGTTTAGGTAAAAAAAAGAGATGGCAAAAAATGATGTTTTTACATTTTTGGATGGGTTAAAGATGGTAAAAGTTAAAAGAGATAGTATTAAGATGATTGAGATGGTTTTGGGAAAAGCAATTGAAATTTAAGGGACTTGGAATCATAATTTTGAAATAGGATTTCGCATAGATTTGGTCAATGAAAAATAGGTTTTGCTCAACCAAAAACCTTGATGATCGATGAGAATGGTATTTTGACTGGTTAGGAAATTTCCCGCCCAACCAATTTGATTGATCAAAAATAGTTATTGGTCAATCAATCAACTTAAAAATTGGAGGGAATTTTCTCTCCAAGAAATTGCTCAATCAATTTATATCTATTGATCTATCAACAAAGGGATTGATTAATCAACATAAATAATTTGATCGACCAATATTGTTAAAAGCATAGATTTTCAAGATTTTTCAAAGTTCTGCTAATCATGATAAACCTAATTCACAGCAGCTTGAAACAAACCTATCTTTGGGGAAAGGTTTTGTGAAGATGTTAGCTAACTATTTTTCTATTTGTATGAATTCTAAGTTAATATCATTTTTAAGCACACAATATCTTAAAAAGTGGTGTCTAACATCTATTTGTTTTTTTCTAGAGTAATACACAGGGTTTTTAGAGAGATTTATTGTACTAGTGTTTTCACATAAGATCTTACTATTTTTGTAGGTAAGGCCAAAATCTTCTAATGTTTGTTTCATCCATAAAAGTTGTTAACATGCTAATGATGCAGCAATACATTCAACTTCAATGGTTGATAGTGAAACACAATTTTGTTTTCTAGAGAACCAAGACACTAGGGAGCTTCAAAGGAAATACCATGTTTTGCTGGTACTCTTACGATTTGTTTGGATATCCGCATAATCAGCATCACAATATGAGTATAACTCAAGTGTAGATGACTTCAGATAAAAATGTCCTAGATTAATACTATGTACATAATATTTAAATATCTTTGTTACTGCATTAATGTGTGACTCTTTAGGATCAAATTGTGCAATAGACAATTGCATAATAGAATATCTAGTTTACTCGTAGTTAAGTATAATAATGACCTTATCATACTTCTATATAACTTTTAATCTATAGACTTACCTGACTCATCATTTTTGAGTTGTGTTATGGTGGCCACAGGTGTCTCTTTTCCAATGAGAATTTTTTCAATATCTCTATTGTGTATTTGGTTTGGGATATAAATATCCCATTTTCTAGTTGGTCAATTTGTAGACCTAGGAAAAATTTCAGGTCACCCATCATGCTCATCTCAAACTATTCCTGCATGACCTTAGTGAACTCTTGGCACAATAGATCATTAGTAGCACCAAATACTACATCATCAACATATATTTGGATTAAGAGTAAGTCATTATCCTTTCGTTTTGTAAATATTAATTTTTCCAATTTTAAAATCGTTGTCAATTAGGTAGTTTTTTAGCCATTCATGCCAGGCCCTAGGAGCTTGTTTGAGCCCGTACAAGGATTTAGGTAATTTATATACATAGTTAGGATGGTCACTCTTCTCGAAACCTAGAGGTTGTTTATTGTAGACTTCTTCCTTTATAAATTCATTCAATAGTGCACTTTTGGCATCCATTTGGAATAATTTAAATCCCATATGAGTGGCAAAAGCTAGCATCATTTGTATGTATTCTAAGTGAGCTACGAGTGCATATGTCTCATCAAAATCTTTTCCTTCTTCTTGGTTGTAACCTTTGGCCACAAGTCTAGCATTGTTTCTCGCTAATTGTCTTGATTCATTGAGTTTATTCCTAAATACCCATTTTGTTCCAATTATATATTATGATTCTGGTCTTGGCACTAATTCCCAAACATTATTTCTTTCAAATTTGTTCAACTCCTCTTGCATTGCTATCATCCAGTAGTCATCTTTATAGGCATCCTCTACAGACTATGGTTCTAGTTGTGAAACAAATGTAGTGAATGCTGGGGTATTATGCTACATGGGTCTTCTAGGTGTTCATCATCTTGATTTGTAAAAGATCATGCTTTTGGTAAGGTCTCACAAAATGATACATGCAGTGTTTCTTCACCAACAGAGGTTGTCTTATTAAAGACCCTATAAGCATTACTTCTTGAAGAATAACTTAAAAAGATCCCTTCAGTTCTTCGAGTGTCAAATGTGTCCAAGTTTTCTTAGTATTAATAATAAAACACCTTCATCCAAAGATTTTGAAGTATGAAATTCTAGGTGATCTTTCAAAATATAACTTAAGAGGTGTTTTGTTAAGGATAAGCCTAACTAAAGATCAGTTTGGATGTAGCAAGCTATGTTTACTACCTCAACCCAGAAATATCGAGGTAGCTTTGACTCACACAACATTATGTAGTCACACCCCTGTAGAGACCAATTCTCTCTCTCAACTACACCATTTTGATGTTTTGCTCTTGGAAAGGTGAATTCCTGTTTAATCCCCCATTGATTACAAAGATAAAAAAAATGTTGATTTTCAAATTCTCCTACATGATCACTTGTTATTTTTGTAATCACATATACTTTCTCAGTTTGTAATCATTTCACAAGTTTATTGAACTCCGCAAATGTTAAACCCTTTGTCTTGATAAATAGCACCCAGGTAAACATAGAGAAGTCATCAATAATGACAAGTCAATAGCGACATCCACTGAGACTTTCAAACTTGGTGGGTTCGAATAAATCTAAGTAGAGTAACTCTATGGGTCGAGAAGTATTGACCATCTTCTTTGCTTTAAAGGAGGTTTTTGTCAATTATCCAAGTTTACAAGATTCACAAATATGATTCTTTCTAACTTAATTTTTGGCAGACGTTTGACTAGATCATACTTCACAAGTTTGCTTATGTTTCTCATGTGAACATGTCCCAATTTTTTATGCCATCATCAGATTCGACTAAACAATTATAGGTGTCACATTTGTTAAAGTCAACAACATAGATGTCTTTATATCTAACACCCTTCAATAGAGTTTCTTTTGTTTGTTTGTCTTTTATTTTAAAACCTCTTGATGTAAAGTTGATTTTGTATCCTATATCACAAACTTGACTAAACTAAGAAGACTATGCTTTAAACCCTGTACTAAGTGACCATTATCAAAAGAGGTTTTGGAATTACCAATTTGGCTAATACCAACGATATGACCTTTGTGATTGTTGGCAAAGGTGACTGTTCCACCTTCCTTGTAATCAAGCTCTAAGAATAGTCCTTCACCAGTCATATGCTTTAAGCATCCGCTATCCATGATCCATCTTTTCTTTCCTTGGTCTTGTCATAGGTTCAACTTTGTGAGGTTTAGCGCCAGGGAACAATTGTCTTAGTGTACAAATAGGCTTGATGTTTCCACTGCTTTCTTGATGTATCCAATCCTTTTATGCTACCTGATCTTCATAAGGGTGACCTGCAAAACAAAGTTTCAAGGTAGCTTTTTGTAGCCATTTTCTCTTCCTAGGTCCACTTGCGTTAGTCTGATTTGCCTTATAGAGTGTTATTAGGCAAATACCTATTCTTGGTTTTTAGCAAAAAAATCTAGGTGTCTTTTTGTGATTTAGAACAAGAAGCTTCATGATCATTTTTAGGTGCATAACCTAGTCCAAATTTGGTTGTGCTTTGTGTGTATGTACCTAGTAATTATTCAAGATTGTCTTTACCTCTAGCAAACTTGGTGATAGGGCAAAAATTCGACAAAGAAAAATAGTTAGGGTTTCAAGAAAAAGAAACCCACATCAGAGTACGTGCAGAAATTTGCTTATAAAATAAATTTAACCAAGACACGGTGAGTCCTGGGTCGAACCACGGGGATGCAACGATTGATTTTCAAAATCACGGTTGATTGATCAAGATCCAATGACCTAAATCAAAGGGCACGGTGAGAAGGGGGATTGTGGGCAGTGGTAAGCAGTTGTGATGGTGCCACATGATAGTGCTATACATATTTACATTAATTATGCCTAACTAATGGTAATCTGAGGGTTGATTAGAGTAGAATGCATTTAGTTAGTTCAGTTTAGTCATATAGGTGCATTTTGTAAATATTGATAAGTTTGAGATTTTCTCTATTTTCCAAAACTTATATCTGGTACCTCGATGTCTCTTGTGTAGTATTGTAGGTATCAAGTTTGACGCAATTTGGAACCTTATAGCTAGGAGATTTACGATTGAGCTCATTTATGACGAGGTCGAGTCAATTTCTACATCTAGACCCTAACCTATTTGACCCTAGAGCTAGCCTATTTAGGAACTTAATTAACCTTAGCCTAGAAACCCCTTAGGACCAACCAAAACCTTGTCCTAAAACTTATAGTGGTTGACAACTTAGGATACCTAATCTTATCCACCTATTTAAATACCAAAAAGCCAACCTTATCCTAATTCCATAAAACCTAAGTGCAAAAACCTAGATCTTATCCTTTCCTCTCCTACTGCACAAAAGTGCATATCCCTTCCCTATTAATCCTAGCCCTCAAAACCTCATCAAAAGGCCCTAAACCACCTTATCCTTAGCCACTGCCCCTTAGGTACATCTGGACCCTTAATCATCTCTTCAAACACATCTTAGCCATCCATTGAATTCCAACAACAACAACTTATCTTTCTACCCTAACTTTAGGTCATAACCCTTGATTTGTTATAACCTAATCCTAGCCCTACACATCATTGATCCTAGGCACAATACTTGGACCAATAGGAAGCCCCTCCAATCTCTATAAAAGTGTAGGTATGTCCCCCCTCCATAATCAAATTACTCCTCCAAAAATTTTTCCTATACCTTCTTCCACCACCTCCCTTAGATTAGGAAAAAGCCTAGCAGTCCCTTAGGTCTTCCCTCTTCCACCAAGCATTCCTCTATTGGTCTCCTTCTTCTGCATCTTATCTGGCGTTGTCGAGGGATCTCTCCATTGCCGTGGCTATCCTCCTGATCTTCTTTCCAGTTTCTTTTCTATTCTAGTTGTTCTAAGTATATTAGCATCTAGTACTCTATTTGTAATAATTTTTCTAGTATAAATAAAAGTCTTCTTTTATGGTCTAATCTCTATCTCTTTCTCTCTCTCTCCATCTCTATTATTATTATCTTAGTTAGTCGAGTCCATATTTGCTTTTGCACTAGAAATAAAAATAAAAAAGGTGCGTAAGCAAATTCCTATTTTTGTCTCCTTGTGTTCGACCCAAACTTACAATCTGGTTACATTAAAATTGTTGATGAGTTTATGCACTACATCGAATGCTATTTACATATCATGTAAATCTGCTATCAGTTTTTGGCACCGTTGTCGGGGAGGCAATGGATTTCGCTTGCATATTGTCTTTCATTCTTTGCATCTGTGTCTCTAACTCATTTTTCTCTATTTTTCTTATTATGTGCAGGATTTCACAGTGACATGAAATCTTGTGGACAAATGGTAGAAATAGAGCAAAGTGCAGGTAGAGATATTGAGGTAGTCTTTGCATCTTAATTTAGGATTATTCTTGAACCCTAGGTTGCATTTGCATTACTGTTCTATTAGAAAAAAAAGAAATCTCCTTTCTCCATCTAGATTAGGTGTCTATTTTGAACCTTATGTTTGTTACTTTCTTGAGTTGCTTGCATAAAAAAATCCAAAAAAAAAATCTCCCTTTGGTGGGCATTATCCCTCTAATATCTTCAAAACCACCTTCTTAAATTCAGGCTGCTAGCAAATTCATTTTCCAAAAATCATTTCTCAAATTTTTATTTGCCCAAATTGTTCCTAGACATAAGCATTGAGGTCAATAAGATTGTATCCAAATTTTGTACTCATCTGATAAAATTCATTTTCCAAAAATCATTTCTCAAATTTTTATTTGCCCAAATTGTTCCTAGACATAGGTATTGAGGTCAATAAGATTGTATCCAAATTTTGTACTCATCTGATAAATATTTAACTTTTAAAAAATCATGGACTACACTAATATTTGTTCTGATTATACGTCCTAAGTTGTACTCTTTCAAAAATCATAGGAATTGTTATACTACTCTGATTAATCTGAAATTTGTGGTGTTAGATTTCTGTTATAATTTGTCACCAAGGAAAAATCTATAAAAAATATTTTGAGCATGTTTGACTTCACTTAAAATCCAATCACTAACAAGTGTCAAAACAGGCCTGAAGACCCCAGTGCACATTTAATTCTGAAAAAATTATAAAACATGCATTAAAAATTCTGAAAAAACTTTTTCTAAGTGCTTTAGCTAGTGGTGCATTAGGACCACTGATTTCTTTGATTGGGTCACACCACATTTGGCTTATTAGACTTAAAATTCACCATTTAGAACTATATGTTCTTAAGATTTTCACTTTAAGGTAGAGTACACCTGTATTTCCATATTTAAAGGAAATTTATCAAACAATTGTGACTTACAAAACTTCTTGTGTGCTTCAATAGAACCTTGTTTGAATTTATCTAAGTGAACCCTAAAATACATTAATATAAGCATTAAACCTAAAAAGACACCACATCAATTAAGCTTGTATTGTGAACCTTTTTTGTGTGTGCACTACACCTTTCAAATCAACTTTAAGGGTAATACCCCCCTAACACCCATCACATTTTAAAAGTACTTCAAGCGTATGCCGAAAATTGAGTAAACATACCCAGGGTAGGACTAATCTACTTGGTAACTTGAAGTTAGATTAAGCTAAGATCAACGCCTTGTTTACTTGGGCCAACTGGTGACAAGAAAGGTCGATGTGGTAACTATGTTAACCTCTACTGATGTCCCGCTATGCGATGCGTCCTAGGTGTCCCACTCTTCTAGCTAGCCAACTAATTCAATGGCTGGTGCAACCCAATTGTATTTCAAGGTGCCAAGATTAGGTCTAATTAGGGTATACACAATAAGGACTAGTTTGATTGCTTGTATTGTGAGGATGGGTGTTCTCACATCTGTCTTCCCCTCGCATCCCTCCATTTCTTCTAAACCATGAATTTTAATGCTTATCCCTCTTATCTTACCTACTCCTACCATGATTTATATTCTGACCCAACTAGACATTATTCATAGTCTACATAGGATGACTCTCATCCAAGTTGGGGGTACACCTCAGATCCTAGGTACTTAAGGTATTTATCTTATCCCCAAGACCAACACAATTCCTATCCCAATTTCACCCAACCCACACCACCCTCTTATTGGAATAGTGCCACCCACTCTAACAAGGGATATGATTCAAACTCTGGGTCTACTAATGATAGCTTTAATCCTACTTAGAATGATCTTTATTCTAGATCCTCGTCCCTTAGTGACCAATCTTATAGGATTTACAACTTAAGAAGATATCAAGACCCCTACCCTTCCCAAGATAATAACCAAGATAGATCAATTGAATTTGACGATCTTTCTTACTTGACCTATGGATTGGAAGAGATGTTAGAGAAATGGAAATAACTTGAACCTGATTCACTCGATAAAGATCTTGATTTGATGGAAGAAAATGTAAAGCTAAAATTCCTTTGGAGTGAAAATAAGTCAATTTCCATTGATCATGGTTCCACCCCAAACTCAAGTCCCAATCCTACAAATACTTCACCCACCAAAACCCATTCTCTTAATCAAACCCAAGGAAAAATCAATGATTCCCAACATTGCCTTCAATTAAATATTAATAGACGTAACCAACAATTAATTGAAATGAAAACTAAAATGCTAGAAATATTCCAGCAATTAGATGAACAAGGCCAATGAAAAATTATTTCAAATAATAATTTTTGAAGACAATGCCTTACAAGTATTGATTGGACTACACCTAATGCTCCTAAACTTGCCCAATCACCCATTGATATTCCCTTCGCCCAAGTGTTGGAAAATAATTTTGAAAATGTCATTGAAGATTCCATGGGTCTTGATTTTAAGGTGGGTGAAAGAAAATAGAATTCCCAAGTGAATAAGGGCCAATTTAAATATATTAATAATGGAATTGGGGTCAATGTCTCTGAACTCAAATCTAATTCTCTAGAGACATCTAAAGTTGAAGATGGGGAGTCAGAACCTGATTGCGAATACTTTGATTATGAATTATTTGAAAACCCCATCCCAAATTTAAAGGAGAGCCAAGCAAAAGAATCTGAGTCTGATTCAGATGACAAAATCAAAACAAGTGCTACCTTGACTTTAACCCTAGAAGTCGAGCCTAAGTTGAAGATAAAGAAGCTCTTCTGAGGAATAGGGAAAAGGAGGGTTCACATATGGAAATAATTGTTGTGAAGGGAGGAATTGACTTTTATTTTGAGAGAGATTTTATGATACATTTTTAGGCTTATTGTGGAATTCTGAATTTTGATAGAGGCCCTATTAAAATTAAATTTGTGCAACCCAAAAAGTAGTTGATTTGTAAACATTTTATGGATTCAATCTTTAAAAGGACACGTGCTGAGTGATTGTGAGAATTTTTCTTGAAGAAATAATATCAGGGAAATATGTCATCGTAGTATGAATCGTGTGGTGGAAAAAATCCCAGATAAAAAATATTTATCATTGAAAACTAGCCACGAAACATTAGAGTGTCGTATCCATAGGGAGGAATAGATCAATAAATTCACATATATGTAATATTCTCGGTCATAAGCACGAGGTCCGTATTTCCACAAAAATCTTCTATCAAAATATCATGTGAAATAGAGCGAAAAATGTGATATTGCAAGGGTCACCTAAGTAAATTCCAACTCTAGGAAATAACCCACAACGTAAATGCAAATAACCCACAATGTCATGTAGTGTAATTAGACTTCAAGACATTGGGCTTTCTCCTCCAGGGAATGTAGGTGATTGATAATATTTCATGCATTTATGTAAAAACCTAAGTCAATGTATAAGGACGTGAGTGCATGGGGAAATAGTATGGAAACTTGAGGGCAAGCATGCAATTTCAGCTTAATAAAGTACTCAAATCCATAAATCCCATAAGTGGCAATGGCATCCAATGTAATTTTTAATTGCCCCTTTACTAGAGAAATAGGGGACATGCTCCCATTGCTCACACGAGGAGAAGAGGGCACGGCCGGAGGCACGGAGCTCGATGGAGGTTGCCAGTGGCGAGCCCTATGCGTGAGCGGTGGTGGCAGGAGAGACGGTGGCCGGTGGTCACCGAATGGAGAAGAGGTTGGTCGATGGCATGGGTTGCTCCAGACAGTGGGAGGGTTGCCGGTTAGCAATGTTAATGGCATGGAGGCACTTGTGAAGGTGAGGGGTGCGTGTTGGCGTCAACGACGCGGAGATTCATGGCCAGAGTTGATGGCTGCGTGGAGGCCTCCACAGTCGGCGATGGGTTCTTCTTTGGGGAGAAGATGAACAAGGCACGAGCAGAGGTGGCACCGGTGGGTGCAGGCAGCGTGGCCTTGAGTCCGTCGGTGCGTGGGTGGCACGCGACGATGGAGGTGATAATCGCTTATGATATCACGACGGTTGTGCGTGGTGGGTTTTGCCAACATTGGAGGGGCATGGCTGTGGGCATTGTGTAGTGTCGTGGCTTGTGGTCGGAGAGGAGAGTTGGCGGTGGGGCAGAGGTCGTTCTCGATCCCATGGGCCGAAGGTGGAGTTACTGCTAGTGCATTCAGGAGGAGGGCACATAGTGGTAAAGCGGTGGATCACAGTCATGCTCAGTTGGGTAAAGGAGATGAAGGTGTAGGGGGTTCCCAAGAAGGTGGAGGTCGAGTCCCTGGCAGGGGGCTGCTGCGACAGCTTCATGGCATCAATGATGTTGGGTTCTTCTTGAATCTGCAATGGTTGAGGATGAAGAGGATGGAGGCATCGTCAGAGTCATGGTAGAGGAACTCATGATAATGGGAACATCGGAGAGAGGTTGAGGATGCAGATGGCTCATGGTGGTGGAGTCATCAATGCAAACACAGTCGATGATGAGTCGTCGCAGTTGCTGATGTCGATGCTATCACCACTGACCGCGGTGAGGGAAGTGTCGAGGACATGGGTGAGACACTTGGGTAGTTGGCATGCAGTAGTGGCGTCGATGGCGTGGTGCAAGAATGTTGGAGGCTGAGGTCATTGAAGGTTCGCGGTGTGGAGGTTGTCAGTGCACAGTCTTCAGGGAGAAGAGAGAGATAACTCTCCCAGAGGGAGAGAGAGGGAGAGATAATCCTTGGGGTAGATCCGTGCATGCATTTTTATGTGTTAGAGAGATGTGTGGAAATTTGAAATGGCAAGTTGTGCATTTGGGTGATTTGAGGGAAAGAAATTTCGGGTAGGGAATATGTTGGGATTTCTTTCTCTCTTTCCTCTGATGCATCAGCCACCACTTTCCTTTTTAATGGCATTTACCAAAACCAAGAGCCAACAAAGGTAAGCCCACTTGCTTCCTTTTGCTACTATGTTTGGAAAAATTAGATGACAAGGTGACATTCCCAATTGTCCCTTCAATCAATCCCTGTAAGAAAAATAATGTCAATAGATGAGTATTCATCAATTAATAAAACATATGCCTACAGCGTGAAAAATGCTAGAAGATCCAAGACATAGGCTTAACTAGTTTCTTAGTGAAATGCATGCTTTAAATTGAATTCTTAATCCAACAATAATGCACTTAGGCACTAAGTTAGTCCACTAAAGTATACCTATCACTAAGTACTTGGCTTTTATCTCCAATGTCTAACACTTTAGATTTGGGTTGCACTCATCCAAACAAAGATCAAGTCTACACGCTCGAAGAACAAAAGATCAAAGGATGCGGGTGTGCGTAACCCACCACTTCCACAATTTCGACCCTTAGGATTGGGACTGCACCATAATCTAGTCTAGATCTATGGACCTTTGATTTTGAACCCTTACGACTAGATATCTCTTATTATTCTAACCCTTTCTATTGAATTGTTGATATATTCTTTTTAGGGTTAACTGACTGAACTACGTCTAGTTGTAGATGTAAAATTCAACGCTTGTTGAGAGGCAACCCATTGAATTAGGTTAACTTATATTTTGATTTATTTGATTTAGGTCAAGAGTGAAGCAAACATTGTTTGTCAGAACTCATGAGTTATTAGTTGATATTTATCTCTTTTCTTATGTCTATTGCATGCATTGAGGACATTGCATGAAATAGGCATTGGGGGGTAGATAATCTTTTGAGTCACTTATTTTTTCTCCAGAATTTTATACATAGCATACTAAAGTTTTTTTTTATTTGTGTTTTCTGAAAAAAAGTAAAAAAAGAGAAAAAAATTGGTATTTTTAGAGTTTGAGCTATGAAAAAGTTGAATTACTTTAATTTTAAGGATTTACCGATCTTAGGAAAAGTACAAACAAAGTCTTTCTGCTTAGACTCTTCAGACCATATGTCGACCTAATTATCTTGAGTATTTACCCAAATCTGGATTTGTTTTCCTGAATCGTTGAAAGAATCTGAAAAAGCTAAAAATATTAAGTCAAAAGGGTGATGAGTGAATCACTTATCTTCCCACCTTGTGGTTTGGATAGTGTTTGAATTTAAAGCATCTTCACTTACACTATCCAAACCTCAAGGTGGGAAGATAAGTGATTCATCTTCTAGGCTATTTTGTTGAGTCCTTAGTGGTAAATAAAATTTTAGTCTTAGGGCAAAAGATCCAAAGGACTTGTTCATGTTTCTAGCTCTTAAGACTATTCCTATTTGTAGGAGATGCATTTAGAACAGATGAAGGAGAGCCACTCACCTAGAGAAATGAGTGTGACAAAGAAGATAACCTAGAAAAATGAGTAATTGGAGGAAGTTATAAAAAAAATAATGGAAAAAAAGGAAAAAAAAAAAAGCAAACAAAAAAAATATATATATCCCTTTCATTTCTTACCCACATGAGAGCATCCTAAGCATAGTAAGATAACCAACAAGAGACCTAGGAGTCCAACCAAGGAGATATTTACCTTGTGTGTAGATCTCGGGATAGAAAAGTGGTGAGAAGAAAGTTGCCAAATTTTAGTATGGCCTAACTGAAGGCAGGTTGTCCTAGAGAAAGCATAGAAATATTCTAAGTCTTATTGAACACTAGGAATCAACGTAGTTGCCCATTTGACAAGTCACATAAAAATCACACACAAGATGCTTGTTTCTCACATTCGATTCAAACCTTGAGTGGGTCGACATAGAGAAAGTTACTCTAGCGACCCAAGTCTGATGGCTAATAAAATTCTTGATTTGATTTGGGTGGGCCAAATTTGAGTCAATACTTTAGAACTATTGAGCCTTTATCATTAATGTTTTTTGTGTGATTCCTTTACTTTGGTGAAAAATCGAAATTAAGGATTTATGATGTGATTTAAGCTCGAAACTCGCAATTCTATTTCTCTTGTAAATACTCTTTTCTTAGTTTTTTGTTCTCTATTTTGCTTGAGGACTAGAAAAAGATAGGCAAGGGAGTATGATATTACTATATATATTTACATTAATTATGCCTAACTAATCCTAATCTGAGGGTTGATTAGGGTAGAATGCATTTAGTTAGGTCAGTTTACTAATATAGGTGTATTTCGTAAATATTGCATAACTTTGAGTTTTTCTACAATTTTTGCAAACTTATATCTGGAACCTTTATGTTGCTTATGTAACATGTGCAGGTATCAAGTTTGGAGCAATTTGGAACATTATAGATAGGAGATTCAAGATTGAGCTCATTTATGAAGAGGTCGAGTCAATTTATGCATCTGGACCCTAACCTATTTAACCCTAGAGTGAGCCTATTTAGGAACCTAATTAACCTTAGCCTACAAATACCTTAAGACTAACCAAAACCTTATCCAAAAACCTACAGTAGTTGGCCACTTCAGATACCTAATATTATCCACCTATTTAAATCCCAAAAACCAACCTTATCCTAACCTACCCCTTCCTTAAAACCTAAGTGCAAAAACCTAGATCTTATCCTTATCCTTTCCTAATGCACAAAAGTTCATATCCTTTCCTATTAATCCTAGCCCTCAAAACTTCATCCAAAGGCCCTAAACTACCTTATCCTTAGCTGTCCACCCTAGGTATATCTAGACCCTCGATCATCTCTTCAAACACATCTTAGCCATCCATTGAATTCAAACAAAAACAAACTATCTTTCTACCTTGACATTTGATCAAAACCCTTGATTTGTTATAACCTAATCCTAGCCCTACACAACATTGAACCTAGGCACATTAGTTGGGCCAATAGGAAGCCTCTCCTATCTCTATAAAAGGATAGGTACGCCCCCCCCCCCTTCCATAATCAAATTCCTCCAAAAATTCTTCCTCCACCTTCTTCCACCACCTCCCTTAGATTAGGAAAAACCCTAGCCATCCCTTACGTCTTCCCTCTTCCACCAAGCATTCCTCTACTAGTCGCCTTCTTTAGCATCCTCTCCAGCTTTGTTGGCAAATCTCTCCACCGCTATGACTTTGCTTCGGATCTTCTTCTTGCTTGCTTTTCTGTTCTAGTTGTTCTAAGTAGATTAGCATCTAGTACTCTATTTGTAATATTTTTTATAGTATAAATAAAACTCTTCTTTTATGATCTAATCTCTCTCCCTCTTTATTATTATTATCTTAGTCGAGTCCATATTTTCTTTCGCATTAGAAATAAAAATGAAAAAAGGTACATAAGTGAATTCTTTATTTTGTTACCCTGTGTTCGAGCTAGACTCCTAATCTGATTATTTTAAAATTTTTAGCAAGTTTATGCACTACAACGAATGCTATTTACATATTGCATAGATTCGCTATCACCATGTGGCACCATCAAGACCATCCATCTTCTTTTCCTCATAGAGAATGCCACAGAGGTCCAATAGAGGCAATTTCTAAGCCGTTGGACTATGATCATCACTTTAAATCCATCCGTATAGTTGGATTTGTCGTTTGATGCTCGAATTTGTGTCACCCTGTTCCCTAACCATTAAAATAGGTAAATTTATATACCAATTGTGTAAATGGCTCTAAATTCATGATGACATTATTATGCATTATTTACAATGCTAGATGCATCTAATTAGCCTAGGAACATGCATAAATGGGCATTTTATCCTAAACAAATGTGTATCTATCACATGGTTAGGTCATTGATGAGGATAATAGATTTATCCTCTATCTTATCTAGATCTATTTTTAGGGAATCTATATGAACTTTCAATGAGGTGATCTCTAGAGATAGATCATAATTTTGAAAAGGATATCTATGCTTAAGGGTGCTTTTATCTTATATACTTTTTGTTAGTTTCTTATTTTCAGCCTTCAGTTCTTTAGCTAAATCATGCAATTCATAAAAGGCTTCTAAAAGTTCATCAGGAGTGAAAGAGGATACCTCATCTTCAAGAGCCATGAGTCTAAGAAGAGCTACTTCGCTCAAAGTTTCTCCTTCCTCTTCTGAACTTGATTATGAGTCATCCCATGTGGCTTTGAGTGCCTTCCTTTTCCCTTGTTTTCTAAATGGTTTTTTTGACTTCTTTTTCTCAATTTCCTCCTTGAGTAGAGGGTAGTATTTTCTAGTATGTCCCTTTTTCTTGTAGTTGCAGCAAATGACTGCTTCCTCTCTGGTTTCCTCTTTCTTCTTACTCCAATTCTTTTTGTTCTTTACAAATTTTCTAAATTTTTGAGAGAGAAGGGCAATGTCATCGTCATCTTCACTGCTTGATTTGTCTGAGTTAGTGTCTACTTGTAACGCAATGTTCGTCTTCTTTATTCCTTCATTTTGACTTTCCTTCATATGCTAAAGTTGGACTTCATAAGCCATTAAACTTCCAATCAAATCATCTAGTTGAAGTATGATGAAGACACATTTAATTTGGATAAGCTTCCTATTTATACATGTTCCTGAGCTTAGATATGCATTCCATGTTATAAATTTAGCATAGCATGCATCATTCTGCATTTAGAGTAGTCTGTATAAATTTTAGGTTAATTATGTCCTTTTATGGTTAGGAGAGAAGAAGATTTAATTTGGAGCCTTGGATTGATGATCAGACCATACGGATCTGATCAGGACGACGATCGGAGTCCAATGCCTTCAAAATCATCTTGACCGGAGTCCCGAGCACCTTATGAAGTCCAAGGAAGATAAATGGCCAAGGGGCTAGGTGACGTAATTCAAAGCTTCAAAATGACAAATATGACCGCACAGGTGGATTCAGGTCGACAATCGCAGCCTAATGGCTTCAAAATCAACTCAATCGGACTTCTGTAGTAGCCCCTACAAAAGAAAGAAGATAGACGACCTAGATCACACCACGTGGCACCATCCAGGCCGCCCATGGGCACGCACGGACCACTGCATGAATGCAGCACATGGGCACACGTACCAGCGCAGTGTGCAGCGCACAGGCACACGAAGGTGTGCAGCAGTGAGTGCGTGTAGTGCACAGAGCCAGCGAGTGCTAGCAGGCACTTGACACAGGCACGCGGAGCGCATGCAAGTGCCATGGGTGGGGCACGTGAGCTGGAGCTTTAGCGATGCTTGCGGTGGATCTTCAACAACATTTATAGCTATCACTAAATGTTCAATGTATGAAATGGATCCTTTCCTCCACTATAAAAGGACCCAAACCCCTCCCATTCTTCTTCATCTCTTCCTTTCTTTCCCTCACCACCTCTAAGGCTTTAAAGAAAGCTTGTCCTAAGCCCAGGATGCTCAATTAGAGTAGAAAACCAAAATATTTTCCTACCTCTCACTCCCATTCGTGGAGCATCCCGTGGTCGTCCTCTCACCACCTTCCGGAAGAAGATCCTTGCCACGACGCCATCCTGCACAGTCCTTCCTCCAGCTTCTCGCCACCTTTTCCAGGCGACGTCAGAGTGAGCCATCCTCCAAGCAACGATCAAGGGGGACTCTTCTCAACTCATTCTATCTTTTACTACTTTCTAGTGTAGCTTTCTGCTTTCATATCAGTAGCAACATTGTTTAGCTAAATATTTATATTTCTCTCTCTCTCTCTTTCTTACTTTGTAAGTACATTAGCTAGATAAAAATTCCAAAAAAATAACAAAAGATAAAGAACAACAAAAACAAATAAAAGCGAAATGCAGATTTCTCAAAACCAAACATTCGCCTCCCTGTGTTCGACCTGAGAGACACTTTCGAGTTTTGGTATATATTTTATTTGGTTAGTGGATTTCTACGTACTACGATGATAGGTTTCCAACTCAAATCTTTTCGCATATGAAATCGTGCTAACCATTTTGGCCACATTGCCAAGGAGGCAATGCTCTTTGGTTTGTACCACATTTTTCCACCTTACTTAACGTTTTTCTCACCTTTCCTCTAATCTTACTGTGATTGCAAGTGCTCTTCCGAGGCGGGCCAGAGCTGTTAGATCGGAGAAAAGTGCGGATGAAGATTTTGTAACTGTATCCCCACCACCCCCACCCTAGATTTCATTTCGCCACACTAAAAACTCAAACCCAAATCAATTTAGGTGCTTGCATAAACCCTAGGTTAGATCTTGGTTGTTTGATTGTCACTCCACTCACCTCACCCACCTGCATAAATTAAAAAATAAAAAAAAGAACTATCTGATTGTAGGATTTATTGAAAGTTACATACATTAAACACTCACTACTCTTGACCTAAGGCACACCACTCTACATTGATTCTACCACTTAACCAGAATCTGACCTGTGGATCTGGTACACCTTAACTCAACACACAAATAAGAGAGTATAAAATTTGAATAGGTTAAACATTTGTGTGCCTTAACTAAGTGGTGCAACAGGCCAATTGGTCGAGCTATTTGGGCCGCATCACTGAAGATAAAAGTGATTCATTAATAGCCTACCCCATAGGGTTGATTTTTAGGGTTGAACCAGGCACTCCACATTTTTTTCTGATTTTTAAAGGAATATATCATCAATGGTGCTTCCAAACTTAGAGTGTTCTACTAAACCTGATTGAACAAACCTAAAGATTAAACCCTAAAAAGCTACTAAACAAGGTTAAACTCTAAAACACACATCATTAAATAACCTTATTTGCAAACCCTAGTTGTGTATGCACACACATATTAACTGATCATTAAGGACACAACCCATGTAAAGGGCCCATCACATTCCAAGAGCATGATCATCCTAAGCCTAACTAAAACTGAGTAGGCGTTGGCCTTAAGGATTAACTCTCTCTTTGGGACACCAACTGAGATTTTGTTTCGATTAATCTACTTCTACTGGTCCATCTGATGTCTAGCTAGGGGAATAGCATCAAATGACCCTAGTTGGGGGGTATCAAAGGAACCGAAGGTGCAAGCCAAAGAAAGAACCTTCTCCCTAACCCCTCCATCTAACTGGTTGGATTGACTGGATAAAAGTAGACCAAATCATTTATTTCATCTCAAGACGGGTCCTAGGAGTTTGTAGGTCTTTAGGCTAACCACTTAAGGGCTTGTTTAGTTAATTGTACTACAGGGCACCTTTCTCTGTTCTGTTTTCCCTCCTACTTCAACATGTATTCTTGCACACCATACACACAATTTCAATCCTACCCTCCTACCACCACTTATCCTCAAAATGATTACTATCTCGACTCGACTTATGATTACCGATCCGCTAGCCAGGATAATTTGATTGGGGATATGATTCCAGACCTCAATGTCCAAGAGCTAAACCTGGACATTATGATCATGATTATTATCCTTCCTAGAGCTACACTGATTATAGATCACAGCTCTCTTATGAACAAACCAACCCGAGCTACAATCAAGAAGGATATAACACCTACCCACCCCAGGATTATACTGAATATAGGTCACCACCATTCTTTGAACAACCTAAAATGACCTACTATCAAGGAGGACCTCACGAACCTCAATCTCTTGACTACCCTAGATTTAACCCAAACCCACCCAACCCTGAACTGAACCATCCAGTTTAGGTGAACCAAGTCTAGGATAGGGTGTTGGATAACTTGAGGAACACTATATAATCTTTAGAAGCTCAGCCAACACTATGCATTGAAGCATTGGAGCCTATGATCAAAATGATTAATGAACTTAATAGTTCTTTATTGGATTGGCTCCAAAATGTTAAGGATAGGGGCCCGAGTAAGTTTTTAATTGGGAAGTTGTCAAGATTGAGGATGAAATTTGTTTTGCCTCAGTCCAATCTTGGGATGAATCCCAAGATGAATCCCCTTTAGGAGAGCCAATGCTAGAACCCGCTCAGGTGCCTATTGGGGGGGACACATTTTCTAAGACCGAGGATGACCAGGTTAGGATAGAGCAATCAATCGATGATGAACCGATTTTCTCACCCGAGATCCCTGAGCCAAGGAGTGAGCAAAAATATGTCCCATGGACCAAGAAATGACATATGATTTTGAGACATATATAAATGAGGATCAAGAATTCTTTGATTCTAAGGGTAAGGAATCCATTAGTAAAGTCTCACTTGAGTTTAAGAAAGATGATTTTAGTGAGACAAATGGGCCCAAGGAATCTCATGAATTATTTGATGGCCTTGTAATTGAGGAATTTGATCCTACTGGGGTCGACATGGAGGATTCTGATCCTGAATTATTGGATGCTTTAATCAATAGCCCCATTCCTCAACCATACCCTAAAGAATTGAATGATGATATTCTTGAGATCATTGTACCCAAGTCAATCTTGATTCAACCACGATTGTTTGACTTGGATTTCTTAAATGGGGAGTACAACGATCTGGAGGTCCTAGAAACCCAAATTTTGATGGATAGGAATTTGGAAGTTAAAATCTAGGAGGTTAATTCTAAGGGAAATACAATTTTGGATCTAAGGGTTCCTATTGACTCGAAACCACCTACCTTCTATTAGGACCCTTTTGATATCTTGGATGGCCAACCCAAGATCATAATAATTGACTATCTTTTTGAGCTGAACTCTAAGTGGACATACAAATCTATTGAACTAGATCTACCTATTATCCACCACTTTAGACTTGGGTTGCACACCACAAAATCGCAAGCCCAGCCCCACAAACAAACAATCTCCAGTTCTGGGTGATTTTCATCTAGAGCCTTAGCACTACTCGACCCTGGGGCATGGGTCTACACCATAATCTGGTCCACATCCGTGGACATCTTCTGGTGGGTTTTAGGAACAATCTTTTAATTCTAATCTTAACCCACACTTGTGAATTCCTAACTTTCTTCTTTATTTGTATATTATGCCTACTAAAGGCAATAAACTTAGCACATGTGTATACTTCCTTCTCTCTGTGGAGCCAACCAGATTTTCACAAAATTTAGGTAATATTTTGTAATGACCAGATTCCCAAATCCCTACGAGACATGAGAATCAGACCGACTCGACTAATCCCAAGACCCAGTCATCCAACGAGAAAGTTACCAAAGGAGCAGTAAAATAAACCACATTCACCATGTATATAACTAGCAATAACAAAATACAGCAGTAAAGGAAAGAAACACTACAGTATACACCACCACAACAGTAGAGAAATAAACATAAATATGATCATGAAGTTTACATTAAAGAGAGTACAAGGAGCAACAGAAAACTACTCACTACAGTGGAAAGAAGGTACAGAAAGTACTACAGGTAACCCTACTGGACCCTACTAGGCCCAGCGCCCTCTGCAGCCGCTGACTCTGGCTGCTCAACACCTGGTCCTGAAAAGGTAACAAGGGTGACACGTCAGCGAAACGCTGAGTAGAATGGCAACTAAAAGCTAGAAGAAGTAGTAGAGTGGACAGTAGCTGTTATATTGTTACTTTCTTCTTTTATACTTTTCCATTTATTCACTATTGATTTACTTCTCAGATCCTTCTTTTGATCTTGAATGTTCCTCGTGGGAACGATCTTGATTGCAGTCTTTTCCGAAAGGTAGAAGTAACACGTGGTGCTCTCCTGGCCAGGAGAGTCCCCCGTGGTGGTTCTACCCTCAGTCAACCACCCCAAGGTCGCTGACAGACGTAACGGTGACTACGGCACGCACGATAAATGCACGGTAGCTACCCCGCACTGGCACACGGTCAGTCGTTTCTGTTAACGGGTGCGCACAAAGGACAGCACGAAACCAGTATAGGGCAGAGCCCTCTCAGTAACAAGGGTACAGCCCCTCCACAGTAACCAAACAGGGGTCTTGCCCCTCCACAGTCCACGCACCCTTGCCTGACTACCCTGGTTTGCCCAGTGGGCCTAACAAGTCGATGTAGGAGAGCTAGCAGAACCTCGGGGCCCATGGGGTAGCTAGTGCTCTCCCCACACTAGTAGCTCTCCTCGGTACTGTGTACACGAGGGCAAAAAGTCGATACAAAGTGGCCAGTCCTAACCCCAGGTCCCTGGGGCGGCTAGCTCCGCTTTGCACTAAATAGGGGGATAATCGCTCTCCTTGGTACTCCGTACTCAAGGGCCAGCTCACTTCCCCAATTCTATTCCATTTCCTTTCCAGGAGTTCAACTCCTAATTCCCCGTAGGGTTCAAGCTCTTTTAACCCAGCCAATTTAGGTTTCACCGTTACGACTTTACGTTCATACAACCCATGTTTTCAAGCATATTTATTCATTCATAACAGGCAGCGGTTAACCAATGTACAGGCAGTTATCATTTCCTTTCTACTTTTCCAAGACTACAACGGTTGTATATTCAACTAGTTTTCCAATCCTAGGATTCATGTCGTACCCTAGGATCTATCACTCAATCTAGTTTTCCAGTCCTGGGATTCATGCAATGCCCTAGGATCTATCATTCAATCTAATTTCTCAGTCCTAGGGTTCATGCAATGCCCTAGACTCTATTAATTATTTCATAGTTGTACAAATTTTGTCAAATAAATTAAAGGGCCACTCTACCTACGAAATCGGGAGTACTGGGGGTGTGGTCGGCAATCCCGCGCGCCTCCGCAACCCCCAGAGCTACAACGGATCGGGGACCTAACACAAGGATCAACACAAGTAGTTTCTCAGAACAGTGCACAATTACTATAAACAAGTAGAGAAAATAAATCTGGAAAGAACGCAACTCAAAATGCGGAAAACGGACTCCGAACGGGCCCTAAACGGGTCAAAAACGACGAATCTGTCCAAAATCAGACGTCTGGAACCTCTTCCAGATGTCTTAAAAGGTTGATCATGTCGTACCTCAATCTGCGCAGTCCTTCAGACGTCCAGAAGCCTGCTGGATTGTCTGAAGTCAGTTTCCAGACGTCCAATTGTCACCCCAGACGTCTAGAGGTCCTCTCCGTCGTCTAGTACTGTGGCCAGACGTCTGATCCGCGTGGGATGGCGAGCCCTCGTGCCCTCCTGAACAACACCTGTGCACACACGCAACCGCTCTCATCATAAAAAGGCTCAGAGAACGTGGCATACGGCTGCATGGCTGTACACGCGTAAAAGGAAGAAGGAGGAAAAATATTGTACCTATCAGATGTCTAGATCTTCCTCCAGACGTCCTACGCGTCGTCTGGACGTAAGCCCAGACATCTGATTCTGGGAAATTTTCCTAGAATCAGCACTCGGTTCGTCCTCCACCCGCGACGCACAGCCGCGCCACGTCGCGTTCGCCTGCTGCCCGAGCTGCAGCAGCTCCTACGCGACACCCCATGCCCACTGTTCCCCCCGCAGGCCGGCTCTAGCTGCCCCGGCAAGCTCGCACCTCCGTGGTCGAGCTTCTTCTTCCTCTCGCAACACTCCCTCCCACACACCCGCTGCAGCCACTGCTGCACCCTCGCTCGCAGGGAGAAGGAGAAGAGAAGACGGTGGAGTGGGGGTGAGGGAGAGGGGGAGCGCTCTTATAGGGCAGCCGCAGGAAGAGAGAGAAGGAAAGCGACGCCTGCAGGGAGAGAAAACGTAGGCTGCGGGTTCAGTCTACACGCGCAGGCGCGCAGACGCGAACCCATACTCCGGAAAAATTTATTACCAGACGTCTGGGAAGGGTTCCAGATGTCTGGGACACCTCCTAGACGTCTTAAACTGCTTCTGACACCCATGATCGTAACATATTTTATTTACTATGCCCTTTTCATGTCATTATTTTTACAATGAGGACATTGTATCATTTAGGCATGGGGGGATAGATACTTAATTCTAAAATTATTTCGTTAGCTCCATGGAATTTCTTTTATTTTCTTCTAAAAAAAATCAAATTCAAAAAGAAAAAAAAAGTAGAATTAGGAGAAGAGAACTTAGGTATTAGGAGTTGTTAACTTTAGGAGATGAAAGTTAAGGACTTGAACACTTAGACTCTTCAAGTCTTCGGGCTTAATCAGCCCGGGTGGCCACTAAAATATAGACTTGGTCTCGAGCCCTCACCAAGATTAATTTTACTTTAATTTGGCTAATAAATTGGGATGATAAGTACATGACTTATCAACCCATCCTCTGATTTGAGTGGACTTTAAGTCTTAGCATCTACACACTATTTACACTGACTCACTTTTCGACGATTTTTACAAAAATTAGGTAGCTAATGAACTTTTTAGGGTAGTATGGCTAGCAAGTTGTCGTGGGTAACAGCCCATTGATCGGTTGTCCAGAGCCCAACTACATGACCATACTCATTCTACTGCTTTTAAGTAAATCTTAGATCAAGGAAGCCACCTACTTAGAAAAAGAAAAAAATGATACTCAAAAAAAGAAAAAAAGGAAAAATAGAAAAATAAACCACATTTCACCACACAAGTATAGCTGGCAAGTTACCGTGGGTAATAGCCTATTGGTCGATTATCCAGACCCAGCTCACAAAAATGTAGAAATAATTCCCAAAACACTTAGGGAAGAAGCGGGAAAATAGAATAAACAGGGCAGATGTTGATTGCACCTTAAAATACGCCTGCAATAATGCCTTCTTATGCTATTTCCTAGCATTAACTATGCATATTAGGATTCTGTAGTTGCATTTGTAAAAATACATGTATGCATGCATCTAATTGAGAGGAGAGGAGAATGAAATAAAATGGCTTCGCGATTACATTTATATATCCATATAGTAATATATACATATATATATCTATAACTATATACACATACATATATATATATACTTAGCTACATATATCTATATATACATATATTACTATATACTCATACATACATATATATATACCTCTATATAGTTATATATACATACAAATATATATATATACATATACTTACATATATACATATATATATATATATACCTATATATTTATAACCATATATATATATACATCTAGATATATTTACATATATACATATATATATTTTTTCAGATCATTTACCATACGTTGTATCGTGGGAATATCTACACCAGTTGCTGATATTCCCCGATACACGCATACAAAAAGCGTGGTCACATACATCTTCCACCATCCATCCCACATTCCATGCGGCACCTAGTCATGTTGGTTGCATCTCTCTAAACGACGACCAACTTGACATCGTGCTACACTCCATCGTCGCCTCCACCCCCACCCCTTTATATAATACTATATACATATATACATATACTGTATTTACTTTATTTCTGTTTCGCTTTCCTGTTAATAAAAAAGATAAAAAAATATATATAAAAGAGAAAAGATAATCTTTGACTTGCAGGTACCCCATCTTGCGAATAGCAAGATTCGTTTTGGAACTCTGTTTTGGCTCAAAGCCAAGAACACAATTTTGAGGGTGTGCCTCAAGGACAAAGATTACCAGAAAAAAATCTAAATAAGAAAAAACACTAAAAACATAATAAATGAACGGAAGAGACTCGTTGTAGGAAAAGCGTAGAAACTCGACTTGTAACCCCACTTCCCTGAGTTTGACCTTGGGCCTAAAAGTGACAAGATAAAATAAAATAGGCCAGGTTAAAAATTTTTAAAGAGATGGTTAGGTCCGATTTAGGTTAACCACTATACACATTTCAACGATAAAATCTCCATATTAACAACCTATCCGGTCCGACCAATCATCTTTTATGGTGCCGTTGTCGGGGAAGTGCGCCTGCAAGTAAGTTTCTATTCAATTCCTTTCAATTTTTCTTTTCCCTCTTCACGGGTATTTCTGTTTTTTGGTGTGCAGGTGAACTTGGTTGCAAGGAAAAGATAGGCAGACGAAGTTAGGAACGAGGGTAGATCCAAGGTGGGAACAAGAGTGTGAAGATGCTGACACCACATTGGAGCTTCGCACACGTTGCCGAACAAGTAAGTTTTCTTTTCTTAGCAAACTAGGGTTAACTTGTCACCTTAATAAAAAAAAAAAATTAAAACTAAAAACTAGAAAAAATTCTTGGGATCTCTTGGGGCAAGTGGATTAAAATTCACTTGTTTGATTGTTTGTCTTCACTCCCACCGCCCCGGGATTTCTCACCCTACTTCGCATAGCGAAAATCCGAGAATCTTGATTCTTGAATTTCCCGCCGTGTGAAGTATTCTTTGAGGCAAATACAGAAAGATTGATTGCACCCCTCTTTTGCCTCACTTATTTTCAATTCGGGATCACATTTTTGGTGGGGAGACTTGGAATTGAGTTAATTCCAACCCCACCATGACTTTTCAATTACCTAAGATTCGATCCCGAATACCTCAACCCCTAACAATTTGATTTTCTTTTGGTTGAGCCTTGTGTGTGGGCATTTTTGGGTGATTGGGAGCATTTGAACTGAAGTGCTTGGCTCCCTTTCACACTAATTTAAAACTGATTCGTGCATCCACACATAGAAATCTTCATTTAAGGTAGCCCATTGCATTCGAGCATGCATTAACTAACTGATATTGAAGAAGGGTTTCGTGGGCTTAGAAAGAAAACTTGTATTCTCATAAAAACCCGAAGATTGGTTGAATTGGTAATTCAGCAAAATCCTAAAATTCATGCTACTTAAGGCTGAACTCTAAAAACCATTCACCAATGAAAAACTTCAATTCGGGGAGATTTCCCCGTTGCATGCTTGTTTTACACACTCTGAAAATCAATCACTTCGGCATTACCCGTAAACAATGCCCTTCACATTCCAAAAGCACTTAACCCTAAGCCTCTAATTAAAACTGGTAGTAACTTGACCCTTCATAAGGATTGGAGGTCTAACTACCTGCGTGTAGAGGCTACGTGCTGGTGAGAGTTCCCGTGTGCTATCGGGTGTCTAAGACTGAAGCAAACGGCCTTTCAATCTGGCCTGGTGGTTCCGCGGTGCTCGCATTCAGTTCCGTAGTTCGTGATAGTAGGTAACTTAGATCTTTAGGTCTAAGGGCACACTGTAGAGGTTAGGAACTTGACTGTGTTGATTTGTAATCAAGTGTACCTTTGCGGCGTCATTTCTCTTGTCTCTTTTCCCCTTCTCATCTCCCCAACTCTTCCTGCAATAGTGTATGTTTGGGAGGAGGTCACAAAACCCTGAACTGTTTGAATTGACTGCTAAATCTAGAAAACAAGTCGAATCGTTCTCCGCCTCCACAAACATGGCAAACACCCTCACCTCACCACGTCGTCACAATTCCAATTCTTCCAACACCAGGCTTATCCCGAGAAACCATGTAAGACCTTCCTTACAGAGTGTCGGGCCAAGCGACTCGGTAAGTCATGTGGAACTGGCTTCTACGAGCCAGTATTTCGACATGGAGGGCCAAGCCTTCGTGTGCTCGAATGCATATTTACATGCGGACACGTCTTCCGGCATAGAAGATGCTTGCGCCTTGGGGAATAATCTGTTCTCTACCACTTATAACCCAGGGTGGTGTAATCATCCAAACTTCGCATGGTCCAACAACCCGCAGCGCCAAAATCCCGCGAGGGGACCAATGCGACCGTCCGCACCCGTCATCCCAAGGGCCCAGTCTAATCCTATGGCAAATCTGCCATCAGGCCCTTGCGTACCGCAAACCAAACACGCATCAAGGCCTCTTAATAAATTGATGCGAATGATGACGGAAATATCAAAGCGCCATAAAGAGAACATGACCTCTCTTCAGCACCATTTGGCGTAGCAGAATGCCGAGATCAGTGAACTACGTATGGCAACTCGATCTTATGGCACTCTTCCCACCCAACCTGTTCCAAACCCACAAAACTTCGTACCCTGTGGTCCGCAACCACAAGTACAACCTTCTCAGGGACAGGTTCATCAAATTCTGCAAGCTCCGAGTATTCCACCGGGATTTCAGGTTAATCTCGCTGCAGCACCGCACTCTTATGTTGATTACGATTGCATCAAGGATGACACGTCTGATGAGGACATAACCGTCAGCGCATGTATCGGTCTAATTGAGATCGATTTAGACTGCTGCGGAATACCTATAAACACTGATGACTGCCTGACCAACACAAACTGTGACGTTCCCCAGTCCCTCCCTATTCCCGTACCTTGTCCTGACCAGACTTCTGACGAGGTTTTCTCCGCTTCCATACCTCGTGGTCTGAGTCATCTCCAGGCTACTCACCGCCGATCCACACTATGGAAGATCGGATTGCCCTTTCTTTCCTGCCAAATCAGGCGGATTTGTAACTCCACACTGGGACCTTGAGCCCACATCTTACTCACTGGGGCTATTCCATTTTGGATCCATCTATCCAAAAAGCCCCTCTTCTTGGCCAATCTAAGGGCCAACTTCTTCTTCCTGATCTGTTTTCTGATCCTCCTGGGACACTCTCGTCCCAGAAAATGCCAAATCTCTCACCATCCACCATCACTTTTCACGCCTCTATCGCGATCACTTCACTTTTCTCTTCACCACCCACCATCCACCCACCCTACCACCCTGATCTATATCCTAAACCCCAGCTTTTGTTACCCGATCTTTCGTCCTTTCTCTGCCTTTCCCTGCATGCATATGACGACATAGCATTGTTTGGCATGAGGGGGTGGATAGGCATCCATAGGATCCAGGTATTTTTTGGTATCATACAGTTTCCACCCATTTATAAATATGCAAGAAAAAGAAAAAAGAAAAAATATATATATATATAATAATAAATGGTGTTTAGTAATGATCTAAAAGCTGAAACAAAAAAATGCAATAAGTGTTTATGGATATCCAACCTCTATTTTGAAGACTTTCCAGGCCACAGAAGCTTGATTCGCTCAGGCTTGGCTTAATTCACTTAAAGCATTGACAAAATAGATCAGAATCTCTCCTAACTAAGGACATATTCTTGTACCTAAGACACCAGTACAGGATCCGTTGGTTTGCTTTTACTTGAGAGCTTAAGTAAACTTAGTTCACACTACACATATCAAGAAAGACCAGGTGAACATAAGATCCAACCTTAGTGTTCATTGGGGAAGGTGGAGTCCTTACTTGTGCACGCAGACAGACTTTGTATCCCAGGCTTTAGTCCTATGTTTAGGAGCGACTCTTTCCACCAAAAAGAAACTCTCCCACCAAAAAGAAAAAAAAGTGTGCTCCTTCAAAAAAAAAAAATTGTTGTAAGAGATATATTTACACGTGTTTCAAAAAAAAAAAAGCTGCAAAAGAGTCAGTATATGCCTGTAAAGTCTTTGCCCTACAAGAAGTTGTTAAGGGCAG